>JAPXFY010000025.1:7922931-7982931 GCA_030674185.1 Monoplex corrugatus | reverse complement strand
CTTAGGATTGATAATTGGGTACATTTATTAAGTGCATTTTTGGCTCTAGGGAAATGAGATATGTGGAAGCAATTTGAGATAATTTAGACCCTTTTTTATATATATTTTAGTGTCCTTAAATATATTAAATTTTGTGTTCAGGTATGTTTTTTAAGTCCCCTGTGTGATAATTGGATGGATGGTCAATGCCAGGGGCATGTCCTTAGATTATGTGGGTGAATGCATTGACATATGTACTTAATTTTCTTTTCTCTTCTTTTTTTTTTTTCTTTTGAAGTTTTGTGTTTTGAAATGGTTATAGCCCTGATATGGCTCTAGGCAGTCGGCTGGGCTTTAAACAGCTATAACTATAACAGTGTGTACTTTTTTCTTTTCATTTTTTTTTTCTTGTTCAAGTATTTTGTGTTTTTTGAAACGGTTATAGCCCTGATATGGCTCTACGCCGTCAGCTAGGCTTTAAACAAAAATAACAAAAAGTTCAGGAATTAAAGAGGGTGTCATTTGTTCTGTTCATGTCAGACTTTGGAAGAGAACCCTCAGCCAGAGCTTTACCTGCGATTGGACTCTACCAACTTCCCTGGGCAGTACGACTACCTGTGCTCTGATTCCAGAGTTCTGTGGGGCTGTGTCATGACCTTCACGTCATTGGAAGCGGCTATGGATCGCTGTAATTCAGAGGATAGCTGCAAGTCTTTTGTGGTCTTTTCATCCCAGCCGGAGGAAACAAGTGAGTTTTTGAGATTGAAAGCCTAATGCTTTTACCTTAGTGTGTTTGTCGATCGTTCTTTTTTTTTTTTTTTTTTTTTTTTACGGAAAAAAGAATCAGAATGCATATTTAATATAACCAGACAAGACAGGCGCGAATTTTTCGGCCAACTGGCCTTTGTCAAGCGTAAGATCACAAACAAACAAACATCAAATACAAAAATTAGGAGAAAACTTCCCTGCTGCTTCGTCCAGTGTGAGAAAAGGAGTTTTTGCGCTTGACAAAGGCCTGTTGGCTGAAAATTTGTGCCTGTCTTGTCTGGTTGTATTAAATACGCGTTCTGATTCTTTTTTGTGTGTGTTTTTCCTGGTTCCTGTTTGCTTGAATGTGGGCAGTCACACTTGTTTTGGATTTCTTTATTTTTTTGTTTTGTTTTCCCCCTTGCATTGAAAGTTGTTTTCTTTGAAATCAAATAGTTTTACGAAATGCAAACCAAAGATCTGCATTCATACAATGAGTTTACATTAAATATGCTATATCAAGACTTTAATAGGACACAAATCAAACAACAATATAAATCAAAATGAATCGCAATTTTTAAGCAAAATCAAGAGATGCAAAGAGTTTTCTCTCTCTCTCTGTCTCTGTCTCTGTCTCTCTCTCTCTCTACCTCTCTCTCTCCCTTTCTCTCTTTCTCTGTCTCTGTCTCTCTCTGTCTGTCTCTGTCTGTCTCTCTGTCTCTGTTTCTCTCTTTCTGTCTTGGCACATGCACATTTTCAAAGTCTAAAGCCATCAGGTTAGTTTCATTTGATGTACAGGACCATTTGTTGACTCTATCCAGCTTACCCAATGTTAACTCTGTCCAGGTGACCCCATATTGACCCATGTTGACCCTATCCACTTGACCCCATGTTTACCCTATCCAGCTGACCCCATGTTTACCCTATCCAGCTGACCCCATGTTTACCCTATCCAGCTGACCCCATGTTTACGCTATCCAGCTGACCCCATGTTGACCTATCCACTTGACCCATGTTACCCTATCCAGCTGACCCATGTTTACCCTATCCAGCTGACCCATGTTTACGCTATCAGCTGACCCATGTTGACCCTATCCACTTGACCCCATGTTGACCCAATCCAGCTGACCCATGTTTACGCTATCAGCTGACCCATGTTGACCCTATCCACTTGACCCCATGTTGACCTATCCAGCTGACCCATGTTGACCCAATCCAACTGACCCAGTGTTGACCTGTCCAACTGACCAGTATTGACCCTGTCCAACTGACCAGTATTGACCCTGTCCAACTGACCCAGTGTTGACCCTATCCAGCTGACCCAATTTTGACCCTATCCAGGTGACCAGTGTTGACCTGTCAGTTGACCCCTTGTTGACCATGTCCAGTTGACCCAAGTGTTCAGTCAAGCTGATCTGACTTTACCCTATCCAGGTGACCCAATTTTGACCTATCAGCTGACCAGTGTTGACCTATCCAGGTGACCCAATTTTGACCCTATCCAGCTGACCCAGTGTTGACCCTATCCAGTCCCTCCTGATGCAATTTTCCAGTTTTTACCAAGAGATCAATAGATTATACCTGATTTGATTATACGTCCATATATAGTTTTCTTTTATTGCATTTTAGACTTGCAAGGTTAACTCTATTGTGACTGCACTTGCCACAGCTGAGCTCTCCTGCTGGCCTAGGGCTGCCACAGTGAAATCACTGAGAACCGGGTGCAAGTGAACTTATCCATTGATTTTAGACAAAGAAACCGGCAAAACGTAGCTGAAGCATTCAACGGAAGTTCCCTCCACAAGGGAAGCAACTGCCAACTACTAAATCATTAGCATAACAAAAGTAGAGGGAGTTATATAGCCTTGACTGTCTGTTACTATGATCGAAGTAGCCCGTCCTCAGTGAGAGCTCAGCTGTTACTTCGATCGAAGTAGCCCGTTGTCAAAGAGTTAATGGTGAGCATGGTTTTTAACTGTTGTCTTTTGTCTTAACCTGGTTGTCATTTTTGACGTGGTGTTAGCCCTGATATGGCTGTAGTAGTCGGCTGGGCTATAAGCAATATGAACATGAACTTGAGCTGTTTATGGCCATAGCTATGACTGGCTGGCTGTGTCTTCACCCTCCTTTACCCTGCAGGCTTACATTTTATGTGTGTCAAGGAAAGAATGAAGGAAAATGTGTTCAGAAGACAGGTTAGCATGAAGTCTGGAGATGCTGACAAAGAACACGGAACAGATCATATGTAAAGTTATGAACGAGAGACCAGTCAACAGTGGGAAAGTGGTCAGTGCGTCAGATTGCTGATAGGGAGATTCCGAGTTCAAAGCCCCCATCAGTCAAATAAAATTATTGTGGGATCTTTTGGCTCTGGCTAGCCCCTGCTCCAAAGTTTAGCGTGCTATTTGCTGTTTGGAAAGACTGAGATCAGTTTGTGTTTGATAAAGTCTTACGTACTTTCTCTTAGGGTTGATAATTAGGTATACGTATGAAGTGCATTTTGGCATTTTTGGCTCTTGGCTGTGTTCAGAGAATAATGCTAATTATTCTTTTCTTTCTGATAATGCTAATTATCCTTTTTTTTCTGATAATGATAAAATGTTATTTTTTCCCCGAAAATATTGCCATCAAATGAAACAAGAACGCGTTGCCTTACTCATCAAAAGACTTTACATCCAATCAGGTAAGATGACGGTGGTGTTCAAAAACCATAACAAGGGCAACCCCCACGTCAATCTGGGCACCACGCTGTTTGTCAAGAGAAATGATGTCCAGTCCAAGCCAGACCAGCCCAGGAACAGCGAGAGGGGGGAGGAGGAGGAGAAGGAGGAGGAGGAAGACAACAGAATTCCTGGCTCCCAGCAAGGAAAGAAGCAGATCAGTGATCTGGGAGACAACAGGAAAGAGGACCCTTGGGTGCGAGAGAAGGAGATGCAGGATTGTGTGAAACGCAGTCGGGACATTCAGGTGGACGCCCTGCGCACTCGCGAGAAACGTCTCATGGCTCACATGGGCCTCAAAGGTGGGCTCGCTTTTTTGTTTTGTTGAAGCTTTTTGTTCATTAACCCTCTTGTATTTGCATTCTAGAGAGCTGAACTGCCCCTAGATTTCGAATTTTCTGAAGCTTTTCCCCCCAAAATAGGGTTACTCTGTTCATGAGTACACTGTGAGCATGTCTGATCTGATCAGATATAAAGCTAGAAATTTGTCAGGTGTCGGTAAACATGCTTTACTTCCATATCCAAGTGAGTATGTCTTTCTAACCACTGCTTGTCGTGTCATTGTCACCAAAGATGTCACCAAACATGAATAAATAAGTGACATACGTATGAAAACAAGAGAAGCACACCTATATGTGACCACAACACATACAGATGAGTAATGAATTAGAGCATGGCCTAGCAAAAGTGTCTAGCAGCATTTCCATGTGATAGTACTCACAGTGATCACCAAATGTCACCAAGTGCTCCTCAGGTATTTACACAGTTTGTTCAGGTAGTTTTTATCATTATTTTTCTTTCCACTACAAAACTACATTCAATGTTCATAATACAGTTTACTAATTGTCTGTACAAAAACAAAAAGAAATAATCTAAAGGTTTGGCATCAGCTGGCAGTATACAAGTTGGTCCGACCCAGAGATCAAATTTCTTTACTGTCAGCAGAAACCAGAGATGGGTGCCACGTTCGCTGGAATGCGGTCAGCGGCGCGTTATCTTCTGTGTCGGTCTGCTCTAATAAATCACAGTTTTCATCATCTTCCCCCTCACAAACCTCAATATCTGACTCAGCTACATCTTCTTTGTGTTTTCCTAATTTACGAACAGTAGTATTTAATTCCTCCTCTGAATAATCTGGAGAATTATCTGTATCCTGAAAATCGTCTGCTACAAAGGGCATCGCCATTTTTTCACACGCTACGAGGCATGAATGAAAATACCCCAACCACATTTCGCGCCCAAGCATAAGTGAATGGATGTGTGTGTAGTGCTAATTTTCCCAAGATCATCTCATTGGATGATACCAAGAATGTTTGACCAATTGTCAGTCTCCCTGGGCCAGAAACATGTGATCAGTGCGTGATCAAAATAGCCCATGCTCGTGGCCGACTTTTACGGTCGGGTACGGCTGTAACGAAGCGCTAGGCAGTGCGGGCGGAACTGTCGGCTACGGTCGTAACGAAGCTAAGAGGGTTAAAAGACAGAAACTCACAAAAGTAGATTTTTGTTTGTTTGTATTGATTTGGTTCAGTTTTAAAGTCAGCACCCACCTCAGGTGATATGGCCAACGGGGTTAACCGTCCTAAGGAAATGGGGATTTATCTAATTCTATACTGACACCGCCAGAACAACAATGATGTTAAGATGAGTGACCAGTTTTAATGGGGGGGACTAATCTAATCCTATACCGACACCACCAGAACAACAATTATGTTAAAATGGGACTGTAAGTAGGCCAGTTTTAATGTAGTAGTGGGGGAAGGGGGACTTACCTAATCTGATACTAACACCACCAGAACAACAATGATGTTAGGATGGGACAGTGAGAAGGCCAGTTTTAATTGGGGGGACTTTTCTTATCCTATACCGACACCACCAGAACAACAATTATGTTAAAATGGGACTGTAAGTAGGCCAGTTTTAATGTAGTAGTGGGTGAAGGGGAACTTATCTAATCCCATACTGACACCACCAGAACAACAATGATGTTAAGACGGGACAGTGAGAAAACCAGTTTTAATATAGTAATGGGGGAAGGGGGACTTATCTAATCCTATAGTGACAACATCAGAACAACAATGATGTCAAGATGGGACATTGAGAAGGCCAGTTTAATGTAGCACACCCTGGGATTCGAACCCACAGCCATTAGCATGTGAATATGACGCTCAACCAAGTGAGCTACTGAGGTCCGCATCACAAGAATAGAATGAGAACACATGTATGATTCACAAAGTCCTATGCTTCATCACAAACGTAGTTTTGTTGACTAGTATTACATGCTGATTTTAAATTATTTATATATTTATTCTTTCTCTGCAAATGGGATTTTTCCTTTTGCTTTGAACCGAATGTTGTTTTTGCATGGATGCAGACTGAATTTTGTATCACCTGATCTGTTCCATCTCAAACCAGCCACTGAATTTTGCGAGCCGTGCTTGTCAAAATGAAGAACAATGACATGCTTATTGTTGATCTGCTTGTCCTTGCAGAAATCTCACCTTAACTCTTTCATTCTCCCATCTGTGTTGTGTTGTTCGTGTGCACGCGTGTATGTGTGTTTTTAACCCACACCCTATCCACCAACTGCAAAAACTTAACCCTTTGATTCCCTCACCCTGTCCACCAGCTTCTAGCAGGAAGCTAGTGGGTAGGGTGAGGGATTCAAAGGGGTTAAGGTTTTTGCTTTGCTGGCATGGTTGGCAATGCAGTACACTGGTGGACAGGGTGCAGGAGTCAAAGGGTTAAAAGAAATTTTTTTCTGCAGGCAAGCTGGAAAAAGACTGGAAACGGGCGGTGCAGTCCCAGAGCATTTCCAGTTTCGCCAACGTACGGCCGCTGTCGGGGCAGGGGGCTCAGGGGGGCTCGGTGCTGATCATGTACAACACGTCCAGCCCGGGTCACACCGTCACCCGTGCCAAGTTCTTGGTGGAGGAAGGGTCCAGGCAGAACCATGTGGCCTTCGCCTTGGTCTATCAGATCGACCGGCTTCTTGGGGTGAGTGTGGATGTTGGGGATGTTGAAAGGTCTATCTTATCGACCGGCTTCTCGGGGTGAGTGTGGAAGTTGAGGCTGTTAAAAGGTCTATTAGATCGACCGACTTGTTGGGGTGTGTGTGGAAGTTGAGGCTGTTGAAAGGTCTGTTAGATCGACTGACTTGTTGGGGTGAGTCGTGGATGTTGAGGCTGTTGAAAGGTCTATTAGATTGACCGACTTGTTGGGGTGAATCGTGGATGTTGAGGCTGTTGAAAGGTCTATTAGATTGACCGACTTGTTGGGGTGAATCGTGGATGTTGAGGCTGTTGAAAGGTCTATTAGATCGACCGACTTGTTGGGGTGAATCGTGGATGTTGAGGCTGTTGAAAGGTCTATTAGATTGACCGACTTGTTGGGGTGAGTCGTGGATGTTGAGGCTGTTAAAAGGTCTATTAGATCGACTGACTTGTTGGGGTGAGTCGTGGATGTTGAGGCTGTTGAAAGGTCTATTAGATTGACTGACTTGTTGGGGTGAGTCGTGGATGTTGAGGCTGTTAAAAGGTCTATTAGATCGACCGACTTGTTGGGGTGAGTCTTGGATGTTGAGGCTGGTAAAAGGTCTATTAGATCGACTGACTTGTTGGGGTGTGTGTGGAAGTTGAGGCTGTTAAAAGGTCTATTAGATCGACCGACTTGTTGGGGTGAGTCTTGGATGTTGAGGCTGGTAAAAGGTCTGTTAGATCGACTGACTTGTTGGGGTGAGTCGTGGATGTTGAGGCTGTTGAAAGGTCTATTAGATTGACCGACTTGTTGGGGTGAATCGTGGATGTTGAGGCTGTTGAAAGGTCTATTAGATCGACCGACTTGTTGGGGTGAATCGTGGATGTTGAGGCTGTTGAAAGGTCTATTAGATTGACCGACTTGTTGGGGTGAGTCGTGGATGTTGAGGCTGTTAAAAGGTCTATTAGATCGACTGACTTGTTGGGGTGAGTCGTGGATGTTGAGGCTGTTGAAAGGTCTATTAGATTGACTGACTTGTTGGGGTGAGTCGTGGATGTTGAGGCTGTTAAAAGGTCTATTAGATCGACCGACTTGTTGGGGTGAGTCTTGGATGTTGAGGCTGGTAAAAGGTCTATTAGATCGACTGACTTGTTGGGGTGAGTGTGGATGTTGAGGCTGTTGAAAGGTGTATTAGATCGACCGACTTGTTGGGGTGAGTGTGGATGTTGAGGCTGTTGAAAGGTCTATCAGATCGACCGGCTTCTTGGGGTGAGTGTGGATGTTGAGGCTGTTGAAAGGTCTATTAGATTGACCGACTTGTTGGGGTGAGTGTGGATGTTGAGGCTGTTAAAAGGTCTATTAGATCGACCAACTTGTTGGGGTGAGTGTGGATGTTGAGGCTGTTAAAAGGTCTATTAGATCGACTGACGTGTTGGGGTGAGTTGTGGATGTTGAGGCTGTTAAATGGTCTATTAGATCGACCGACTTGTTGGGGTGAGTGTGGATGTTGAGGCTGTTGAAAGATCTATTAGATCGACCGACTTGTTGGGGTGAGTGTGGATGTTGAGGCTGTTGAAAGGTCTATCAGATCGACTGACTTCTTGGGGTGAGTGTGGATGTTGAGGCTGTTGAAAGGTCTATTAGATTGAACGACTTGTTGGGGTGAGTGTGGATGTTGAGGCTGTTGAAAGGTGTATTAGATCGACCGACTTGTTGGGGTGAGTGTGGATGTTGAGGCTGTTAAAATGTCTATTAGATTGACCGACTTGTTGGGGTGAGTCATGGATGTTGAGGCTGTTGAAAGGTCTATTAGATTGACCGACTTGTGGATGTTGAGGCTGTTGAAAGGTCTATTAGATTGACTGACTTGTTGGGGTGAGTCGTGGATGTTGAGGCTGTTAAAAGGTATAATTAGATTGACTGACTTGTTGGGGTGAGTCGTGGATGTTGAGGCTGTTGAAAGGTCTATTAGATTGACTGACTTGTTGGGGTGAGTCGTGGATGTTGAGGCTGTTAAAAGGTCTATTAGATTGACCGACTTGTTGGGGTGAGTCATGGATGTTGAGGCTGTTAAAAGGTCTATTAGATTGACCGACTTGTTGGGGTGAGTCGTGGATGTTGAGGCTGTTAAAAGGTCTATTAGATTGACCGACTTGTTGGGGTGAGTCATGGATGTTGAGGCTGTTAAAAGGTCTATTAGATTGACCGACTTGTTGGGGTGAGTCATGGATGTTGAGGCTGTTGAAAGGTCTATTAGATTGACTGACTTGTGGATGTTGAGGCTGTTAAAAGGTCTATTAGATTGACTGACTTGTTGGGGTGAGTCGTGGATGTTGAGGATGTTGAAAGGTCTATTAGATCGACCGACTTGTTGGGGTGAGTCCTGGATGTTGAGGCTGTTAAAAGGTCTATTAGATTGACCGCCTTGTTGGGGTGAGTCGTGGATGTTGAGGCTGTTGAAAGGTCTATTAGATCGACCGACTTGTTTGGGGTGAGTGTGGATGTTGAGGCTGTTGAAAGGTCTATTAGATCGACCGACTTGTTTGGGGTGAGTGTGGATGTTGAGGCTGTTGAAAGGTCTGTTAGATCGACCAACTTGTTGGGGTGAATGTGGATGTTGAGGCTGTTGAAAGGTCTATTAGATCGACCGACTTGTTTGGGGTGAGTGTGGATGTTGAGGCTGTTAAAAGGTCTATTAGATCGACCGGCTTCTTGGGGTGAGTTGTGGATGTTGAGACTGTTGAAAGGTCTATTAGATCGACCGACTTGTTGGGGTGAATGTGGATGTTGAGGCTGTTGAAAGGTCTGTTAGATCGACTGACTTGTTGGGGTGAATGTGGATGTTGAGGCTGTTGAAAGGTCTGTTAGATCGACCGACTTGTTGGGGTGAATGTGGATGTTGAGACTGTTGAAAGGTCTATTAGATCGACTGACTTGTTGGGGTGAATGTGGATGTTGAGGCTGTTGAAAGGTCTGTTAGATCGACCGACTTGGGGTGAGTTGTGGATGTTGAGGCTGTTAAAAGGTCTATTAGATCGACCGACTTGTTGGGATGAGTCGTGGATGTTGAGGCTGTTAAAAGGTCTATTAGATCGACCGACTTGTTGGGGTGAGTTGTGGATGTTGAGACTGTTGAAAGGTCTATTAGATTGACTGGCTTCTTGGGGTGAGTGTGGATGTTGAAGGGAGCTTGAAGCACCACAGTTGAACCACTGTTAACCGTTTGACTCCCACACTCCGTCCACCAACTGCAAAAACTTAACCCTTTGATTCCCTCACCCTTTCCGCAAGTTTCCTGCAGGAAGGAAGCTGATGGATAGGGTGAGGGAATTAAATGGTTAAGTTTTTGCTTTGCAAGCATAGTTGGTAATGCAAGAAGCTGGTGGACAAGGTGTGGGAGTTAAAGGGTTAAGATTTTGCTTTGCAAGCATAGTTGGTAATGCAAGAAGCTGGTGGACAAGATGTGGGTGTCAAAGGGTTAAGACATTATGTGGGAGTTAAAAGTTATCTGTTCATTCCTTTGTCTGGTGAAGTAAAAACCAGAGAAAAAATACAAACAACAGCTGCAAAAGCAGCAGCAGCAGGAACAACAAGAACAAGAACAACAACAACAGCAGCAGCAGCAGCAGCAGCAGGAACAACAAGAACAACAACAACAACAACAACAACAACAGCAGCAGCAGCAGCAGCAGCAAAAACAACATCAACAACAACAACAACAGCAACAACAGCAACAACAAACAACACCACCACCACCACCACCAACAACAACAACAGCAACAACAGCAACCACCACCACCACCACCAACAACAACAACAACAATGATAACAGCAACCTCCTCCCCACCCCCCCCAACCCCCCCCCCACCCCCTCCATTCATCAACCAAAGCAGATTTATATTGCGTAATTTCTTTAGCAAGGCTGCACCCAATTTGCCAAAGTAGCAGTAACAAACGTAATAATTAGTTTATTTAACCCTTTGACTCCTGCAGCCTGTCCAACAGCATCCTTCTTTGTCAACCATGCTGGAAGAGCAAAAACTTAACCCTTTGACTCCCTCACCCTATCCACCAGCTTTCTGCAGGAAGCTGGTGGATAGGGTGAGGGAGTCAAAGGGTTAAGTTTTTGCAATTGGTAGATAGGGTGCAGGTGGCAAAGGGTTAAGGAAGATGTCTTTTGAAATTGTGATAGAATTTGACAGTTGACCATGGGATACTCAGGGAACTGCACTGAGAGAGTGCAAGGTTTTCTTTCCCCCCAGAATGTTGTGGTAATTGGGATTTTTCTCCTTCTGAAATGTTGTTTTTCCTCCTCCCCCCACCCCCACCCCATCTTCTGCATCTCTTGTATGCCACAGTCTCAGCACTCGTCGTTTTAGCTGCCTGATACACTTCCAGACCTACCAGAATGAGTCCACCATGAGAGAAGGGCTCATCGTTCTGTGAAAATATGAAATATTCCAACATGTCTGTCAGAACTCTTCCTCCTCCCCCCTGTGGGGATGCCGGGGGCCCTTTCAGTATAAATAGTGTCCCCACCTTCTGGAAATTCTGTGCTAGAAATTTCCTATTTTCTCTCACTCTCTTTGTTTCTGCCTTGTTCCTTTGCTTTCTGTCATTTCTATCTATCATTTTCTGGTACTGGTCCATTCACCTGTATGTGTTCGATAAAGTCTTACGTACTTTTTCTTAGGATTGATAATTGGGTACATGTATTAAGTGCATTTTTGGCTCTAGGGAGGTGAGATATGCGGAAGCAGTTTTAGATAATTTATGCCTGTTTTTATAGATGTTTTGGTGTCCTTAGGCATGCTTATATTTGTATTCAGTTATGTTTTTGAAATCCCCTGTGCGATAAATTGGACGGAGTGGCCAACACCAGGGGCATCTCCTTAGATTATGTGCGCAAATGCATTGAATTGTGTACTTAATTTTCTTTTCTTTTTTCCTGTTGAAGTATTGTGTATGCTTTGAAATGGTTATAGCCCTGATATGGCTGTACGCAGTCGGCTGGGCTTTAACCCTTTGACTCCTGCATCCTATCCACAACAGCAAAAACTTAACCCTTTGATTCTCTCGCCTTATCCACCAGCATCCTGCAGAAAGCTGGTGGATAGGGTTAGGAAATCAGAGGGTTAAATTTTTGTTTTGCTAGCATAGTTGGCAATGCAGGATGCTGGTAGACAGGGTACAGGAGTCAAAAGGGTTAAAGAAAAATAACAATAACAATAAGTGAAAAGAATGGTGTTACATTGTTGACTGGTCGATTGCAGTTGTACCATACGCCCCCCGCGGTGGCTGGTTTCATGGCGCCCATCATTCTGGAAAAGTTCTCTGCCAACGGAATGTGGCGTTCCACGTTTGATTCTCTTAGGCATCCTGATGGGACACTTAGAGGTATGTGTGTGTGTGTGTGTGTGTGTGTGTGTGTGTGTGTGTGTGTGTGTGTGTGTGTGTGTGTGTGTGTGTGTGTGTGTTTGTGTGTGTGTGTGTTTGTTGTGTGTGTGTGTGTGTGTGTGTGTGTGTGTGTGTGTGTGTGTGTGTGTGTGTGTGTGTGTTGTGTGTGTGTGTGTGTGTGTGTGTGTGTGTGTGTGTTTGTGTGTATGTTTGTGTGTGTGTGTGTGTGTGTGTATATGTGTTTGTGTGTGTGTGTTTGTGTGTGTGTGTGTGTGTTTGTGTGTGTGTTTGCGTGTGTGTGTGTGTTTATGTGTGTGTGTGTGTGTATGTGTGTAATTTGTGTGTGTGTGTGTTTGTGTGTGTGTGTGTATGTATGTGTATATGTGTGTTTATGTGTGTGTGTGTGTGTGTGTGTTTGTTTGTGTGTGTGTGTTTGTGTGTGTAATTTGTGTGTAATTTGTGTATGTGTGTAATTTGCAGTGCATGTGAGTGATTGTATGTGTTAGCATGTGTGTGTGTGTGTGTGCATGCGTGTGTGTGTGTGTGTGTGTGTGTGTGTGTGTGTGTGTGTGTGTGTGTGTGTGTGTGTGTGCGTGTGCGCGCGCGCCGCGCGTGAATCAGTGTTTAATTGTGTGTGTGTGTGTGTGTGTTGTGTGTGTGTGTGTGTGTGTGCATGTGTCTGTATGTATGTATATATGCGTGTGTAAGTGTATGCATTTGTGTGCGTGTGCATGTGAACATGTTTTTGTACATATGTATGTCTGGAATTGTTGTCAAGATCGAGCAACCACACGATTTCCTCATGCATGAGACCACAATTTCTTGCCTATTTTTTTTGTATGTGTTCAAGTCACCTAAAAAGTTGTGTGACAGTATGCAAAACATCAACCAAACGTCAGTGGAAATAAAGCAAATATGGGAGTTAACTCCCAGTTTAACTTAGGGAGAATCAAAGCCAGTTTTGTACCTTTAACTGGCAGATGGAAATGAGCAAATATGGGAGGTAACTCCCAGCTTAACTTAGGGAGAATCAAAGTCAGTTTTGTACCTTTAACTGGCAAATGGAAATGAGCAAATATGGGAGGTAACTCTCAGCTTAACTTAGGGAGAATCAAAGCCAGTTTTGTACCTTTAACTGGCAAATGGAAATGAGCAAATATGGGAGGTAACTCCCAGCTTAATTTAGGGAGAATCAAAGCCGGTTTTGTACCTTTAACTGGCAAATGGAAATGAGCAAATATGGGAGGTAACTCTCAGCTTAACTTAGGGAGAATCAAAGCCAGTTTTGTACCTTTAACTGGCAAATGGAAATGAGCAAATATGGGAGGTAACTCCCAGCTTAATTTAGGGAGAATCAAAGCCGGTTTTGTACCTTTAACTGGCAAATGGAAATGAGCAAATATGGGAGGTAACTCCCATCTTAACTTAGGGAGAATCAAAGCCGGTTTTGTACCTTTAATTGGCAAATGGAAATGAGCAAATATGGGAGGTAACTCCCATCTTAACTTAGGGAGAATCAAAGCCAGTTTTGTACCTTTAACTGGCAAATGGAAATGAGCAAATATGGGAGGTAACTCCCAGCTTAACTTAGGGAGAATCAAAGCCGGTTTTGTACCTTTAACTCTTTGAAGACGTAATATAGTTGTCTCGCACAACCACTGTGGACGCGATCAACGGGACCTGCCACAACCCTTGGAGACGCACGATTTTGGGGGGTTTTCAAAAAATTCTCAAAAATACAGATTTTACAGCACAAGAACATATTTTATATCAAAATAAAATTCAATTTACGCTCTTTGAGCTGAAGCTACATACAAGGACAATACATCTATTCTACTTACCTTCCTAGAAGGTGAAATGGGGTAGGGTTTTGGCTCTGGGAAAGAAGTTTTTGATTGACAGTAATCCAACACATAAAGTCAGTAAAACACCCATTCTTGACAGGTAATCCAGAAATCCAGGTAATCACAAGTCCTTGGTATGACCAGAAGATATAAAAGAACAAACACAGCTTTGTTTTCACACAGGTGAAGCAGCAAAGTGATTATGACGATCCTTTGAAGAAGAAGAAGAAGGCCTAAATGTCGCCATTTTGGTGCAAGGACAGTCACTCCGGTTGGTTTGGATAAAGGCAAAAACTGTAACTAATCAGGATAAAATCGATGCAAGGGAAGTAACAAACACTTCAGAAGATACCAAAGAGTGTTCCTATATGTGTAGTTAGTTCCCCTAGACCAGTGACCGGCTTGTATCTATTTTTAAAAACCGCAGCGGAATATCGCTATCACGTCTCTAATGGTTTGGCCAGCTGCAGCGGAATGTCCGTTGTCACGTCTCTAATGGTTTGACCTGATGCAGCGGAATATCCGCTGTTACGTCTCCGAAGAGTTAACTGGCAAAACTATGATGGATGCATTCTGTCCACAGAGGTTGCCAATGTGAAACAACCATCGATGTTTCATGTATGTGTTAGGATTTGAAAAGATTCTAAAATCACTGTGTACATTTTGTGTTAATGACGTAAAGGTAGGAGCGAAAGAAAAAAGATTCCCCATTCCTCACCGTTTCTTCATTATGGACAGGATTGTACGTGGCGCCCACACCCAAGGTCATGAAAAGGTCAGAACTGCTGCTCAGGCCTCTCGACAAGAGGGTCTCCCAGGTGGTGACCTTTGACCGTACAGCCAAGATGCAGCTGGAGTATGTCCTCCTGTGGTGGCTGGGACACATCTCCAAGCCCAGCGACCTTCATCGCGGCTTTAAAGGTCAGTGTTGGAAAGTGGGCGGTGTTGAGAGTATGGTCAGTGTCTCCTGACCAGGCGTTAACGAGCTTAGCAGCAAAGCCTTTACTGTCATAAGATAAATGTTAGGGTACTAGGCCAGCGTGGTGCCAGTATTGTTATTTTGCCAGAGACCCGGGCTTCAGCACACAACCCACAGAGCTGAAAGAATCTGATGGATCGTTTTTTTTTTAGTGCGTCGCCTCAGTGACTCTTCTTGGAGTAGAGGAGAGGAACGGAGTGGAGTTTGCGTGAAGTTTAGTCAAGACGGACAATTCCATATGTGCTCCACCCAGATCTGCCAGCAATTTTCTGAGAGGTCCAAAAAAAAATCTCCACCCTTTACCCACCAGATTGGGGGGGATACCCTGGCAGAATCGAACCCAGACCTTCTGGTTGGAAGTCTTATGTCTAACCCGCTTGACTGTTGTGCTTGTTGAATGCCTTTCTGACTGGTGAGCAGGTTGGTCTAAGACTGTGGAACAGTTCATCGACGTCCGTGCTAGAGATGTAAGCATTGCCTCTTGATTTAAACATCATTCTCATTTGCAAGAATGAATTTGCCAGGCTTTTTTTGCCAGTTCTTGTCGTTTGGTTGAATTTTTGTTTTGTTTTGTTTTTGTTTGTTGTTCTAAGCGTTGCCTGTTGATAAAAAAAATTGTTCTCTTTAGCAAGAATGAATTTGCCAGGATTTTGCCAGTTCTTGTTGTTTGGTTGAATTTTTGTTTTGTTTTGTTGTTTTTTTGGTTTGTGTGTGTGTGTGTGGTGTGTGTGTGTGTGGTGTGTGCGTGTGTGGTGCGTGTGTGTGTGTGTGTGTGTGTGTGTGTGTGTGTGTGTGTGTGTGTGTGTGTGTGCGTGTGTGTGTGTGTGTGTGTGTGTGTTTGATGTGTTTTTCCCCCTAGACTTTTGAGCTGCCAGGGATGGCCAAATCACTTGCCATGTATATTCCAGTAAAACTGAAATTTGGTGGCATTCACTTAGCTCCACCTACTGCAGCTGCTCTGTGTGTGTGTGTGTGTGTGGTGTGTGTGTGTGTGTGTGTGTGTGTGTGTGTGTGTGTGTGTGTGTGTGTGTGTGTGTGTGTGTGTGTGTGTGTGTGTGTAGATTTTCATACATAGATGTGCTGACAACGCTTCGTCTGAAGGCATAGGTATGTCATTATAAAAAACATGCTCATCATCATCATCATCATCATCATCATCATCATCATCATCATCAGGTACCCTGCCGCATGGCGTTGGCGACCATGGACTTCCAACATCTCTATCTCTCGTTGCCCCCAGCATCTCCCCCACCCTCTCATTCCCAGTCACTCTGCAAGTCCGTCCAGCATTCTCTCCCTGGGTCTACCTGGTGCTCTCTTTCCCTCCAGCTTCCCCATTGTGACCAGGTGCTCCAAATCCCCCTTCCTCATAAAATGGCCTATAAAAAACATGCAGTCTTCATTAAAAGAGGCTTAGTGTCTTCATACATCTCTTGATACATCTGTATCCATATGTGTGTATACACATGTGTCATATGTCTGCTTCTGTGTGTGCTCTGTCTCACATTTATCTCCCTTCTCTCCTCTGTCTGCAACACATACAAAATACACTCCTCATCTTATCCTCAGAAAGAAAAGAGTTTGATCATGTCAGTCCTCCCTTTTGCTCTCTTCATTGGTTGCCTGTCTTGAAAAGAATTGGATGAAAAGAATTGGACTATAAACTGGATACCAACATTGTGTTACAAATCGTTCACTAATCTGCTCCATCACACCTTCGTGACAAAATCAATAATATTTACACGCCAGCTTGTACCTTGTGCTCAGCTTTAGACACTGTTTCCCTTTAGGTCCCTAGATTTAGTTGTTGGCCAGCGTTCTTTTGCTGTCTCAGGACCATCAACCTAGAATAGACCAGCTAGGTCCCTAGATTTAGTTGTTGGCCAGCTTCTTTTGCTGTCTCAGGACCATCAACCTAGAATAGACCAGCTAGGTCCCTAGATTTAGTTGTTGGCCAGCTTCTTTTGCTGTCTCAGGACCATCAACCTAGAATAGACCAGCTAGGTCCCTAGATTTAGTTGTTGGCCAGTGTTCTTTTGCTGTCTCAGGACCGTCCAAGCGCTAGATAGATTCAGCTCTCCTTCTCAACCTCATGCCTAATACTTCAGCTTTTCCCTAAGCCTCCTTAGCTTTAATCAGTAAAGAACCACCTCTTTTTCCCAACAATGAATTTTACAACTACCTCTTTCCTGCAGTTCGTGTAGGTCTGTTGTGTTTGTGTGTGTGTTGTGGTGTGTGTTGTGTGTGTTTGTGTTTGTGGTGTGTGTGTGTGTGTGTGTGTGTGTGTGTGTGTGTGTGTGTGTGTGTGTTGTGTGTGTGTTGTGTGTGTGTGGTGTAAGAGTGTGTGTATGTGTTCATGTGTGTGTGTGTGTGTAGTGTAGTGTACAGGGCTTAAAACGTTCCACATCTGGGCGGAATTCCGCGATTTCGGTTTGTCAAAAGAACAAAACAAAAAACAAAAAAAACCCACCAAAGGAGCAAGGCATCCGTGATCGGCTGGCGAGCCTTCATAGCAACGGCACTCAAGTTAAAGGGTGAGAGTTCATTTTATTATTATGTTTTTAACCCCTTCTCCCCTTTTCCCAAATATATCTTCCTGTAATAATTATGTGTTTACAGCAATTTTTATGCACTAAATATCTCTTGAAATTATGTCCAGAAAGCGCGAAATGGCGTAGATTTACACTTGGTTTTTAATAAAATTTTCCTGGGGGAAGCATGCCCCCGGACCCACCTAGTTTCAGTGTTTTTTTTCTACCAGTTTTAAGCCCTGAGTGTACTGTAGTGTAAGGTTAGTCTTCGTCGATTGCATGCGTATGTCTGGTGCGTGAGTGGGCTTTGATTTGAATTGTCAAGATTTGGTGCCATGTGAATACCGTAATTATTATTTCATTATTATCTAAAGATGCGATAGAGTGGAGTCATCGCATAATCAGGTTCCTCATCGCTTTCAGGCAAGGTATGGACAGTGGAAGCTTCAGGATTCCCTACTCCTCCTCTTGTATTCATGGTTTGGGCTTTAAAGCAATTGAACAAAAATATTTTCCTTTTTGTGTTTAAGGCAGAGGTGGCTGGGTCTTAGAGAAAGAAACAAAGAAACAAGCGAGCAAAGAAAGACATGAGCAAACAACAGACAACAAAGAACAAGCACACAACAAATAAACAAACAAGAAATCAACAACAACAAAAACAATGAATAAACAACAGACAAGGAAACAAATGACACATAACAAATTAAGCAAACAACAGACAAAGAAACAAACAACAGACAAAGAAACAAGCAAGAGACAAAGAAACAACACAAACACAACAAAGAAACAAACAACAAAGAAGTAACAAAGAAACACAACAAAGAAACACAACATACAAAGAACTGAGCAACAAAGAAACAACAAAGAAACAAGTAAAGAAACAGACAACAAAGAAACAAAGCAACAGACAAAGAAACTAGTAACAAAGAAACTAGTAACAAAGAAACAGAACAAAGAAACAAGGAGCAGACAGAGAGACAATAAAGAAACAAGTTACAAAGAAACAAACAACAGACAAAGAAGCAAGCAACAAAGAAACAACAAAGAAACAAGCAACAAAGAAACAAGTAACAAAGAAACAACAAAGAAGCAAGCAACAAAGAAACAACAAAGAAACAAGCAACAAAGAAACAAGTAAAAAGAAACAAACAACAGAAACAAACAACAGAAACAAACAAGAAACAAAGAAACAGACAAACAACAGATAACAAAGAAACAACAAACAAAAAAACACAACAGACAAAGAAGCAACAAGCAGGCAAGCAAGCAGCAAGCAAGCAGGCAAGCAAGCAGGCAAGCAAGCAGGCAAGCAAGCAAGCATCAAACAAAAGTGTGGTACAAACAACGTTCATGCACAACTGAAAAAAAAAAAAAAAAAAAAAATGATCATAACAGAAAAACAACAAACAACAACAAATCAAAACAAACAAAACAAAACAAAAAACAAAAATTGACCAACCAAGAGACGCAGGCACAAACCGACAAAGAAACAGTAGGCAGCTGTTAGTTTTGTTTGAGTTTCTTCTTTTATTTTGTAACAATCACTGGCACAGAATATACAGGGGGGTGCAAAAGTAGGTATACAGTTATGAAAAAAGAAAACACGTACAATACTCATTGCATTTATTATACAAACAAATGACTATTGCATATACATGTAATAACAAGCACAGCCTTAATCCTTCAGATACTCAAACTGCTTGCCGTCGGCATTCACACACTCCTCTAATCGAGAGCGGAATTAAGCATTATAGTAATGACGTGATACTTACTGTATACCTACTTTTGCACCCCACTGTATTTTGCACCGTGCTTATGATAACTGGAGTGGTTTTTGCAGCAGAACTGTTCAAATGTATGGACGAAAAATTAAAAACAAAATCTCTTCTTCAAAACAGAAGAGATTAAAAAGGGGAAAAACTGTATTTCTGTCATGTTATGTTTTGGACGCTGTATGTATTTTGCATTTGCCCTCTGATGATTTGAAATGGTGTTACACAAGTGTATTCTTTTGGTTCACTGTGTTACATGAAGTTTTCTTTTGCTGAGTTTTTTTTTTTTTTTTTTGTGGGGGGGGGGGGGGGGCTTTACATTTTTTTGCTTTTGTTTTTCATGTACATGTACAAGCAGAAACTTGAGTACATACAGATGTCAAACACCATAGACACACACACACATATAGACACACACACACATTGACACACACACATATAGACCCACCACACAATAGACACACACAACTATAGACACACACACACACATAGACACACACACACATATGACACACACACACATATAGACACACACACACACATATAGACACACACACACATATAGACACACACACATAGACACACACATAGCACAACACACTATAGACACACACCACATAGACACACACACACACATAGACACACCACACATATAGACACACACACACATAGACACACACACACACATGACACACACACACATTAGCCACACACATTAGACAACACACCACATAGACACACACACACATATGACACACACACACAATAGACACACACACACAATACACACACACATATAACAACACACATATAGACACACACACACATATAGACACACACAACAACACACACACACACACACCACCACAATAGACACACACTAACACACACACAAGACACACACACACAAGACACACACACAGCAACACACACACACACGTACACACACATAGACCACACACACACACACACACACACACACACATCACACATACACACACACACACAACACCACCACCACTAATAGCAACACACACGTGTGTGCTTGTACACACACACAGACACACACACACAGACACACACACACACACACATACACAGACACACACTCACATGCACACACACACACACACACTGACGCACACTGAAGCACACACACACCACACACTACACACAACAGCGACAGACAGCAGACAACAACACACACCACACACACAGCACCACACACACACACACACAACACACACAACACATGTCACAAACAACAGCACACACACACACCACCACACCACACCACACACCCACACAACACACACAACACCCCACACTATAGCACACCTTTTGACAACACAGACACAACACACACACACAACACACAACATACAACACACACATCAATCACACACCACGACATGAACACACAAACACTACATGAAGACGACAACACACACACACACAAACACACACACACACACACACACACTGTACACAAACATACATGTACACACACACACACACACACACACACACACACACACACACACACACCACTCTCTCCTGTGTACTCCCCTGAAAATTTCTTTTTTTTATTTGTTTTTGTTATTGTTGTTGTCACGTCCCCCCATATATTTTCTTCATAACCATTTGTGTTTGGTAAAAGCTTTCTGTTTTTTTCATGATTCTTGTTTAAAACTGGAAAAGGTATTATCACACTATTTGATGCCTTCAACGTACACATTCTTGGGTAGGTTTGTGGATTGTTTTGGGAAAGGCTTGTTCTGTCATGCATTTTTGTTTCTCTCCTTGCCCCAAACAGAAACAAACAAACAAACAGACACAAACACACAAACAAACAAACAGACAAACAGACAGACAAACAAACAAACAAACATGCAAAAAAACAAAAAAGAAAATCATCAGATTTTACCGTCACTTTGCAGTGTGCTATCTCTATACTATGATGATTCGGTCTCTCTCTTTTAAAATTTTTGTTGTTGTTGAAAATATCTCTGTGACACGTAACCTTGTTGGGTTGATTGGTTTGGTGGTGATGTGTGTGGTGGGGTGGTGTGGTGGTGTGGTGTGGTGGTGTGTGTGTGGTGTGTGTGTTGTGTGTGTGTGTGTGTGTGTGTGTGTGTGGTGTGGTGTGTTGTGTGTGTGTGTGTGTGTGTGTGTGTGTGTGTGTGTGTGTGGTGTGGTGTGTGTGTGTGTGTGTAGGTGTTGGGTTGTGTGTGTGTGTGTGTTGTGTGTGTGTGTGTGTGTGTTGTGTGTGTGTGTGTTCTGTGTGTGAGCTGTGTGTGTGTGTGTGTGTGTGTGTGTGTTGTGTTGTGTGTGTTTGCGTGTGTGTGTGTGTGTGTGGTGTGTGTGTGTGTGTTGCGCGTGTGTGGTGTGTTGTGTGCATGTGTTTGTGTGTTTGTGTGCATGTTGTGCGTGGGTGTGTGTGTGTGTGTGTGTGTGTGTTGTGTGTGTGTGTGTGTGTGTGTGTGTGTGTGTGTGTGTGTGTGTGTGTGTGTGTATGTGTGTGTGTGTGTGAGATATAGTACAGATTTCTGTTTCATTTATGTGATTGTTTTGTGCTAAACAGGTCACGTGATGCATGTGAATGGTAACTACATGGGTCCCACGAACTTGCCAACCACACACACACACACACGCACACGCACACGCACACACACGCACACACACACACACACACACACATACGCGCGCGTGCGCACACACACACACACACACACACACACACACACACACACACACACACACACACACACACACACACACACATGTGCACACACACACACACACACACACAGACACACACACACACACACACACACACACACACACACACACACACACACACACACACACAAAATAAGCCAACAAGGTCCCTTATTCAGAGCTTGCTTCCCATGAACAATTTGGGAGCATTGTGGTCCATGTATGCAAATTCGTCTTGAGGAGGGTTGGATATTCTCATCAGATCTGTGGAAAGAATTTCCTCGGAACACATATGGGACCTTTGCTAGGAAAATCTATGTCCAGTTTTCTTTTCTTTTATTTATTTTAACCCTTTGACTCCCGCACCCTGCCCACCAACATCCTGCACTGTCAACCGTGCAAACAAAACAAAAACTTAACCCTATGGCTCCCTCACCCTATCCGCTACCTTTTTGCGGGAAGCTGGTGGACAGGTTGAGGGAGTCAAAGGGTTACATTTTTGCAGTTGGTGGAGAGGGTGCGGGAGTCAAAGGGTTAAAGCAAAGTAAGTATAATGAGTATGATTTTGTGATTTGATGTATGCTTGTATAGAAGTTGAATAATGCAGAAAATATCTGTTTAAGCACTCTGAATGTCTGGTTTGATGACAGAAAATGTGACAGAAAGTGCACCAGATTGCACAGAGTTTGATCCCTGAAAAACATTCTGGGGGAGCATGTCCACAGAATGCCGTGGATTTCCTCTCGTTTTCTTTTCGGCCTTGTCCACCCCTGCCGAACCAGTGTGGAACCTGTGCAGTCAGACTGGTAAGTGGGAGCTCTCACAGTGCTGGTCCAGTGAGATGTGCACTCAATATGCTGGCCCAGTGAGCTGCTCAATATGCTGGCCCAGTGAGCTGTGCACTCAGTATATTGGCCCAGTGAGCTGTGCACTCAGTATGCTGGCCCAGTGAGCTGTGCACTCAGTATACTGGCCCAGTGAGCTGTGCACTAATTATGCTGGCCCAGTGAGCTGTGCACTCAGTATGCTGGCCCAGTGAGCTGTGCACTCAGTATACTGGCCCAGTGAGCTGTGCACTAATTATGCTGGCCCAGTGAGCTGTGCACTCAGTATGCTGGCCCAGTGAGCTGTGCACTCAGTATACTGGCCCAGTGAGCTGTGCACTAATTATGCTGGCCCAGTGAGCTGTGCACTCAGTATGCTGGCCCAGTGAGCTGTGCACTCAGTATGCTGGCCCAGTGAGCTGTGCACTCAGTATGCTGGCCCAGTGAGCTGTGCACTCAGTATGCTGGCCCAGTGAGCTGTGCACTCAGTATACTGGCCCAGTGAGCTGTGCACTAATTATGCTGGCCCAGTGAGCTGTGCACTCAGTATGCTGGCCCAGTGAGCTGTGCACTCAGTATACTGGCCCAGTGAGCTGTGCACTCAATATACTGGCCCAGTGAGCTGTACACTCAATATACTGGCCCAGTGAGCTGTGCACTCAATATACTGGCCCAGTGAGCTGTGCACTCAGTATGCTGGCCCAGTGAGCTGTGCACTCAATATACTGGCCCAGTGAGCTGTGCACTCAATATGCTGGCCCAGTGAGCTGTGCACTCAGTATACTGTCCCAGTGAGCTGTGCACTCAATATGCTGGCCCAGTGAGCTGTACACTCAATATACTGGCCCAGTGACTGTGCATTTAATATGCTGGCCCAGTGAGCTGTGCACTCAATATACTGGCCCAGTGAGCTGTACACTCAATATACTGGCCCAGTGAGCTGTACACTCAATATGCTGGCCCAGTGAGCTGTGCACTCAATATGCTGGCCCAGTGAGCTGTACACTCAATATACTGGCCCAGTGAGCTGTGCACTCAATACACTGGCCCAGTGAGCTGTGCACTCAATATGCTGGCCCAGTGAGCTGTGCACTCAATATGCTGGCCCAGTGAGCTGTACACTCAATATGCTGGCCCAGTGAGCTGTACACTCAATATACTGGCCCAGTGAGCTGTGCACTCAATATACTGGCCCAGTGAGCTGTACACTCAATATGCTGGCCCAGTGAGCTGTGCACTCAATATACTGGCCCAGTGAGCTGTGCACTCAATATACTGGCCCAGTGAGCTGTACACTCAATATACTGGCCCAGTGAGCTGTACACACACTATGCTTGCCCAGTGAGCTGTGCACACACTATGCTTGCCCAGTGAGCTGTGCACACACTATGCTTGCCCAGTGAGCTGTGCACACACTATGCTGGCCCAGTGAGCTGTGCACACACTATGCTTGCCCAGTGAGCTGTGCACACACTATGCTTGCCCAGTGAGCTGTGCACACACTATGCTTGCCCAGTGAGCTGTGCACACACTATGCTTGCCCAGTGAGCTGTGCACACACTATGCTTGCCCAGTGAGCTGTGCACACACTATGCTTGCCCAGTGAGCTGTGCACACACTATGCTTGCCCAGTGAGCTGTGCACACACTATGCTTGCCCAGTGAGCTGTGCACACACTATGCTGGCCCAATGAGCTGTGCACTCAATATGCTGGCCCAGTGAGCTGTGCACACACTATGCTTGCCCAGAGAGCTGTGCACACACTATGCTGGCCCAGAGAGCTGTGCACACACTATGCTGGCCCAGAGAGCTGTGCACACACTATGCTGGCCCAATGAGCTGTGCACTCAATATGCTGGCCCAGTGAGCTGTGCACACACTATGCTGGCCCAGAGAGCTGTGCACACACTATGCTTGCCCAGTGAGCTGTGCACACACTATGCTGGCCCAATGAGCTGTGCACTCAATATGCTGGCCCAGTGAGCTGTGCACACACTATGCTGGCCCAGAGAGCTGTGCACACACTATGCTGGCCCAGAGAGCTGTGCACACACTATGCTTGCCCAGTGAGCTGTGCACACACTATGCTGGCCCAGAGAGCTGTGCACACACTATGCTGGCCCAGTGAGCTGTGCACACACTATGCTGGCCCAGTGAGCTGTGCACACACTATGCTGGCCCAGAGAGCTGTGCACACACTATGCTGGCCCAGTGAGCTGTGCACACACTATGCTGGCCCAGTGAGCTGTGCACACACTATGCTGGCCCAGAGAGCTGTGCACACACTATGCTGGCCCAGAGAGCTGTGCACACACTATGCTGGCCCAGAGAGCTGTGCACACACTATGCTGGCCCAGTGAGCTGTGCACTCACTATGCTGGCCCAGAGAGCTGTGCACACACTATGCTGGCCCAGTGAGCTGTGCACTCACTATGCTGGCCCAGAGAGCTGTGCACACACTATGCTGGCCCAGAGAGCTGTGCACACACTATGCTGGCCCAGTGAGCTGTGCACTCACTATGCTGGCCCAGAGAGCTGTGCACACACTATGCTGGCCCAGAGAGCTGTGCACACACTACGCTGGCCCAGAGAAAGGTTTAGGTCTCCACGACCTCACTTTCCTACGACCTCAGAGCTGTAGGACAGCTTTTAACATGACCTTTTTCGTACTTTTCATCCTTTGCTGACACCCCTCTTGCACTCGCTATACTGCCATGATGAGCCGTGCACTCAAGCAGCTGGCCCACAGTAAAGTTTAGAACTCCCACCACCTCACTCCCCCAACAACCACAGCGCTGTGGGACAGCTGTTAACATGACCCTTTTCGTATTTTTCATCCTTCGCTGACGACCAGGTCATCTGATCCATGTGGACGGAGACCAGGGTTTCCAGGAGCCGGCCGTCAACTACGAGGGCTACTTCAACCACTGCCAGTTCCCTAACGTTGTTTACAAGATGCTCATGTGCTTCCGGTGTCGCCAGGGAACCACCAACAATATCTGCCACTTGGGACAAGAGGTGAGTGGCTCCGTGACGTCTTGACTCAACAGTGACTGTCGGTGTTCAAGCCAACAGGAACCAGAAACAGCCTAAGACAGAATCAGAATGCGTATTTGCTGTGACAAGACAAGCACACATTTTCAGTACACTATGACAAGACAGAGTGCAAATTTTCATTACACTGTGATAATTTCTCCTATCTGATGAAATGTCAGGGAGTTTTCTTCCCCTCCATTGGGGATGCCGGGGGCTCTTTCAGAATAAATATTATCCCTACCTTCTGGAAATTCTGTGCTAGAAATTTCCTCTTTTTTTTCACTCTCTTTGTTTCTTTCTTCCTCCTTTGTTTTCTGTCATTTCGTCCTATCGTTTTTTGCCTTGCTGGTCCATTCACCTGTATGTGTTCGATAAAGTCTTACATATTTTCTCTTAGGATTGATAATTGAGTACATGTGTTAAATGCAGTTTTGGTTCAAGGGATATGAGATATGTGGAAGCAATTTTAGGTAGCTTAGACCCGTTTTTATATATGTTTTAGTGTCCTTATGTTTAGATTTATAGTCAGGTATGTTTTTTAAATCCCCTGTGCGATAAATTGGACGGAATTGTCAACGCCAGGGGCATCTCCTTAGATTATGTGCGCGAATGCATTAATATATGTACTTAATTTTATTTTCCTTTTTTTTTTTCCTGTTGAAGTATTGTGTATGTTTTGGAACAGTTACAGCCCTGATATGGTTCTACGCAGTCAGCTGGGCTTTAAACAACAATAATAATAACAATAAAAGGGAGGCTTCTACTACGTTTCTATTGTTTGAATTTCTCCTACTGAATGAAATACATTTATTCTTTGTTGTCCTTTGTATAAGCTTGACAAAGACCAGTTGGCTGGAAGTCCGTGTCTGTCCTGTTTTGTTAATGTTATATACGCGTTCTGATTCTGTTGTTGTTTGGATCAATGGCAATCATGATAGCCAAGCTGGTTAAGACGTTACTCTTCCAATCCGAATATCAGAGGTTTTTTTTTTTTTTTTTTTTACTTAGCAACATGATAAAATTATTACATGATAAAAATGAAAACATACTATTTGTGTAAATGGTATCATTTTGTATTATAATACAAACGTTACATGATAAAAAACAAAACATTTTGCATGATAAAAATCAAAACATTCTATTTGTGTAAATGGTATCACACACAAACAAATATTAAGAGAAAAGAGATGGGGGGGGGGGGGGGGGAAGAGAGAGAGAGAGGCAGACAGGCAGCAGGACAGACAGAAGGATAGATAGACAGAGACAGACAGACATAGACAGACAGACAGAGAGAGAAGGAGAGAGAGAGAGACAAACAGAGAGAGAGAGACAGACAGACAGACAGAGAGAAAGATAGACAGACACAGACAGACAAAAACAGACATAGACAGAGAGAGAAGGAGAGAGACAGAGAGAGAGAGAGACAGACAGACAGAGAGAGACAGACAGAGAGAAAGAGAGACAGACAGAGACAGACACAGAGAAAGAGAAAGAGACAGACAGACAGAGAGAAAGAGAGACAAACAGAGAGACACAGACAGACCGAGAGAAAGACAGACAGACAGACAGACACAGAGAAAGAGAAAAAGACAGACAGACAGAGAGAAAGAGAGACAAACAGAGAGACACAGACAGACAGACAGAGACTGTCAGTAAGCATGGTTTTCTATGTCCCCTCAGGTTGTGCGACGTTTAGAAGCAGCAGGCTTCAAGCTGTCCAACCTTCACATCGAAAACTTGACAGAGGAGGATTATCCCGCGCTCATCAACGGTGCCGCCTCCAAAACGGTGGAAATTGTGGACAAGTGCATTCAAGAGTTTGGTCGTGAAACAGTGCTCTACTAGCCAGGACATTCTCTGTGTGTGAGAGTTCCCCATGTTCCTCCTTTTGTTTTTTTTTTACATTATTTTTTTTTAAGACTACCTCTGTGAAATAAATGGGGCCAAGGTTGCTTCTTGTTGCGGCTCAACTTTTGACCAGCAACCAACCAACAAACCAACCAACCAACCAACCAACCAACTTTAACATGCAAACTGGAACGAGTGATGCATTTGATCGTGGATTCTCTGTTGCTCGTGAACATGGACACTGAGGCCTTTGGTTTTTTTTTTTACCCCCCCCACCACCTTCACAATCCACATAACCCCTTCCCCTGCCCAGTATCTGTGACAAGAGGGGGTGTATCCCCTCCCCTTCCTCCCCCCCTGCCAAAGGCGAGAGGGATGGACTTACATATTGTGCCATTGTTCATGGTGCCCAGAACCTTCGTGCGAAATTGTCGCTAGTGCGGAACGCTAGGACGGCTAATGAAAGGTACGCTGTGTTCTGTTTTCTTTGCGACTTGTGTTCGAGTCTTTTGTGGCTGTCACCGATGTTATCGTCACAAGTCGATGGAGAGACTCGCATCGAGTAATCCATGTAGCTATCATAGATATTGTTGTCACAAGTCGATGGAGAGAATTACATACAGTAATCCACTTTTTTAACCGTCTAATCAGCCCCGTAACTGTATCCGTATCGATTGAATTATGTTAACCCTTTGACCCCCGCACCCTACCCATCAACTGCAAAAACTTAACCCTTTGACTCCCTCACCCTATCCACTAGCTTCCTGCAGGTGGATATGACAAGGGAGTTGAAAGGTTAAGTTTTGGCTTTGCCAGCATGGTTGACTGCGGAGTATGCTGGTGGACAGGGTGCTGGAGTCGAAAGGGTTAATGCATTGTTGATGAACTTGATGTATGAGATTTTCAGCACTTGAACGTTTGCACACTCGGTGAAGCGGCGCGTCCACTGCCGCTACTCTAGTAACTAACAGGCAGCCGTATGATTCAATATATCACACATATCTTTCCCCCTCATCTCAGCTCCGCACTTGTATGTCCCTGTGTCGTGTTGTCTCTCCCTTCCCACCCATCCCTAACCCTTTGACTCCCGCACCCTATCCACCAACTTGCAAAAACTTAACCCTTTGACTCCCTCACCCTGTATTACCAGCTTCCTGCAAGAAGCTGCGGAACAAGGTGTAGGGATGCAAAGGGGTTAAGTTTTTTGCTTTGCTAGTATGGTTGACATTGCAGGATGCTGGTGGACAGGGTGCGGGAGTCAGAGGGTTTGAGAGCGTATAGTGAAATGCGATTATAGTGTGAAGTGACTGTGATTTAGTTTCTTTGTCTTGGTGTGAAATCGTTTCAGGTCACTAGCACATTTTTTTTTTTTTTCATGTTTGAGGTTGTGCTTGAGAGTTGGTGATTCTTGCGAAATGGATTGTGGATTGTGGCGTTTGGAGCTTATTCAAGAGGGATTCATCATGCTCAGACAATTCCATATGCGCTCCACACCCGGATCTGCCAGCAGTTTATCCGCCAGACTCCATGAGCCTGCGCAAAACGCTCTGCACTGGCAATGAGGAGATGGCGTTGGAGGTGGGAGAGATGGACGTACGAAACGCTAAGGTGATGACACGCACCACCAGAACGACGGAAACTTCAAGACTGGTGGGCGAACAGGGCGGTTATAACTGTTGTGTGCTGGGATTGAACTCGAGATACTGGATCTTGAGTCCATGGCTCTGTCACAAGAACCAACCAGCCCAGGTAAAGAAATACATGACCCACCCTGGAATTGAACCTACATCCTTTACGTTTTGAGCATGGTGCTTTTACAGCTGAGCTAACGGGCCACTGAAACTGTGGCTCTCTTCCCCCCTGCCCCCTTCACTTCCTCCACCTTCCCGAGGTTTGAACCCGCATCTTCAGCGTTATTTGCATGACACCCTGACTGATGGCGCCAACAAGGCCTTAATGATGTGTGTCACCAGGAATTTGGCCAGCCCTGTCTGAAATTGTGTTGTGATCAGAAAGTAGGCTCTTGCTGCCGTGCTCCTTGTGTGTGTGTGTGTGTGTGTGTGCGTTGTGTGTGTGTGTGTGTGTGTGTGTGTGTGTGTGTGTGTGTGTGTGTGTGTGTGTGTGTGTGTGTGTGTGAGTGTGTGTGTGTGTGTGTACTAAATGCATGCATACATATGCACGAGTGTAAGCATACCACTAGAAGATTGATAGATCCTGTCGGCATACATGTGTCGCTGGCAGAGAATGTTTTCTCCATAATCAGTTTGGGTGTTACTGCAAGGTTGGCATATCTTATTGTGCATATGTATATTATCAGAGTCTCGTTGTTTTGTCTTGATGTGTGTAAGTTACGGGATGGCCAACTGATCCTGTCGACATAGGCTTATGTTACTCGCCAAAAATACTGTACAGTTAAATCGAAAACCTTGCTTGTGACATTTAGGTTGAGATGGTACACCACACATAGCCATTTGTAGAACCTTCACATTTACAAAAAGCAAAATGCTTTACAGGTGGACTAGACATCGTTATTCCTAGAGCCTTTTTATCG
Source organism: Monoplex corrugatus (assembly GCA_030674185.1). Taxonomy (NCBI): domain Eukaryota; kingdom Metazoa; phylum Mollusca; class Gastropoda; order Littorinimorpha; family Ranellidae; genus Monoplex; species Monoplex corrugatus. Next base: position 7,953,006 of record JAPXFY010000025.1, on the reverse strand, counting down.
ATAAAACTAACACTGATTACTTGTAGTGTCCTCATGTCAATAAAAACAGTAGTAGTTATTCATAGGGCTCTATTATTGATAAAATTTAAAACTAACGCTGATTAAATGTTGTGCCTTCATATTAGTAACAATAGTAGTTATTTTGTAGGGCTCTGTTATTTTTAAATTGAGTCTAGTTATTTGTAAGATCTTGTATTGATAAAACTGACACTACTTATTTTTAGGACCCTTTTATTGATAAAACCAACAATAGTTATTTGTAGGGCCATCTTTTCAATAAAAATAACACTAGTTATTGGTAGGATTCTTTTATTGATAAAACAAACATTAGTTATTTGTAGGGCTGTCTTATTGATAAAACAAACATTAGTTATTTGTAGGGCTGTCTTATTGATAAAACAAACACTTATTATTTGTAGAGCTGTCTGACTGATAAGATAAACACTAGTTATTTGTAGGGCTGTCTTATTGATAAAACAAACACTAGTTATTTGAAGGGCTGTCTTATTGATAAAGCAAACACTAGTTATTTGTAAGGCTGTCTTATTGATAAAACAAACACTAGTTATTTGTAAGGCTGTCTTATTGATAAAACAAACACTAGTTATTTGTAAGGCTGTCTTTTTGATAAAACAAACACTAGTTATTTGTAAGGCTGTCTTATTGATAAAACAAACACTAGTTATTTGTAAGGCTGTCTTATTGATAAAACAAACACTAGTTATTTGTAAGGCTGTCTTATTGATAAAACAAACACTAGTTATTTGTAAGGCTGTCTTATTGATAAAACAAACACTAGTTATTTATAGGCTGTCTTATTGATAAAACAACACTAGTTATTTGTAGGCTGTCTTATTGATAAAACAAACACTAGTTATTTGTAAGGCTGTCTTATTGATAAAACAAACTAGTTATTTGTAGGCTGTCTTATTGATAAAACTGACACTAGTTATTTGTAAGGCTGTCTTATTGATAAAACTAACACTAGTTATTTTAGGAGCTGTCTTATTGATAAATACTAACACTAGTTATTTGTAGGCTGATCTTTTTGATAAACACAAATTATTTATTAATGAGGCTCGTCGTTTTTGATAATCACACTATTATCGTAGAGCAGTTTATTGATAAAACTAACATAGTTATTTTAGCTTCTTATTGATAAAACTACACTAGTTATTTGCAGGCCCTTTTAATTGACAAGCTATCTAGTTATGTAGGGCCTCTTACTATAAACAACATAGTTATTTGAGGGCTGTCTTATTGATAAAACAAACACTAGTTATTCATAGGTTGTCTTATTGATAAAACAAGCATTAGTTATTGCATAGGGCTGTCTTATTGATAAAACAAACACTAGTATTATTAGGGCTGTCTTTTTTGATAAAACAAACACTAGTTATTTATAGGCTGTCTTATTGATAAATGATCACTAGTTATTCATAGGCTCTTATTGATAAAACAAGCACTAGTTATTTGTAGGCCTTCTTATTGATAAAAAGCACTAGTTATTATAGGCCTCTAATTGATAAAACTGACACTAGTTATTTATAGAGCCCTCTAATTGATAAAAATGTCACTGTTATTCATAGAGCCCTCTAATTGATAAAACTGTCACGTTATTCATAGAGCCCTCTAATTGATAAAACTGTCACTAGTTATTCATAGAGCCCTCTAATTGATAAAACTGTCATAGTTATTCATAGAGCCCTCTAATTGATAAAACTGTCACTGTTATTCATAGAGCCCTCTAATTGATAAAACTGTCATACTTATTCATAGAGCCCTCTAATTGATAAAACTGTCACTACTTATTCATAGAGCCCTCTAATTGATAAAACTGTCACTACTTATTCATAGAGCCCTCTAATTGATAAAACTGTCACTACTTATTCATAGAGCCCTCTAATTGATAAAACTGTCACGTTATTCATAGAGCCCCTCTAATTGATAAAACTGTCACTACTTATTCATAGAGCCCTCTAATTGATAAAACTGTCACTAGTTATTCATAGAGCCCTCTAATTGATAAAACTGTCACTACTTATTCATAGAGCCCTCTAATTGATAAAACTGTCACTAGTTATTCATAGAGCCCTCTAATTGATGAAACTGTCACTAGTTATTCATAGAGCCCTCTAATTGATAAAACTGTCACTAGTTATTCATAGAGCCCTCTAATTGATAAAACTGTCACTAGTTATTCATAGAGCCCTCTAATTGATAAAACTGTCACTAGTTATTCATAGAGCCCTCTAATTGATAAAACTGTCACTAGTTATTCAGAGAGCCCTCTAATTGATAAAACTGTCACTAGTTATTCATAGAGCCCTCTAATTGATAAAACTGTCACTAGTTATTCATAGAGCCCCTCTAATTGATAAAACTGTCACTAGTTATTCATAGAGCCCTCTAATTGATCAAACACATTATTCATAGATTTGTCTTATTGATATAACAAACACTAGTTATTCATAGGGTTCTCAAACTGATCAAACAAACACTAGTTATTTGTAGAGCCCTTAATTGATAAAACAAAGGCTAATTATTCGTAGTCCCTCTAATTGATAAAACCAACTGTAATGTATTCATGTGTCCCTCTTATTGATCAAATAAACACTGTTTGTTCATAGGGCTGTGTTAGTAGCTAAAACCAACAGTTTGTCAATAAAGTCTGCCTCAGTTGCCTACCAAAGGTCTTTGAGCATGCAGAAAACCCTATATGCTAACAAGGACATATAATGTGAGGCAAGGACATGCGAGTCAAGGACATGTGAGTCAAAGACAGGACCTACAAAACAGTCGAGCTGACAGTGACCAGCAGGATTAGTATGTTAACCCTTTGACTCCTGCACCCTGTCCACCACCATCCTGCGTTGTCAACCATGCTAACAAAGCAAAAACTTAACCCTTTGACTCCCTCACCCTATCCACCAGCTTCCTGTCTGAAGCTGGTGGATAGGGTGAAGGATTCAAAGGGTTAAGTTTTTGCTCTTGGTGGATAGGGTGTGGTAGTCAAGGGTTAACTTAAAATGGGCAGTAGCAGGCCAGATTTTGTGTGGTGGACTGGTATTGAACTGAGAGCTTAGATCTATGTGAGATGTTAGAATTTCTTAAGGGAAAAAGTTTATTTTTGTGAGAAAAAAAAAGGTCCATTCCCAAAGCGCTGTAGAGAATGCGAGCATACTAAAATCTAGTTTTGTACAGAAGCGGGATATCTGTCGACTCTGGTTTTCTCCAGTTTGAGGGCTAATGCGGAGGGTTTTGTGAATAAGCAGATGTGTATAGTTGTGAAATCTTGTCATAGATTGGTTGTGTTGATTTTAACGGATGTATAATTTGTGGAAGTGTATGAATACCTGCCAACACTACATAAAATGTCTGTTATTTTGTCTGTTAAAAATGGATCTGTGATTGGATGTTATATTTGTCGTTTTGAAAACTTAACAGTGTGTCAGTTATTTCCGTTTCTTTAAAACGAGATTGTGATTGGGTGTTGCACAATTTTTGTTGTTATTTGCGTTTTTGGAAACTACTCTTTTTAGCGGGGAAATTTACAGAAATGGAAGGGTTCCGTGTGAGTGTGAAAATAACAATTTTTATGCATTTTCTTCTTCGTGAGATTCACTCTGTGGCCATATCAAGATGTATGTTGTGTATTTATATCACGCTGGACTTTAGACGATCATTCTGTTTTGAGCTTACGAGGGAGAGGTTTGTCGGTTGGAGCTATTTTATAGATTATGTACTCTAGATGGTTGTTCAGAGTTTTAAGTATACTTAACAAAGGTGAGGAAGGGTCAGACTGTCACTCTGCTTTGTGGATGATACAGTTTGTAAGCTTTCTTTTGGAGCTTCACCTTGTGGATCATGTTTGTATGATTTCTCTTCGTACTATCACAGAAAGTGCAGGATATTTGTTTATGAGTTTATTTGGTTTGTTCATTTCTTGATTCATTCATTCACTTGTGCGTCATATATTAATGTGTTTTATTTGTTAGATTGTTTAAAATCTTTTTTGTCTGCTTTTTCATTTAAAATACAGTTTTACGAGTACTATAAACTATTTCTTTTCTTTTCACAATTTACCAGTCTTTTCTCTTTGAAATTTGAGCAGTTCTAAAATGAAAATAAGATAGTCATGCCATACTGGTAATCTCTCTTTTCTTGCGCTGTGAAACTTATTTTACTTACTTTCGACCTAGAAAACAGGCATGACCCATTAACCTTTGACTCCTGCACCCTGTCCACCAGCATCCTGCATCATCAACCATGCTAGCAAAGCTAAAACTTAACCTTTTGACTCCCTCACCCTATCCACCAGCATCTTGCAGGAAGGTGGTGAATAGGGTGAAGGAGTCAAAGGGTTAAGTTTTTGCAGTGGGTGGATAGGGTGCAGGAGTCAAAGGGTTAAAACGTGGATGTAGTGAGTTTATTGTTTATTGGGCCGAGGAGCATATGGCCCACACTTCATAAACGTTCAGCCTGGAGTATTTTTTTTCAAACCTTACAGAATGCTTCACTTGTGTAATGGAAGTCTGATGTTTGTTGGAGTCTCTGAGAAAACAGAAATTATTGCCTGTGATTTTAGCATTTAAAGCCACAGTGATGCCAACTGAAGGTCCATGCCTGTTTTTTTTATAGACATTTTAGACATTTTGATGCATTTAACTCATTCTATACTGCCCGATTTCCTCCTTCATTATACTCTCTATACTGGCCGTTTGGCTACTTTACAAGAAAAATTGTAAAAAATGAATGCAAGCATATACAGTTTTTAAATTTTGTGGTAATGTGTAGAATAGAATAAACTTTCATGTGGCAAAGTTGCTAAACATTCTCTTTTTTAGTTATTGTTTTATCATATTTTGAAAAAAAACAACGCATATTTTATGCACCATACAGAAGGGGGTGCGTAATTCTCATACAATAAAAATTTTACAATTATGGTGTTTCACAGTCACAGGACACTTCTAAATGATAGAAATATGATGGGTAAATGTGTTTACACAGTGGATATTCACTGTGGAGTACGATTTCGCTGTCTGAGTCACGAGAAGTTGTCAAAGTTGAGGTAGAAGCCACCTTGTCAAGCGAGCGAACGAGACGACAGAGCTGACTTGTGTTGATCTGAGTCAAATTGTACCCAACCACAGGCATCTACAGCTCTTCTAAAAGTACTGATGCTTTTTTGGATGACTGTAGAACAGTGCTGTACGGTTTAGTTTTGCATAAGACCTTGAACCCATGCTCTGTGACTTTTTGAACTTGAGGTACGCTATAGCGTACCATAGTAGAGAAAGAGTTAAGACAACTCTTCGAAAGTGGGAGCGTGCCTGTGACCCAGCTTAATGATGATCCTTTGGTAAACAGCCGAGAAATCTTTAATGGCATGTTTTCGTCAATCAGCAGACATACACACAAACAGACGCATAGGGTTGTTTTGAAGCAATCTCCCTTTCTGTTCCTTCTTTCATCTTTGTTTTGATGATTTTGTGAGGGAAGTTAAGTTGAAAAAAAAAAGTAATGTTGAAATTTTGGAAAAATCTAAATTAAAAAGATGAAGGTATAGTCCGATACTGAAAAAAGACAAAAAACCAAACAAACATAAATCAAAAACAAATGATCACCAGTATTGTGCTAGGCCACTGCTTAGACACGCTGTGACTGATGATTAGAGAATCATATGTATCACAGTAGAGGTGAGACTGAGAGGAGATATTGATCATATATTGGTTTTTCAGGTGATGTTGGTATAATAATTTGCTTTTGAATTATGTTTGTGAAGGCTGTGGTGCTGTCCATGTCACCTTTAGAGATTAGTTGTTTTTTTTTTAACCCTTTGACTCCCGCGCCCTGTACACCAACTGCAAAAACGTAATCCTTTGACTCCTTCACCTTATCCACCAGTTTCTTGCAGGAAGCTGGTGGATAGGGTGCAGCAGTCAAAGGGTTACGTTTTTGCTTTGCTAGCATGGTAGAAAATGCGGGATGCTGGTGGCAGGATGCAGGAGTCAAAGGGTTAAAGTAATAGATCATGATGATTCTAGCTGTGATAGTTTCTGGAATCTTGTTTTCACGTGACTTTAAAAATATATGTAAGGTTGTGTCCACTGTTGAACAGCTGACTGTAGTTTTGGAAGCGTCTGTTCTTATTACGAACTTTAGAAGGTGTTGATGTATGTTTGTTTCCAGCGCACATATTTTTGATCATATAATGCTTGAAGTTTTGATGACCTGTATTTCTGTTCTCCAGACCTTTAGTAAATGTAGTTAAGTTTGTGTAGAGTACATCTGTTTCTAGACAGAGGATGATAGATACTTGTTAAAATGTTTGTTTTCCTCTTAGTCTCAGCAAAACATGAGTAAATATGTATTGATTGCACCTGTTTTTGATCAGATGATTATTTATAGTAACTTTGTTAACCCTTTGACTCTCCACTCTATCCACCAACTGCAATAACTTAACCCTTTGACTCCCTCACCCTGTCCACCAGCTTCATGCAGAAAGCTGATAGATAGGGTGAGGGAGTGAAAGAATTGAAGTTTTTGTTTAAGCTAATATGGTTGACAATGCAGGATGCTGGTGGACAGGGAGCGGGAGTCAAAGGGTTAATTCTGGAATCAAATTTTCCCTGGTCTCGTGAAGAAAGAAAAGATTGAATTTTGGAAAGAAAGAGCTATGTACATAGAGTGTACAGTACGACTTTTATAGTGTTTAATCCGGTGGCACGCGACACACGCTTTTTACAAACATGAAAGTAGTTTCCATGTAGTTCGATGGGTGCTTAAATTGACGAAAGCTGTGCAAAATTGGAAAGTCAGTCCTGTCAACTCTTTCACTGCTATATTGCATCAAGACAAATCTTCAGGGCAAAGGTTTATTCATTGTGGCTTCACAACTTTGTGATCACCATTACAAGTGGGGAGCATGCCAGGAGGTGTCTTGCTCTGTTTGTCTGAGTGATCGACTAGAAGGAGAAGAGTGGCAGAACGGTTCAGAGTTCGCCTGTTAACCCTTTGACTCCCGCACCCTGTCTACCAGCATCCGGTATTGCCAACCATGCTAGCAAAGCAAAAACCTAACCCTTTGATTCCCTCACCCTTTCCACCAGCTTCATGCAGGAAGCTGGTGGAAAGGGTGAGGAAATCAAAGGGTTAGGTTTTTGCTGTTGGTGGATATGGTGCAGGAGTCAAAGGGTTAATAACTAAACTCGAGGTTCCAAGATTTATTTCCCGTTCAGGCCTTGACTTTTCTCCTCAGTTTGACCGGAAAATCCAACTGAACATCTAGTCCTTCGGAAGGGGACAAAAAACAAGTCAGACTCGTGTGCCTCCTGGTCTGCGCGTGCAAAAGATCCCATGGCAGTTGAAAATTGTGACTAGCAGGATGTTTGCTCGTCTGCCTTGGTATAAAATATTAGAGAGATAGGCTGATTTCCCAGGTCTCTCCCTTTGAAGGCGAATTAGCTTTCCTGCCTTTCTGAAGTCTTGGTAAATAAAAAGGAAAGTGGGGAGGGGGGGGGTGGCTGCACTGCAGTGACGCGCTCTCAAAGGGGAGAGCAGCCTGAGTTTCACATGGTAAATCCACTGTGACAGAAGAAATGAATAGGAACAGGAACAGGAATAAGAATAGGAACTACAGTGGTGGCCCCAAGTCGAATCTATTTGGTTCCTTGGGCCATTCGACTTGAGAATATTCTAGTTGGGAGGCAATTTTTCCCATTAAAATTAAAGTAAAAAGCATTAATTCGTTCCAGGCCCCAAAATCCCCACATCTATTTTACATTTTTATGGGTTTCTGTTGTGCCCTGTGGCCAGATAACTGCAATATAAGTACAATGGCAAGCAGAAATAGACTTAAATACTAATACTTTGCACTTTCTTGGAAGCCATAATGAGGGCTAATTTGAAGAAGAAATGCAAAAAAATGCCAGCAACAACAGAGGATGATGTGCACGGCACAGGGAAGTGAGCGGGACTGGGCGGGCAGCGCACGCCTCAGGTCCTGACTTTGTTGCCAGACGTTCGAGATGGGAGTGAGATTCGACATGGGAGGCGAAATTTTGCCGAAATTTTCATTCGACTTGTGAAAATTTGACTTGGAATGCATTCGACTTGGGGGATACCACTGTATAATGAATGTAAATTTGAGTGATCTAATAGCAGCATGAGGTCTTGTATTTTGAATGGCCGTACGATGATCTGACACTGAAGGCATCAGGAACCAGAAGAAAAAAAAAAGAACCAGAACACATATTTAATATATCCAGACAAGACATGTGCAATTTTCGGTCAACTGGCCTTTGTCAAGCATAAACATAAGGTCACAAACGAATAAACACCAACTACAAAAATTAGGAGTAAAAGTCTAAAACTTCCCTGCTGCTTCGTCCAGGGCGTCAGGTTGGGTTTGGGCATTGGGATTTGTGACTAGACGAACTTGGGTGATGGTGAACTCCAGAAGTGAAAGGAATCAGCCTTGTGTAGTCGCTTCTGTGTCGTACGAGCATTGGGACTTGTGACCAAACGAAACTGGCTGTTGATGTGCTGCAGAGCTGAAAAGAGTCCGCCTTGCTTAGTCGCTTCTGTGTCGTACAACGTGTGAGGCATCAAGAGCGCTCCAACAGGCTTGGTCAGGAGAGAGTCTCATGGCATCATTTCAGCGTCTGTCCACCAGTTGTAGGTCTGTGTCAGCCGTCTGGCGCCAGTTTGTTTTGGTTTTTCCCCTCCTTGGCTGTCCTCCTGGGTTCCAGTTCAGGACTTGGTTGGTAGGTCTGGGAGACGGCAGTCTAGCGGCATGGCCCAGCCAACTCAGTTGATACTTGCAGATGATGGAAAGGGGTGGTTTGAGTTTGTCCATGATTTTGTCAAGCACATTTTGAGTGTTATAAAAAAAAACAACAACTCATTTTGCCATTATTTTGCATGAATGAGCACATTTGGAGTGTTATATATAAAAAAAAGAAGCTTCGTTTTGCCATTATTTCACATAAATGAAAGAATGTTACATTAACAGGAAGTTCAGGGAGTAGTTCCCCTTTTGAACTCTTGTGGGGCGAAGTCCTACCTTTTCCGTTGTCCCTAGCAACAACAAAAACTGTAAATTGTTGTCATGACTGGCAATGTGTTGGTTGCAGTCCACAGGCGGAATTTGATGCCACTGATCGCAGTCAGAAATGTGTTGACCTCATCATCATCATGTGCCCTTTGCTGCATGGTGTTGGCGATCATGGCTCTCCATAGAATCTGTCCTTTGTTGCCGCAAGTGTACCTCCCATCCTCTCTGTCCTCAGCCACCCTGCAAGTCTGCCTATATTTTCTCCCTGAATCTACTTGGTGCTCTCTTTCCCTCCAGCTTTCCTATTGTGACTAGGTGCTCTAATTTCTCTAATTCTGTGTTGTTTGTCTTTTCCTAATCTTCTTCATTAATGTTCTTTTTGGTCTCCACCTTCATGACTGTCTCGTTTTCTTTGCTGCCTGTGGAACTCTCAACATTCTTCTTAGAAACCACATTTCGGTTGCTTCAATCTTGATCTGACTTTGCATGTTTACTCCTCACAACCGTATAACAGTATCGGTTCTACATGGTGCTGAAGAACTCTCTTCCTGATGTTAAGTGGTAGGCACTGGTTGTTGATAAGAATACTTTTCATCTTGTTGAATGCCATTTTAGATTGGCCGAATCTTCTGGCTATTTTTGATGTGCGTCTGCCATCTGGTATTAACCTCAGTGGTTGAATAACTAGCAGCCCTAAAAACAAATGGTTCTTAAAAGCGTTGCAAGCCAGAACAGCTATCGGCAAAAAGGACGTTTGACCGACGTTATAAGAAATATCTCTGGAACTGGTTGTTCAATTTAGCAAATCTAGCAGTGAAAGAGTCAAACTGAGACTGATTTTTTTCATTTTTATTTTTATCGTTTTAGAAGATAGTACTTTCAGTGACGAATGATCATAGAAGATGATTGCAGGAAAAGAAATCTAGTCTTCACAGTCAGGCTCAATGTCAACGTGGAAAGCTTTAAAATATTGTAACAGTCTGAACGTTGCTCATCTCATTTCCCTGGCGGAAAGATGAAAGAACTAACAAATGTCTGAGAGCTGTAGATGCTGGTGGTGAATTGTTTTTTAAAGATCGTGATGGAAAAGTATGAATCAGATTTTGTGGATATATATGTATTGATGTTGTTGTTGTTACGTTGGTTAGGATTTTCAGCGTTTTATTTGTAATCCTTACCATTATCAGGGGTTCGCTAATCATTCCAATTTTTTAGCATAGTGTTTTACTAGGTTTGTATGTTTATTATCACTTGCTTGTTGTTGATTTTGTCATTTTCTCTCTCACAGGCGTCTCTTTTTGGTGGTACAGTGTCTGCACTTCTGTACACTGTATTAACTCTTTGACTCCTGGATTCTGTCCACCAGCTGCAAAAACTTAACCCTTTGACTCCCTCACCCTATCCACCAGCTTCCTGCAGGAAGCTGGTGGATAGGGTGAGGGAGTCAAAGGGTTAAGTTTTTGCTTTGCTAGCATGGTTGATAATGCAGGATGCTGGTGGACAGGGTGCTGGAGTCAAAGGGTTAAGATGGGTTGGTGTGTGTACGGATGTCTTCATATTGAAGGCATCGTTGTTGTTTTTGATGTTTGTTTCTTGAAAAGGTTAGCCGCATGTACGATGTTGTATATATATATTATATATACGAATGTCTCCATATTGAAGGCGTCGTTGTTATTTTTGATGGTATTGTTGTTGTTTTTCGTGTTTGTTTCTTAGAAAGGTCAGCGGCATGTATGATGTTGTAGTATGGTTGCACACTTCGGAAGGACTGCCAGATTGTAAGAAAATTGAAAAGTGTGTCAGAGACTGGAATTCAGTATGCCCCTTTAACCCTTTGACTCCCACACTCTATCTACCAACTGCAGAAACTTAACCCTTTGACTACCTCACCCTATCCACCAGCTTCCTGCAGGAAGGTGGTGGATAGGGTGAGGGAGTCAGAGGGTTAAGGTTTTGCTTTGCTACCATTGGTGACGATGCAGGATGCTGGTGGACAGAGTGAGGGGGTCCAAAGGTTAATGAAACAGTATGTTGGAAATTATTTTGTTGTGTTTTGTGATTATGATTAGTTGTGATTTAGAAGAAAAAAAAAGGTTGTGTACGTGATTAGTTCAACTACACTTGGAAGTGCTGGTCACAGCAGTATTTTGTTGTTTTTGTTGTTGTTGTTTTTTTACAGTGGTTTGGTTATTGATTGATTTGATTGTTTGATTAACAGGGATGATTGATCTATTGTATGAATAATTAATTGATCATTATTTATTTATTGGTCTATTTGTTCATTAATTTCTTCTTCTTTTTTGCAATTTTTTTTTAATCATTTAAGTATTTTGTGTTGTGATTTATATTAATGAAGTGGCAGGTTGTTTTTTTAAAGTGTGTGTGTGCGTTGGAATACAGAAGTGTAGTTTTCATTCTTTGTGGTAGTGGTAATCTATATAACACCATAATTGTATGGAAATTCATTGAAATGACAAGACTGTGATTTTACAATGTGGCCTTTGCAGTAGGAATGTGAATGTGCATTGGTAATTTGTGTGTATGTAAATACTTTATGTATGCATATGTATGTCTATAACAGTTAATCTTAACGTCAGTCGTTGCTCAGTGATTGTCATGTTGTTGTAGAATCATACTCTTTGATAATAATAATGACCTTTTGATTGTCATGTTGTCGTAGAATCATACTCTTTGATAATGATAATGACCTTTTGATTGTCACGTTGTCGTAGAATCATACTCTTTGATAATAATAATGATCTTTTGATTGTCATGTTGTTGTAGAATCATACTCTTTGATAATGATAATGACCTTTTGATTGTCACGTTGTCGTAGAATCATACTCTTTGATAATGATAATGACCTTTTGATTGTCATGTTGTTGTAGAATCATACTCTTTGATAATGATAATAATGACGTTTTGTTTTTTTATTTACCATATTCTTTGATAATGATAATTACCTTTTCTTTCTTTTTTTTTTTTTTAACCATACTCTTTGATAATGATAATATTTTCTTTCTTTTTTTTTTTTTTTATCATACTCTTTGATAATGATGACATTTTCTTTTTTCTTTTCTTTTTTTTTAACCATACTCATTGATAATAATAATGACATTTTCTTTATTTTCTTTTTTTTATATATTTTTTTTATCATACTCTGATAATGATAGCGACCTTTTCTTTCTTCCTTCCCCTCTTCCATTTTTCTGTCTTTGCTAGCCGTGTACGTTTTCCTGTTTTTCTGCATGTGTTTACTTGTTGCTGCAAGTGGTGGGGTGGGTCGTGTGATGGGTTTTGCTGTTGTTGCTCATTCCTGTCTGTTAGTCTGTCTGTCTGTCTGCCTTTCTTCTTTGGTTTTTTTTTTTTGTGTCCTGTTTTGTAATACGGGTATAAGTAAGCGCTGAAAATTTCACAGCTGTTTGCATGTCTATAAATGTGTGTGTGTTGGGAAGTTTGTGGCTGTTTGTGTGTGTGTGTGTGTGTGTGTGTGTGTGTGTGTGTGTGTGTGTGTGTGTGTGTGTGTGTGTGTGTGTGATGACAATTTTACAGTTCTCTGTGTGTCTGTTGAGAGTTTCACAGCTGGTAGGACCAGTTTTCAGCTACACCACTTTAACGGCCATAGAAGCTTCTCCTCTTATAGGTTACATCGTCACATTACTGCCTGGTTTTTGAAATCCTTTTTTTGTTTGGTGCGGACATAACAAAGATTTTAACTTCTGACGTTTGTTGTACGTTTGTTTCGTTGATCCTGTCGGCTGTGACCGTTTAGCAGTTTTATATGTATAACACATTTTTTTGTCTCCCTCATGTTTGTTGACGAAAGGAGAGATGCGAGTATTAATGCAGTGGTTGTGGTCAAAATTAGTATTGATTCTGGTTGTTGTTGTTGTTGCTGTGGTTGTTGTTATTACTAAATATGATTCTGATAGTGGTTGTTGACTTTGGTGGGTAGTGTTGTTGTCGTCCCTCTTTCTTCATTTTGTTATTAATTTGTTGGAGTTATTGTCATTGTTGTTGTTATTGTTGTTGTTGCTTATAATGATTGTGATGGTGGTTGTTGATTCTGGTTGTTGTTGTTGTTGCCCCTCTTTTTCTCTTTGTTATTAATTTGTCTGAGTTATTGCTTGCAGTTGTAATATTGCAGTCAAGAACGGATTATTATGGGCATAACATGTACCTGTCTTTATGTGTCTTTAAAACTGCAGAAAATTGAAAGGTCCCAGCTTGTAGAAATACCAAAGTATTGCATCATCTTGTACTGCCGTGAGACTTCTGTTGGTTGAGTTTTCAGACTTGGTTGGTTCCAGACTGCCATGATTTTTGGTTGTGTTGAGTTTTTTTTTATAGACTTCAACGGCTGTAGACACTGCCGCCTTACTCCAGCATATGTGCCAAATGGGGCTGCCCCATACACTGATACAGATGAACATCCATGCTAGACAAGACCACAGTCTCCAACATATGTGTCAGTTAGGGCTGTCCCACACAGATGGTGTCTATACCAGACAGGACCACAGTCCCAAATATGTGTCAGTTAGGGCTGTCCCACACAGATGGTGTCTATACCAGACAGGACCACAGTCCCAACATATGTGTCAGTTAGGGCTGTCCCACACAGATGGTGTCTATACCAGACAGGACCACAGCGTCCAACATATGTGTCAGTTGAGGCTGTCCCACACAGATGGTGTCCATACCAGACAGGACCACAGTCTCCAACATATGTGTCAGTTAGGGCTGTCCCACACAGATGGGTGTCCATACCAGACAGGACCACAGTCTCCAACATATGTGTCAGTTAGGGCTGTCCCACACAGATGGGTGTCCATACCAGACAGGACCACAGTCTCCAACATATGTGTCAGTTAGGGCTGTCCCACACAGATGGGTGTCCATACCAGACAGGACCACAGTCTCCACATATGTGCCAATGAGGCTGTGCCACACAGATGGGTGTCCATACCAGACAGGACCACAGTCTCCAACATATGTGCCCAATGAGGCTGTCCCACACAGATGGGTGTCCATACCAGACAGGACCACAGTCTCCAAAAGACGTTCTACAGTTTTGCTCTCTGTTAAAAAAAAAATGAAGGAAATGAGCACTAGCAAAATGGTGCAACTTTGGAAAAGCAGCTACCAAGCAATGAAAAGGACTTGATGAAACCCACATCGTTTGTTCAGACCGCTGGACTGTTTGAGTTGTAACCGTTCACAAATATAAATGACCCCCCTACCCCCTCCCCCCCCCCCCCCCAAAAAAGACTGCCATCGTAGATTGGTTAGAGGGTTTGTGTGTGTGTGTGTGTGTTTAATCATCAGTGTGAGAAAAGTGTGATGGAATAACCTTAGGGAGTGTGACCTTCACCTGTAGTGATGATGTGAATGGTGCACTGCCTTTAACACTTTGACTTCCGCGCCCTGTCTACCAACTGCAAAAACTTAAACCTTTTGACTCCCTCACCCTATCCACTAGCTTCCTGCAGGGTAGGGTGAGGGAGTCCAAGGGTTAAGTTTTTGCTTTGCTAGCTGTGGTTTGGCAATGAAGGATACTGGTGGACAGGGTGAGAGAGTCAAAAGAGTTAAGTTTTTGCTGTGCTAGCATGGTTGACAGTGAAGGATGCTGGTGGACAGGGTGCGGGAGTCAAAGGGTTAAGGAATCAGAGATATAGAGGCGTTGTTGTTGATGTTTTGTTTTTTTTCTCATTTATGTACTTCTTTTGTAAAGTGGGCAAATTTTGTTGCATTCAGAAAGTGCTGTGAGTATTTTCTACATCCTAGTTCAGCTGAAGTTGTGCTTTTTTCCTTCTTTTTTTCCATCTGTGTCAACTGAAGTGTTGTGTAACTTAGTGTTGGTGCTTTACAATTTTATTGATATAGCTTGGTGTGAAAAGGAAATACACTGTACTCATTTACTGACTTCAACACTGTTGTCATGAACACAGACATAGATAAAATGTGACTGGTTCTTGCGAACGGGGTCACAAGTCGCAACGTGTGAACTGAGATACGGGCCTGAAAAGGTGGTGAGGGTCGATCTGGGTGATTTGAGATTTTTGTTCCTACACATTGTCTGACCATTAATCTATCAATTATGACAAAGATTAAAGTGAAATTTGGGCTGAAAGAGTGTTAAAATAACATTTTAAAGTGATAACCCATCGAGAATGTGCAGATTTTTTCAGTGAAAATGCGTGTGTTTGAGCTTTAATTTAGGCCATGAAACCGTACAGGGCCTCAGCATATCGCATACCGTTGGAATCAGCTCGCGAAATAGCTAGTATGTAGTGCAGAACCACTTTATCTATCACTTCACTAAGTTTGATGAAGATAGAATACTGGTTGCCAAGGAAAAAGCAGAGAATTTTGTTGTCCTTCTTTAACTCTGCTTTTCTCAAAATGGCCGTCCCATCACCCACTCCCTTTAAATTACTGTAACTCGCTCAATTTTCCAGTTAGACAGTTGAATTATACATCATTGGAAAGAGCATTTTTTCTGCTTTCCGGTGATATAAATATCTCTATACCCCCCAAAATTAAGTTGTGACCCCATTCGTGAGAACAGGTCACAAATGCTTTCAGGTTTGAATCTTTGGGACTTCAACTGGGTACAAAGACCTTGCCAGTGTATAGGGTTTTGTGTAGGCTCGAGGAGTCTGCCAGACATTTGCTGGCCGATTTGGGTGGAGCGCATATGGAATTGTCTGAGTGTTATGAGTCCATGAATAAACTCCAAAAGGGGTACACACACGCACGCACGCACGCACGCAAGCACGCACGCACACACAAACACACACACACGCATGCACGCGCGCGCGCGCGTGCGCACACACACACACACACACACACACACACACACACACCACACACACACACACACACCCTGAAAAATAAAATAAAAACACGTTTACCCTCAAAAATAAGATGTAGACACATTTAAAAGACACAAATGATTTGCACTTGTATACGTTCAAATTGTTTGTGTTGTGTAAAGTGCAAATTAGTTTGTGTTTTCTAAACGTGTCTACATTGTGTTTTTGTCCTTTTTTGTGTGTGTTTTGTTGTTGTTCCCAGTTGAAGACCCAGAGCCCAAAACTGGTAGGTATTTCATCTATGCCTGTGTTTATGTGCCCAGGTTGGGCACACAAACACAGACGTAGATGGAAGTATCTGAGGTCCTACCTAGATTAGTGAAGACCTGTCTGAGGTCCTACCTAGATTAGTGAAGACCTCAGGACCTGGCCAGCTCATGGGTTTATGTGCAGGTGTAAGGCTTGTGCCATGATCACCATGCACATGGCACCTGTGGCGTTAGTGAATATGGAATTTTATTCTGAGCGCGGAGATGTCATCTTGAGAAACTGAAACTGAAATGTGTGCACAGTATTGAAGTCCGAAGGTGTGTACGGTACTTTTCCTTTTCATACCAATTTCTCATCTCGCGTGCAGTCAGTCAGATTTTTCGTATGCATCTTAGTTTGGTTATATAGGTTGCTGGAAGTTTACTTATGCGGCAAATATTTTTGCACTTGTGCTTCTGTGTATAAGGTTACATTTTGAAAAACAGTGGTTTACTGTGTTTTTCTCTTGGAATGGTATCTCAGTTGCTTAATGTTTATTTCGTTTTTGATTTGGATGTGAATTATCATTGATTGGGGGAAAAAATCTTCGCTTTATTATTATGTACTTAAAATTGATAACGTGATAAGGTGCTCAATTTTTTTTTCTGCTTTATAGTGTTACGTACACACAAGCGTGCATGTGCACACATGAACGCACACGCTCACACACACTCAAATATTTTAAATATGAAAGTATGCACACATACATGTATGTGGTACATATGTTAATAACAACTTGTCAGAGTGATAACGAAATGCTTTACATATTCAAGGATGATAATTTGGATGTTACTTGACGGGTTTTTGTACTTTTGTGAAAAATGATTCAGAAGGTTCATTGTTTTGTATCCCTTTATTCATTGGTGACTTTTTGAAGGAAACTCACGGGATTTGTGAAGATTTTGTGAAAGAGTATAGGAGTACAGAAGTATAGGAGTACAGACATATCAGAAAACACGGCATAACTGTTCAATGGAATATGCATGATGGAGAGTTGAAATAATCAGTGTTGTGTTTGATAGTGATGCAGCTTGAAATAATGCTAGGGAGGAGAATTTTTTTTCGTTTGTTTTGTCTTTTTGTTATTGGGGATGGCGATGGTGATGGCGTTTGTCCCCTATTCGTGTTTCAAGGGTTGATAACCAGAACCAAGTATCTCGACTTTCTGATAGTTAACAGGAGACGATTTTTAACTGGGTTTTCGGGGAGAGGCTATATTTACATTTTGAGATACTGGTTTTTGGTTTTATCGATAACCGATCAAAAATCAATATCATTATGGCAAAAACAAAGTCCACCAAGTGAAAGATCACATCAAAAGCTACAGTTCAGTATAAAAAAGTGAAAATTGACAAAAAAGTGAGATACTGGGTTCTGGCTGTCAACCCTCGGTTTATTTGTGAACATGCGTGATTAATATTCCTCCTTTTGATTTTGCTCACTTTCAGTACAGAAGAATTTTTTGACACAGGTTGTGTACAATTGGGTAATTAAATGGGGAACGTGTAATGTTACATTGGTTGTAGGTGATTTTTGGAAGCTTTATACCAAATTTTTGTAGTTGTTGTTGTTGTCATTTTATGTAAATTATATCCCTTGTCTTGATTTGTATGTCCTTTCTGATTTACATCCGGGTACTTACAGTGTCCATGAAAATCGTTTTCTCAGTTTGTTTGTCTGTTTTTCTTTAAATGGCATTATGGTTGTTTTTTGTTATTAATTTGTATAATCAATTTTTAATAAACCGACAGAACACAGAATACATTTTATTCATCATAATGAAAGATATGCTCAAATCATAAGTTTAACACGATTCTATTACGTACATAGATCTTCGTGCAAATTTGTATCATGCATAGGATGCTTGTTGTCTTCATTTCATTTCGCTGGAGAAAAAGGGAAAATTGTGTCCTCACAACATGAAGCTTTTTTAACGGGTAATATTAAATAATATTACAACAGTGGGCATGTATGAAAAATAGATCTCACCGGATTAGAAACGTATACTAGAATGGGAACCAGAAGAACAAGAAAACCAATGCAAGCGCGTATTCAACAAAACAAGACAAAACAAGCGCAAATTTTCGACCAACCAGCCTTTGTCAAGCGCGAACGCACGGTCACAAACAGATCACAAACACCAAACAATGGATAATAAAAACAGGACTAAAAACTTCCCTGCCGCCTCGTCCAGTGGGTAAGAAGGGGACGAACAAACAGACCGTGCGTTGGCGCTTGACAAAGGCCGGTTGGCCGAAAATTTGCGCTTGTTTTGTCTTGTTTTGTTGGATACGCGCTTACATTGGTTTTCTTGTTCTTCTGCTTCCTGTTTGCTTGGGCGCGGGCAGAAACATAGCAAGGCAAACACTTATAATATTTTTTTTAGTGGTTTGGGAGCTGACGATTTTAGAAATATACTTAACAATCTTCACATATCTGTTATCACGGCCTCATAGTACCGCGACCATTTCTTAGTTCTGTTAACGTGGTCTCATAGTATAACTGCCAGCTTTTGATTTACTTTTCTTTTTTTTCTTTTTCTTTTTCTTTTTTCTTTCTTTCTTTCTTTCTTTTTGTGTTGTTGTTGCCAAGATTGTCAGAAACAGGTTGTTATTCATATCATGAACAAATTTCTGTAGGCATTTAAAAACTACAGAGTGAATTTAACTATTCTGAATATCAATTCAAATTGAAACTATTTAACATTTATAAAAAGTATTTCAGATCAACAGTAGCCTTGAGAAGACGTGTGCAGGATTGTTTATAGTCATGAATGATGATGGAAATCGTTTGATGACATGATAGCAGAAATCATGTGATGACATAATAGGAGAAACCATTTGATGACATGATTGCAAAAATCATTAAATGACATAATTGCAAAATTAATTAAATGCCATGATTGCAAAAAATCATTAAATGACATGGTGGTATGATGCAGAGCCTGGAATTCGTCGCGGAAACGAGGATTTCCGCGGAAATCAAAATCGAAAATCGTGCAAAAAAATTTTTTTTCGCGTTAAAGAAAAATCGACGACCATACTTAAAAAAAAAAGAAAAGAAAAAAAACAGCTGATCAAGCACAGACAGAAACCAAACGAAAAAAAAAGCAAACATCTCTGGCAAGATTCTTTCGTCGTTCTGACTTGGATAAGCCTTCTAGCTAGTTTTGATGAATATGTCTGTGTATGAACACACTGAAACGATCTGCTGTGTATGATGGATCCTGATCTTGTGCCCAATGTTTATTAAATACTCTTTTGACTGATATTCATTGTGATTTTCAGTGTGTTAGATGCCTTTAAATTTGTCTCCAGAATGCCTCAGAATGCACAGATTTTAGTCTTGATTTTAAAAATTTTCCGGGGGAGCATGCCCCCGGACCCCCCTAGAAGTTTCCTCTTTTTTTTTTCTTAGCAATTCCAGGCTCTAATGATGGCAAAAATCATTAAATGACATGATTGCAAAAATCATTAAATGACATGGTGGTATGATGGCAAAAATCATTTGCAAAAAAATCATTAAATGACATGATGGTATGATGGCAAAAGTCATTGAATGACAAAAATCATTTGATGGCACAATGGCAGAAATTGATGGCACAATGGCAGGAATCATTTGATGGCATGGTGGCAAAAATCATTTGGTTGCGTGACAGTAAAAATCCTTTGATGGTATGATGGCAAAAATCATTTGATGGCACAGTGGCAAAAGTCATTTGATGGCAAGATGGCAGAAATCATTTATCGGCATAATGGCAAGAATCATCTCATGGCATGATGGCACAGAAATCAAATAATGCATGACAGCAAAAAATCATGTGGTGGCATGAGGACAGAAATGATTTTATGGCACAAATGGCATGAGGACAGAAATGATTTTATGGCACAAATGGCATGAGGACAGAAATGATTTTATGGCACAAATGGCATGAGGACAGAAATGATTTTATGGCACAAATGGCATGAGGACAGAAATGATTTTATGGCACAAATGGCACAAAAGGCATGAGGACAGGGGTCATTCCATGATATTGTGGCAATCCTGATAAGAAAGTTAGCGGTTGGCAGGGGTTATGAACAATGTGAAAATTGAATTGAATTGAATTGAATTGAATTGAATTGAATCATGCTCTAATGCCAATTCTGGGTTTGCTCAAGAAGAAGCTGATGATCGTGATAAACATATGACTCTACAAAATTAATGTTGCATCATGGATATCCAAAATAATCATGGCAGATAATGGAGGCTTGCATAAAGGTATCCAAACTAATCATGGCAGATAATGGAGCCTTGCATAAAGGTATCCAAAATAATCATGGCAGATAATGGAGCCTTGCATAAAGGTATCCAAAATAATAATAGCAAATAATAGAACCTTGCATAAAGGTATCCGAAATAATCAAGGCAGATAATGGAGCCTTGCATAAATGTATCCAAAATAATAATGGCAGATAATGGAGCCTTGCATAAATGTATCCAAAATAATCATGGCAGATAATGGAGCCTTGCGTAAATGTATCCAAAATGATCATGGTAGCTGATGTAGCCCGTGCATAAAGATACTTAAAAATAATTATGGGAGATAATATAACAGACAAACAAGCAAACACACAAACAAACAAACAAACAATATCAAAAACAAAACAAAAAAATAACAACAACCCTCCTCCCACCCCCAAACAAACAGAAATATACAAACACAAATAAATACAAATGAAAAGAATAAGGAACCAAGATATAGCTCTCAGGAAGATTTATCTGGCTGTGTATGTCTGTCTATCTGTCTACTTGTCTGTCTGTCTGTCTCTGTCTGAATCAATCAATCAATCAATCAATCAATCAATCAATCAGTCAGTCAGTCAATCAGTATATGTCTGTCTGTCTGTCTATCTGTCTCTCTCTCTCTCTCTCTCTATCTATATCTATCTATCTATCTATCTATCTATCTATGTGTCTGTGTCTGTCTATCTATCTATCTATGTCTATCTATCTGTCTATCTATCTATCTATCTGTCTGTCTGTCTGTCTGTCTCTCTATCTTGTCTATGCATGCATGCATGTACGTAAGTATGTGTGTATGTAGCTATCTGTCTGTCTATTTATCTATCTCTCTCTCTCTCTCTATCTATCTATCTATCAATCTATCTATCTATCTATCTATCTATCTGTCTATCTACCTATCAATCTATCTACCTATCAATCAATCTATCTATCTATCTATCTATCTATCTATATCTATCTATCTAATTATCTATCTATCTATCTATCTATCTACCTATCTATCTATCTATCTATCTATCCGTCCTTTCGTCCGTCCTTATGTCTGTCTGTCTGTCTGTCTGAATCTGTCTGTCTGTATTAAAAAGACACATCTGCCATATTCTCCTGCCACGATGCTACATTTACGAAGTTGTCTACTGTTTTGTTTGTTTGTTTGTTTTGTTTGTTTGTGTGTGTGTGTGTGTGTGTGTGTGTGTGTGTGTGTGTGTGTGTGTGTGTGTGTGTGTGTGTGTGTGTGTGTGTGTTTATTCTGTGTCGTCATTTGTATACACTTGACGAAGGCCAGTTGGCCGAAAATGTGCACCTGTCTTGTTTTGTTATATTAAATACATGCTGTGCTTATACTAGTTATAGTTTTTTTTTTCCTGGTTCCTATCAATATTAGAGCTTTAGTTAAAAAATAATGCAACAAATTCAAACAACATATTTTTTATGTGGGTTCTTAATGGTTTTACTTTCTGTATGTAACAGATTTCTTACATTCAGCTTATAATCATCATTTATGGAACCATTTCTTTGTTATCTCCAGTCAAAAGCCAGTAATTTCTAAACCTCTGCTTTTGAGCACAATGAAAAAAAGGGAGATAGTTTCATATCGACCAGAGGTGTTTGTGAGTGTGTGTGATAAAAATGTGTGGATATAAGTTTCCCAGCTACTGATGGCTCTTTGAGTGTGTGTGATAAAAATGTGTGGATATAAGTTTCCCAGCTACTGATGGCTCTTTACCCCCATGGGGATACCAGGGGCTCTTTCAGTATAAATAGTATCCCCCACCTTCTGGAAATTCTGTGCTAGAAATTACCTCTTCTCTTTCACTCTCTTTGTTTCTGCCTTGTTCCTTTGCTTTCTGTCATGTCTTTCCATCATTTTCTGTCTTACTGGTCCATTTATCTGTGTGTGTTCAATAAAGTCTTACGTACTTTCTCTTAGGATTGATAATTGGGTGCATGTATTGAGTGCATTTTGGGCTCTAGGGAAATGAGATATGCGGAAGGAATTTTAGGTAATTTAGGTCTGTTCTTATACATGCTTTAGTGTCCTTGCTTATGTTTGAATTCGTGTTCAGGTATGTTTTTTTTAAATCCCCTGTGTGATAAATTGACCACTCCGGTCAACACCAGGGGCATCTCCTTAGATTATGTGCACAAGTGCACTGATATGTGTAGGCCTACTTAATTTTCTTTTCCTATTTTTTTCTTGTAGAAGTATTGTGTATGTTTTGAAATGTTATAACCCTCTCTCTCTCGCTCTCTCTTTTACTCTCTCTCTCTTTCACTCTCTCTCGCTCTTTCTTGTTCTCTCTCTGTCTCTCTGTTTTTCTCTCTCTCTGTGTTTCTGTTTCTGTCTCTATTTCTCTTTCTCTGTCTGTCTGTCTGTCTCTCTCGCTCTCTCGCTCTCTCTCTCACTCTACATATACTCTATAAAAAGTTTTATTTTTGCCTTTGTCTACTAACACAGCCAGAAAAAAAAAATGCAGTTCTAGATCTGTTTTAGTTTTTCAATGGCGTGGAGATAGGCAACAAGAAGTGTTTGTGATAGAAACGAAAATTCCTTTCCATTTTTGTTTGTTTGTTTGTTTGTTGTTGTTGTTGTTGTTTTTGTACAAAAATGGAGATTATAGAATGGCTTGACTGTCTTGTTCTTTGTGACATTGGGTGGGAGGTTTTTGATCATTCTATATGACGATACTTCGTGACTGAATCAACAACTGTTTGTGTTGTGAGATCTTTTTTTTCCCCTCATGCAGGTGTCATGTGAGGCTTTGGGTCATCTAACTTTGTGATACCCTGTATCAGTTGCCCCAGGGCATTTTTTTTAGATCTTTGTTTCATTTCATCTATGCACTTGATAAAAGTGTGTGTGTGTGTGTGTGTGTGTGTGTGTTTGTTTGTGTGTGTGTGTGTGTGTTTGTGTGTGTGTGTGTGTGTGTGTGCGCACATCGTTGTATGTGTGTGTGTGTGCTTGCGCGCACATTGTGTCTGTGTGTGTGTGTCTGTGTGCGTGAATGTGTGTGTGTTTGTGTCTGCATGTGTGCTTGTGTTTGTGTTTTATGTCTTTCTGTGGATTTAGTGCGAATTATTGTCCCAGTCTTACATTTTTAGATGGATTTTTGTGTCGTGATCTTGGCTAGGGCTATTGCAGTACTTTATCATAACAAGAACCGATGAATGTATTTTGGATTTGACGATGTTAAGTTGTGTAAATCTGGCATCTTTAGACAGATCCTATACCTTTAGTGTCTTGTGTCTTTGGGTGTATATGGATTTGGTATCTGTAATCTCCGGTTATAGCCCTGATATGGCTCTTTGCTGTCGGCTGGTCTTTAAACAACAATAACAATGAGAGCAATCTGTAAGCTTCGTGTTTTGTGTCTTTAGGGGTACTAAACAGTATGGTTCAATTGAACAATATTTGGAAAGACCACAGCATAACAGCAGACCTTAAGATAAAACTCTTAAAATGTCTTGTCTGGCCAGTGATGTTATACGGCTGCGAGGCATGGACAATGAAGAAAGAGGATGAAAGACGAGTGGAAGCAGCAGAGCTGTGGTTTTACCGAAGACTGCTGAGGGTCAAATGGACGGATAGGCGCTCAAATGAAAGCATACTGAATGAGTTGGGTACTACACGCAAGCTCCTAGTACTCATACAACGGAGGAAACTGAAATATGTTGGACACGCAATCCGTAATGAGAGAACAGACTTGATGTCCACTGTCCTCCAAGGTAAAGTGGAAGGAAAGAGAAACAGAGGACGGCCACCTGCATCACTTGCTAGAAACATCATAAACATCAGTGGCAGGAAACTCCAGGAAGTGGTCAGACTTAGCCAAGATCGAGAGTGCTGGAGGCAACTTGTGAGGACATCATGTGCAGCGGCCAACACTGTTCCCGGTGACGCCGACAGGAAGACAGGAAGGGGTACTACGGACTTTGTGTCTGTTGTGGGCTTGTGCTGTGTCATTTCTTGGACTTCATGGCATTAGTTTGTATGCAATTTCTGTCTTTAGATGACTTTGATGGCTTTAATGTGCAGGGGTAGTTGGCCTGTCTTTTAGTTGGATTTACGATGGCTTTAGTGTGCATATTTGTATATTCGTGTCTTAATTGATACCCATTTGCTGTGCTATTCTTGTTAAAAGTAGTATCAGAGCGATGCCAAAGTGTCTGGCTGAAGCCAAATTGGAGAGAGAGAGAGAGAGAGAGCATGTGTGTATGTGTGTGTGTGCCGTGTGTGTGTGTGTGTGTGTGTGTGTGTGTGTGTGTTCGTTCATTCATTATTTCTTTTAACGTCTATTCACATATGTGCTTTTAGACGAAAAAAAAGTAAATAATTAATAAATGAATAAACAGACAAGATAAGATAAAGAGGTGGTTATGGGGTGGAAGATTCTACGAAATCATGAAGACAGTTTATCGTATTAAATAAATGTGTGTGTGTGTGTGTGTGTGTGTGTGTGTGTGTGTGTGTGTGTGTGTGTGTGTGTGTGTGTGTGCCATTTTATGGACTGAATGTTTCTTTTCGTGTGTGTATGTGTGTCGTGTGTGTTTGTGTGTGTCATGTGTGTGTCGTGTGTGTGTGTGTGTGTGTGTGTGTGTGTGTGTGTGCGTGTGCGTGTGTGTGTGTCGCTCGCACGCGCACTCTATTATTGACTGAACTTTTCTTTTTTTGGTCAGTTGATAGTGCTTTTTGCTTCATCAGTTATTCCTATTTGCATACGTGTCTTGCATTTTGATGGCTTTTATTCAAATGGTGCCAACAGAAATTGTTTTTGTGTTTCAAAGTTCCAGCGAAGAAGGAGGAAGAAAAACATGTGTTCTAATGCAGTCCCAATGGTATTGGTATTTAATGTTGCATGTATTGATGATTCTCATGAAGACCTTTTTGTTTTCCTTTGTGAATTAGGAATTGGAATGGTCTGAGTGTTAATGGTGTCATTTTAATCAGACGATAACTTTGTTTCTCATACTTGTCCCAGATGTTGTCTTTTGAAATCTTGCAGTGCTGTTGATTAACCCTTCGACTTCCTCACTCTGTCTACCAGCTTTCTGCACTGCCAGCCCAAGACAGATAAGCAAAAACTTAACCCTTTCAATCCCACCACCTTGTCCACCAGCTTCCTGGTGAATAGGGTGGTGGGACTGAAAGGGTTAATTTTTTTGCAGCTAGAGGACAAGGCGTGGGAGTCAAAGGGTTAATTTTTGTCGTAGAATCTGTATCCTTGTTGAAAATTCACAATATAGATGGAACTAATGTTCCAAGTGATAGCAGCTTGCCGTTGAAGATTGATCTTAAAATACCTGTTTGCGAATACCCGTTCTTGAAGATGTATTTGTGGATATATCCGTCTGCACATAACTTTTCGTTTAACTGTATACACGAATATATCTGTTTTGCACATATCTTTTCATTACGATGTGTATATGAGCATGTAACGTTTGCACATATCTGTTGTCTTTGAAATGTGAGATGGGATTTCATCTGTGGAAGAACAGTTTCTCCCTTTGACTGCGTTTTCTTGTAGAGTAGGTTAGTACCAAAAAAAAAAAAAAAAAAAAAAACAACAACAAAAAATGGCAGCCAAAGCATTTAGGATGTTCAAGTCTAGCTTTTGTCTTTGGTAGATCTCTACTTTTTTGAAACTTTTGGCTTTTGTGCGAATGGGATTTTTTTTTTCCAGAGTTGTTGTTTTGAGGGAAAAAAAATCCACATGCATGTGTGCACCCGCAAACATATGCTCGCACACATTGCATACATGCATGCCTGCTGGTATTGAATAGGGTGAGGGATTCAAAGGGTTAAGTTTTTGCGGCTTGTTGGAGTTAAAGGGTTAATTAGTCTGAGCCAGAGGATACATGTGCGCCTTGGAATTGTTCTGGCACTGCTGGTTCCGTTGACTGTTTACGGTCACATAACATTGAATTTTGGTGATTTTTCTGATATTTCATATTTTTCGTGTCTGACATTTGGCATTCGATCAGTCTGATGTTTCAAATTTGACGTCTGATATTTCAGATTTGATCTGTCTGATATTTCAAAATTGACGTCTGATATTTCAAATTTGATCAGTTGGTTACTTCAAAATTGACGTCTGATATTTCAAAATTGACGTCTGATATTTCAAATTTGATCAGTTGGTTACTTCAAAATTGACGTCTGATATTTCAAAATTGACGTCTGATATTTCAAAATTGACGTCGGATATTTCAAATTTGATGTCTGATGTTTGAAATTTGGTCATTCGGATATTTCAGATTTGATCAGTTGGTTACTTCAAAATTGACGTCTGATATTTCAATCTGATATTTCAAAATTGACGTCTGATATTTCAAAATTGACGTCTGATATTTCGACTTTGATCTGTCTGATATTTCAAATTTGATCAGTTATGACGTTGGGGGAAATGATGAAAGTAAATATGAATATTATATAATTATGTGTTTGAATGAATAAACAAGACCAATAGACACACAAGTAAATAAGAACACGAACAAGAAATTCAAAATACCACACAAAATGTGTTTTAAAATCCGTCCACTCTCAGCACAGAAATCCGTACAGGAATATTTTGTACATGTGTGTGATTGATGTTCCCCTAACCCTTGGTAAAATAGGTTATGCCTGTTTCATCTTCTTCATCGCTCTGAACGGTCACCTGGGCTTTAAACAAAAATAACAGTAATAACATTCATGTCTTTGGCTTGAAACTGGGTTCCTAGTTTGATAAGGTCCGCGTGTCAGTATCTGAGAATCGTCGCTTACTACTTTTTTCTTGTGTGCGTGTGTGGTGTGTGTGTGGGGTGTGTGTGTGTGTGTGTGTGTGTGTGTGTGTGTGGTTTTTACGTAGACATAACGTCACACGTCATAGTACGTGTCAGGGAGAATTAAGTCAGCGCCACTTCTTTTTGAATTTCTTTGTTTCTTTCTTCCTCAACCCCGTTTGTCCTTTGTCAAAACAAACAAAACAAAACAAAACAACAAGAAGAAAAGAAAGAAAGAAACCAACCAACCAACCAACCAACCAACCAACAAACCAACACAACAAAAAGCCCCAAGTTGGTGAAACCATCTAACCATCACCCTTGTAGTACATACAGGTTTTGCTTCCCACCAGAAAATCCAGATGTCGTACTTTCCAAGGTCACTGTGACCTTGAAGAAGCATCAGTTGGAACGAAACTTTATGAGGCTGTTACAGTAATGAAAACAGATTCTGAATATTTTCAAAAGTTCCTGTAAAAGTGCTGGTCACACATCTTCCTCAAAATGGGATGAGGTTTTTTTTTAGGCTCTTGTTTGTTTGTCAACTAAGTAACATAACTCTTGAGAGTCACGGAGTTATCTCCCATGTAGAATTTCTCAAACCCAACACGGTTTGCGCTGCCCATTCAGCTAGCATAGACACAGCCACAAAGCATAAAGTGGAAAGCTCAGAACATTTGTTTGTTTATTTTTATCCCTGTGACCTTGACCTTGGCCATGATTTTCCAAACTAAATGTATTTGCCACTCCTCAACGGTCTAAGTCTTTGACGTAAATTTGGTAAAGATTGATCCAGGGACAGCGAAGACAATCTTGCGAACACTTTTTTTGTTGTTACAGACAAACACTGACAGACAGACAGACAGACAGACAGAGACAGACAGACAGACAGACAGACAGACACCCCTCTCTGCAAGTGGTATGAAATATTCTCCTCCCCCCCCCCCCCTCGTTTAAAAAATTGGTAGTTGATAACAAACAAACTAACTAACTAACTAACAAAAAATCAAAATGATTAATTGAATCAGAAACAAAGTGAGACTGACATTTTTTCTTTCTAAATTGAAAAAAAATCTACTTATTAAACATATAAAATAGACGAATGCAAACCGAAACAAACCAACAAAAAATATGATAGTGTAATTACAGTTACATCGTAAGAAAAAAAATCGATTTCGTGCACATACAACATACGTAACATTTTATATGATTACATGCATGTGTGTGTGTGTGAGTGTGTGTGTGTGTGTGTGTGTGTGTGTGTGTGTGTGTGTGTGTGCGCGCGCGCTAGTCTTAAAATATTTCGGGGGGGGGGGGGTCGACTATTAATCTGTGTTTCGTTTCTTAAAATTGTTTTTTCTTTTTCTACTTTTTTCCCCTCCAGTTTGTAAAGAGATCTCATGAAGGCACAAGTTTCATGCACAAGTTTTGATAGGTATGACTAGTTTGAGGCGGAGGGGAGAGATAGAGGCCGGAAATGAGTGGCATCTTTAGAGATGGGGGGGGGGGGAGGGAGAGAGGGAAAGAGCAACAGAACTGCCAGGGATGGGAGAGAAATTTGTTTCCTAAACATTACAAAATAATATGAAGACATATTGGCTTTTGTCATGATGTTACGGTTTTGGTTTGCTGTTTTTGTCATTGTAAAGGAGATTTGTTATACATATATGTGTGTGTGTGTATATATATATATATATATATATTATATATATATATATATAATATATAATATATATATATATATATATATATATTATAATATATATGATGTGTGTGTGTGTGTGTATAAATATATATATATATACTATATGATTATTGTATTATTATATAAATGATATATATATATAGATGTGTATATGCATAGATATATGTATACATATGTATGTAGGGCCTATATCAGACAGTGAATAAAGTCTCATTGAGGAAGGCGGTACACCGAAAATTTTGGAAAATTTTATGTCGTTTTGTAGCCTTTTCTGTGCACATGCTGCTTCATCTGTATACATATACTACATACATACATACATATACATACATACATACATACATAATACATATATATATATATTTATTATACTTACATACATACATACACACATACATACATACATACACATATGTGTGTATATATATAGATATATATTGCACACTGGGACCATCTTGAATAAGTTTTTTTCTTTTTTTCTTATCTTTTTTTGTTGTTGGTCTTGTTGTATTGTCCATTTTTCTTGTTTGTTCTTGCTTATATGTCATCGTCTTGTTTTTTTGTTTGTTTGTTTTTTGCAAACGTATTCATTGTGAGCTTACTTTTAAACATTGTACTGATTACAAAGCGAAAGTGATAAACAGTTTCATGTATATTCTTGCACCAAGTTAAACACTTGTATAATCAGTTGTTGTTGTTTTTTCTTGCGTATCAATCTGTGTATCTTTTTCTGTCAAGTTTTCTCCCTTTAAAAGGTTAAATGTACAAAAAAGAGAAGGATTATACATATTCGACACAGAGAGTTTCCTGCTGGAATGGTGGATCTCAGAAAGGAACAGAGAAGGGAGATGCACCTTTTTAGTCATAAACTTGCGGAAATTGTGAATAGTTGACTGTTTTGTTTGTTGTCTGTTTTTTTCTTTTTTATATATTTTTTTTGTTGCCATTTTTTCTGATTTATTTTCTTTCCTTTTCTTTCTTTTGTGTTTTTTCTTTGGTTTAAGAGCCTTAAGAATTTTAAAATTTAATATATCGTTGATGACTTTATAGTATTGGAAGCTGTGTTCTTTGTTACCTTTGACTCCAACCCTGACCCCAGCATCTGCATTGTCACCATGCTACAAGTAATTCTTATCCTTTGA
>JAPXFY010000025.1:7907931-7917931 GCA_030674185.1 Monoplex corrugatus | reverse complement strand
GACCATCAATGGTATTCACTTTTGTACATACGTATATCATCAATGGTATTCATTTTTGTACATCTAGTATACCATCAATGGTATTCATTTTTGTACATCTAGTATACCATCAATGGTATTCATTTTGTACATCTAGTATACCATCAATGGTATTCATTTTTGTACATCTAGTATACCATCAATGGTATTCATTTTTGTATGTACGTGTAGCCATCAATGGTATTCATTTTTGTATCAACGTACAACCATCAACGGTATTCATTTTTGTACATACGTACAACCATCAACGGTATTCATTTTTGTACATACGTACAACCATCAACGGTATTCACTTTTGTACATACGTACAACCATCAACGGTATTCACTTTTGTACATACGTATAACTATCAATGGTATTCATTTTTGCATATAGGTATAAACATCAGCAAATTGTCACAAACGTCTTATCGTCTAATTACACTGTGCACATTAAATTTTAGTTAATTTCATGATTGTAAACTTCAACAGATAACTCCATCTGTTTGCAATGTCAGAACACACAGAAGTACACATCGATCTGTGTGTGTGAGAGAGAAAGAGAAAGAGAGAAAGAGAGAGAGAGAGAGAGAGAGGAGAGAGAGAGAGAAGGAAAGAGAAAGAAAGGAAGAGAGACAGACAGACAGAGAAAGAAAGAGACAGGAGAGAGAGAGGGGGAGAGAGAGAGAGGGGGAGAGACAGAAAGATAGAGAGAGGGAGAGAAAGAGAGAAAGAGAGAGTGGAGAGAGAAAAAGAGAGAGAGAGGACAGACAGACAGAGTAAGAAAGAGAGAGAGAGACAGAGACAGAGTGAGACAGAGAGATGGTTTCAGTCAGTTTTACTTACATGACAATGAAATGGAACAAATAACCAAATTGTAACCTCTGTTAACAAGAACAACAAAAAACACTAAAGAAAAGCAGTAGCCCAGTGGGTAAACCTCAGGCTTCCAATCAGAAGCCCCTAGGTTCGATCCCAGCTTAAACACCCCCCCCCCCCCACTGGTGGATAAAGGATGGAGATTTTTCCCATCTCCCAGGTCAACATGTGTGCAGACCTGCCAGTGCCTAAACATACAGAATAACCGACATACAGAATAACACATATGCACGTTAAAGATCCTGAAAAAGTGGCGAACCGGAAGCGAGCCCTTCACCACAGTGAATTGGATTTGTTCTGCCACTGAGTCAGGACTGCTGGTCCAAGATGAAAGGACCATGATTTAATTAATTGTGGAGTTAAAGGTGTCTAAAAGCATACAGTCATAGCACTACAGTCATAGCTGTCATGATGATCATTTTAATCAAATTTAAGTAAACAATTATAATAGTGTACATTTACAGTGTGCCTAACAATGATCTAGGCCCTTACAATTCGGCTATACAAAAATAAATAAGTAAACTATATACATAACATGCATTCACCATTTTTAACCCATTAACATCAGACACACACACACACACTCTCAATAGCGTCCATATACAACATACCACAAGAACGCACAAAAACAGGATGGGAACAGGGTCAATATGAATAAGTTAAATTCTAGGGTTCACGGAAAAGATGGACTTCAAGTTGGGTCTTAAAAGAGGAAAGATTAGGGGCAAACTTCTTCACATCAAAGGGCAGAGCACTCCGCCGAAAAAGTCCCAAGCAGGCCAAAGATCGGAAAGAATGAGTCTTGCGTCTGTATCGAGGAATTTTGAACAGCGGAGTATCAGAGCGGAGAGTGTTTTGGGTATCACTGTAGTTGTCTCCCCTGGTCAGTGGTTTTGTTCATGTTGATGCCACCAGCTGATGAGGATGGCTTTCAGAGTATTGTGGTATCACTTTAGTTGTCTCCCCTGGTCAGTAGTTGATGTTGGTGTTGATGCCACCAGCTGATGAGGATGGCTTTCAGAGTATCCTGGTATCACTTTAGTTGTCTCCCCTGGTCAGTAGTTGATGCTGGTGTTGATGCCACCAGCTGATGAGGATGGCTTTCAGAGTATTGTGGTATCACTGTAGTTGTCTCCCCTGGTCAGTAGTTGATGCTGGTGTTGATGCCACCAGCTGATGAGGATGGCTTTCAGAGTATTGTGGTATCCCTGTAGTTGTCTCCCCTGGTCAGTAGTTGATGTTGGTGTTGATGCCACAAGCTGATGAAGATGGCTTTCAGAGTATTGTGGTATCACTGTAGTTGTCTTCCCTGGTCAGTTGTTGTTGATGCTGATGCAACCAGCTGATGAAGATGGCCTTCAGGGTATCCTGGTATCACCTTATTTCTCTCTCCTGGTCAGTAGTTGTTGATGTTGATTCCAGAGCATCCTGGTATCACCTTATTTCTCTCTCCTGGTCAGTAGTTGTTGATGTTGATTCCAGAATATCCTGGTATCACTTTAGTGGTCTCTCCTGGTCAGTAGTTGTTGATGTTGATTCCAGAGCATCCTGGTATCACTTTAGTGGTCTCTCCTGGTCAGTAGTTGTTGGTGTTGATTCCAGAGCATCCTGGTATCACTTTAGTGGTCTCTCCTGGTCAGTAGTTGTTGGTGTTGATTCCAGAGTATCCTGGTATCACTTTAGTGGTCTGTCCTGGTCAGTAGTTGTTGATGTTGATTCCAGAATATCCTGGTATCACTTTAGTTGTTTTCCTTGGTCAGTAGTTGTTGATGTTGATTCCACAGTATCCTGGTATCACTTTAGTGGTCTGTCCTGGTCAGTAGTTGTTGGTGTTGATTCCAGAATATCCTGGTATCACTTTAGTGGTCTCTCCTGGTCAGTAGTTGTTGATGTTGATTCCAGAGCATCCTGGTATCACTTTAGTGGTCTCTCCCGGTCAGTAGTTGTTGGTGTTGATTCCAGAGTATCCTGGTATCACTTTGGTGGTCTGTCCTGGTCAGTAGTTGTTGATGTTGATTCCAGAATATCCTGCTATCACTTTAGTTGTTTTCCTTGGTCAGTAGTTGTTGATGTTGATTCCACAGTATCCTGGTATCACTTTAGTGGTCTGTCCTGGTCAGTAGTTGTTGGTGTTGATTCCAGAATATCCTGGTATCACTTTAGTGGTCTCTCCTGGTCAGTAGTTGTTGATGTTGATTCCAGAGCATCCTGGTATCACTTTAGTGGTCTCTCCTGGTCAGTAGTTGTTGGTGTTGATTCCAGAGTATCCTGGTATCACTTTAGTGGTCTGTCCTGGTCAGTAGTTGTTGATGTTGATTCCAGAATATCCTGGTATCACTTTAGTTGTTTTACCTGGTCTGTAGTTGTTGATGTTGATTCCAGAGTATCCTGGTATCACTTTAGTTGTTTTACCTGGTCTGTAGTTGTTGATGTTGATTCCAGAATATCCTGGTATCACTTTAGTTGTTTTACCTGGTCAGTAGTTGTTGATGTTGATTCCAGAGTATCCTGGTATCACTTTAGTTGTTTTCCTTGGTCAGTAGTTGTTGATGTTGATTCCAGAGTATCCTGGTATCACTTTAGTTGTTTTCCCTGGTCAGTAGTTGTTGATGTTGATTCCAGAATATCCTGGTATCACTTTAGTTGTTTAACTGGTCAGTAGTTGTTGATGTTGATTCCAGAATATCCTGGTGTCACTTTAGTTGTTTTACCTGGTCAGTAGTTGTTGATGTTGATTCCAGAATATCCTGGTATCACTTTAGTTGTTTTCCCTGGTCAGTAGTTGTTGATGTTGATTCCAGAATATCCTGGTATCACTTTAGTTGTTTTACCTGGTCAGTAGTTGTTGATGTTGATTCCAGAATATCCTGGTGTCACTTTAGTTGTTTTCCTTGGTCAGTAGTTGTTGATGTTGATTCCAGAATATCCTGGTATCACTCTAGTTGTTTAACTGGTCAGTAGTTGTTGATGTTGATTCCAGAATATCCTGGTATCACTCTAGTTGTTTTACCTGGTCTGTAGTTGTTGATGTTGATTCCAGAATATCCTGGTATCACTTTAGTTGTTTTCCTTGGTCAGTAGTTGTTGATGTTGATTCCAGAATATCCTGGTATCACTTTAGTGGTCTCTCCTGGTCTGTAGTTGTTGATGTTGATTCCAGAGTGGAAATCCTGGTATCACTTTAGTTGTCTCTCCTGGTCTGTAGTTGTTGATGTTGATTCCAGAGCGGAAATCCTGGTATCACTTTAGTTGTCTCTCCTGGTCTGTAGTTGTTGGTGTTGATGTTGATGTTGATGCCACTAGCTGATGAGGATGACTTTCAGGGTATTCCGGTAATCACTTTAGTTGTCTCCCATGGTCATGGTGTCTTTAGTTCATCTCTCCATACAAGAAGTATCCTTGGGGATGCGACTGTCTTCCATGTGGACAACGCGTTCTGGCCAACAAAGCTGGCATTAGATGTGTTGACAGTCTAGCGTATGTACGTATGGCAAGCCACACATCTTCACAACTTGAAGGCTTGCCTGTACGTCTGACCAGCACAGGGGATGTTTAAAGTTTAACCCTTTGACTCCCGCACCCTGTCCACCAGCATCCTGCGTCGTCAAACCATGCTAGCAAAGCAAAAAACTTAACCCTTTGATTCCCTCATCCTGTCCACCAGCTCTCTGCAAGAAGTTCGTGGATAGGGTGAGGGAACCAAAGGGTTAAGTTTTTACAGTTGGTGAACGGCGTGCAGGAGTCAAAAGGTTAAAGTGGGGACAGGGGGAACGTGTAATCCTCTCCCCATTCTCTCGCTTACTGACGCTCGTAGTTCTACAGGTGTAGTGACTGTCACGTGTAGCTCGGCTTCAGCAGATTATTGTTATTGTTGCTTAAAGCCCAGCCGACAGTGCAGGGCCATATCAGGGCTATAACCGTCTTACAAAATACAGCATACCTCATTGAAAAAAAAACACACACACATATGGAGAAAAAAAATGAAGTACACATATCAATGCATTCACGCACATCATGATCTAAGGACATGCCCCTGGCGTTGACCACTCCGTCCAGTTTATCACCTGGGGATTTGAAAAAACAACAACTGGAATACAAACAAATTTAAACACTACCAAGAACGCTGAAACAAGTATAAAAACAGGCCTAAATTACCTAAAAGTGCTTCTGCAATCACATTTCCCTAGAGTCAAAAATGCACTCAATGCGTGTACCTCATCATCATCATCATCATCATCATCATCATCAGGTGCCCTGCCGTATGGCGTTGGCGACCATAGACTTCCAACCATCTTTATCTCTCGTTGCCCCCAGCAATTCCCCCACCCCCTCCTCATCCCCAGCCACTCTGCAAGTCCGTCCAGCATTCTCTCCCTGAGTCTACCTGGTGCTCTCTTTCCCTCCAGCTTTCCCGTTGTGACCAGGTGCTCCAAATCCCCCTTCCTCATAAAATGGCCTATAAATGTTGCTTGTCTTTTCCTAATCTTCCTTATGAGTGATCTACTTGAGTCTGCCTCCATCAAGACTGTCTCCGTTTGTTTTCTTTGCTGTCCATGGAACTCTCAACATTCTTCTGAGAAACCACATCTCGGCTGCCTCGATCCTGCTCTGGCTTTGCTTGCCGACTGTCCACGCCTCGCATCCGTACAACAGTATTGGTTCTATATAACATTCAAGGACTCTCTTTCTGACGTTAATTGATAGGCATTTGTTGGTAAGAATGCTTGTCATCTTCTTGAATGCTGTTTTTGGCATGTACCTAGTTATCAATTTTAAGAGAACATACGCAAGACTTCATCAAACACATACATACAGGTGAATGGTCCACCAAGGCAGAAAATGATAGGAAGAAATGACAGAAAGCAAAGAAACAAATGCAGAAACAAAGACAGCGAAAGAGAAGAGGAAATTTCTGGCACAGAATTTTTAGAAGGTGGGGATACAGTTTATACTGAAAAAAAAACCCCAGCATCCCCATGGGGGGGGGGGGGGGGGAGGGATGGGAGAGGGGGGATCAGCAGGGGCAGCTGTCAGGTTTTCAATAACATTCGAGTGTAACCATTGTGTATCAGGCGTGGCCAACATCATGAGTTTATGCGAACCCCAAAGCACCAACATTTTGGGAAATACGATCATCATACGCAGGATATTTTTTTATATCACACACACACAAAAATGGAGATGATTAGCATCACTTGATAATCTTGTTTTCCCCATCTCCCCGAATCCTACCCCCCACCCCCCACCCCCCGTCCCAAACGTAGTCATGGACACACCCGTAGATTATCATCATTATTGTTATTATTTTATTTGTTATTGGTGACGATCGGTGTCACCGGAATCGTTCTTGGATGGAAGACAGAGTGTGGAGTTGTCTTCCCTTCAAGGGAACAGGTCCACCATGGGTTTGGCGCATCTGTACACAAAGATCTGAAATAAAACGAGAGAAAATGTCAGATTTAACTGTTGAGGATTGAAATATAATAATAATGATAATTATTATATAACAACAACAATAATAATAGTAACAATAATAATAGTGATAACAACAACATCAAGAACAACAATAATAATGATGAAGAAGAAGAAGAAGATGATGATGATGATACTACTACTACTGCTGCTGCTACTGCTACTACTACTACTACTACTACTACTACTACTACTGCCACTGATGATGATGACGATGATGATGATGACAATAACAACAACAATAATAATAATGATATAATAATAATGATAATGAGGAGGAGGAGGATGAGGATGAGGATGATACTAATAACAATGATGATACTACTACTACTACTCATGATGATAGTGATATGATAATGATAATAACAATACAATAATAACAACAATAACAATAATAACAACAATAATGATAACAACAATAATAACGTAAGAAAGGCACTATACAAATACTAGTCATGATTATTGTCATTGTTATTGTTATTATTATTATTATTATTATTATGATTATTTTATTATTATTATTATTATTATTATCATTGTTATTATCATTATTGTTATTATTGCTTGTGGTAGATAGATCAAATGCATGTAGTGGTATGACTATTATGATACTGACATCTCTGATCTGACCCCTGAAGCTGGAGACTTCAGCAATGTCGCACATCGTGTTGCCAAACATCAATGGCTTCCGTCGCTGTGCCAGGATATAGTCCCCTGCAGCATCATGACATTATTACATTTTATTACATCTTCAACAAAGAAATTGTTACATCTTCAACAACAACAACAACAACAACAACAACAACACCAACAACAACAAAAACACAACAACAAATAACTACAACAGCAGAAGAACAAAGAACAAGACAACAAATGATAAACAACATGAAGAACAAAGAAGAAAGAAGAAACAACAACAACAACAATAACAACAACAAAACAACAGCACGAAGAACAAAGAAGAACAAGAACAAGAACAACAACATCAACAACACCATGAAAAACAAAGAACAAGAACAATAACAATAAAAGGACAATAACAAGAAGAACTAGAAGAAGAAAAACAACAACAAGAATAACAGCAATAACAAAAGCAAAAACAACAACAATAACAAGAACCAACAACAAGAACAAGAACAACAAGAATAGGAACACCAACAAATAGAACAACAACAAAAGTACGAACAACAATAACAACATCAACTACAAGCAGGATCCCATGCAACATATAACGAATTGTTATTGCAGATTATTCGTCACGTAGATGCATGGATAATTGTACTCTGTACATGAGGACATTTTGCATAAATTCAAAATTGTTATTACGATTAGACTGCAGTTACACGTTGCTGTTCTGTCTTGTATTTGTTTGTATTACTTGTTCAAAATGAATATAAAAAATCAAAGAAACAAATTTTTATGTCGACAGCTGGTCTCCAGGCGTAACGGCAATGAGAAGAAGAGGAAGAAGAAGAAGAAGAAGAAGAAGAAGAAAAAGAAGAAGAAGAAGAAGAAGAAGAAGAAGAAGAAGAATTGCGAAGAAGAAGAATTGCGAAGCAGAATTGCGAAGAAGAATTGCGAAGAAGAAAAGAATTGCGAAGAAGAAGAAGAATTGCGAAGAAGAAGAATTACGAAGAAGAAGAATTGCGAAGAAGAAGAATTGCGAAGAAGAAGAATTGCGAAGAAGAAGAAGAAGAATTGCGAAGAAGAAGAATGCGAAGAAGAAGAATGCGAAGAAGAAGAATGCGAAGAAGAAGAAGAAGAATTGCGAAGAAGAAGAAGAATTGCGAAGAAGAAGAAGAATTGCGAAGAAGAAGAATTGCGAAGAAGAATTGCGAAGAAGAAGAATTGCGAAGAAGAAGAAATGCGAAGAAGAAGAATTGCGAAGAAGAAGAATTGCGAAGAAGAAGAAGAAGAATTGCGAAGAAGAAGAAGAAGAATTTGCGAAGAATTGCGAAGAAGAAGAAGAAGAAGAAGAATTGCGAAGAAGAAGAAGAAGAAGAATGCGAAGAAGAAGAATTGCGAAGAAGCAGAAGAAGAAGAAAGAAGATGAAGAAGAAGAAGAAGAAGAATTGCGAAGAAGAAGAAGAAGAATTGCGAAGAGAAAATTTGCGAAGAAGAAGAAGAAGAATTGCGAAGAAGAAGAAGAAGAAGAATGCGAAGAAGAAGAAGAAGAATGCGAAGAAGAATGCAAAGAAGAATTGCGAAGAAGAATGAGAAGAAGAAGAATTGCGAAGAAGAAGAATTGCGAAGAAAGGGAAAAAGAATTGCGAAGAGAAGAAAAGAGAATTGCGAAAGAAGAAGAATTGCGAAGAAGAAGAGAATTGCAAGAAGAAGAATTGCGAAGAAGAAGAAGATTGCGAGAAGAAGAATGCGAAGAAGAATGCAAGAAGAATTGCGAAGAAGAAGAAGAATTGCGAGAAGAAGAATTGCGAAGAAGAAGAATTGCGAAGAAGAAGAATTGCGAAGAAGAAGAAGAAGAAGAATTGCGAAGAAGAAGAGGAGAAGAAGAAGAATTGCAGAAGAAGAAGAAGAAGAAGAATTGCGGAAGAAGAAGAAGAAGAAGAGAAGAAGGAAGAATTGCGAGAAGAAGAAGAAGAAGAAGAAGAATTGTGAAGAAGAAGAATGCGAAGAAGAAGAATTGAGAAGAAGAAGAAGAATGCGAAGAAGAATTGCGAAGAAGAAGAAGAATTGCGAAGAAGAAGACGAGAAAGAATTGCGAAAGAAGAAGAAGAATTGCGAAGAAGAATGCAAGAAGAAGAAGAAGATTGCGAAGAAGAAGAAGAAGAATTGCGGAAGAAGAAGAAGAAAGAATTGCGAAGAAGAAGAAGAAGAATTGCGAAGAAGAATTGCGAAGAAGAAGAAGAAGAATTGCGAAAGAAGAAGAAGAAGAAGAAGAATTGCGAAGAAGAAGAGAGAAGAAGAAGAGAGAATTGCGAAAAGAAGAAGAATTTCGAAGAAAGAAGAAGAAGAATTGCGAAGAAGAATTGCGAAGAAGAATGCGAAGAAGAAGAATGCAAGAAGAAGAAGAAGAATTGCGAAGAAGAAGAATGCAAGAAGAAGAAGAAGAATGCGAAGAAGAAGAAGAATTGCGAAGAACGAAGAAGAAAGAATTGCGAAGAAGAAGAAGAATTGCGAAGAAGAAAGAATCGAAGAGAAGAAGAATTGCGAAGAAGAAGAATACGAAGAAGAAGAATGCGAAGAAGAAGAATGAAGAAGAAGAGAAGAAGAAAAGAAGATAGAAGAATTGCGAAGAAGAAGAAGAATTGCGAAGAAGAAGAAGAATTGCGAAGAAGAAGAAGAATTGCGAAGAAGAAGAAGAAGAAAATGGAAGAAAGAATGCGAAGAAGAAGAAGAATTGCGAAGAAGAAGAATGCGAAGAAGAAAAAGAATGCGAAGAAGAAGAAGAAGAAGAAGAAGAAAGAAGAATGCGAAGAAGAAAAGAAGAAGAAGAAGAAGAAGAAGAAGAGAAGAAGAAGAAGAAGAAGAAGAGAAGAAGAAGAAGAAGAAGAAGAAGAAGAAGAAGAAGAAGAAGAAAATGCGAAGAAGAAGAAGAAGAAAGAAGAAGAAGAAGAAAAAAAAAGAAGAAAAAGAAGAAGAAGAATGCAGAAGAAAAAGAAGAAGAAGAAGAG
>JAPXFY010000025.1:7890431-7892931 GCA_030674185.1 Monoplex corrugatus | reverse complement strand
TGCCTCAATCTTGTTCGGGCTTTGCTTGTTGACTGTCCACGCCTCGCAACCATACAACAGTATTGGTTCTATATAACATTCAAGAACTCTCTTCCTGATGTTAATTGAAAGGCATTTGTTGGTAAGAATGCTTTCCATCTTCTTGAATGTTGTTTTGGCTTGGCCGATTCTGCTGGTTATTTCTGATGTGCATCTGCCGTCTGGTGAAATGATCGGTCCCAGGTATTTAAATTTAGCTTTGTCAAAAAAAAAAAAATCTTAGTCAAAATGACTGCCAACATTTAAGCAAACGGAAACCAGAGCTTCACAAAATAGAACCACAATGAGTATCTCCTAAAACAGGAAAAAAATAAGACAAGATAAAAACCGTCCCTAGACGAGACAAGACAAAACAAGACCATGCCAAGTGGCCTTTGTGAAGCTGAAAATTTGCGCTTGTCTGGTCTTGTCGTGTCGTACGTCTGTCATATGTCGCCTTGCCTTGTCTTGTTTTGTTTTGTTATGTTTTATTCGCATTGTGATTCCAGCTTTCAACAGTTTTCTTTGTTTCTTTTTTTTTTCTTTTCAGTCTCACCTCTCTCCCTCTTCCCTTCCCTTCCCTCTCTCCACTTAAAAAATAACAACAAAACAATAAAACAACAACAACAACAGCAACAACAACAAAAAGACTGCGAGATTGTCTTGTATGTATGAGAGAGAATGAAAGAGAAAGTGAGAGCGAGAGAGAGAAAGAGTGAGGTAGAGAGAGAGGTGTGTGAGAGAAAGAAGAAAAAGTGTGTGTATGTGTGTGTGTGTGTGTTTGTGTGTGTATATATGTGTGTGTGTGTGTGACACAGAGAGAGAGAGAGAGAGAGTGGAATGCATGTTTGTGTGTGTGTGTGTGTGTGTGGTGTGTGTGTGTGTGTGTGTGTGTGTGTGTGTGTGTGTGTGTGTGAGTGTGTGTGTGTGAGGGAGAGAGAGAGAGAGTATGTGTGTGCGTGTGTGTGTAAGCGTGCTTGGGCGTATGTGTGAATACATACATACATGCTTGCATACATACATACATACATACATATATATATTATATATATATATTATATAATTTATATATATATATAAACAGACAAACAGCCAGGCAGCCAGCCAGCCAGAGAGAGAGAGAGAGCGAGAGAGCGAGAGAGACAGAGAGAGACGAGAGAGACAGAAGAGACAGAGAGAGAGAGAGAGACAGAGAGAGAACAGAGAGAGACAGAGAGAGACAGAGAGAAAGAGAGAGAAAGAGAGAGACAGACAGACAGACATCCATCCATCCAGACTGACTGACAGACAGACAGACAGACAGACAGACAGACAGACAAGGAAACGGTTTGATATATCCACGGCCTCAAGATAACGACGGTGATCTATCGATAAATGAGCTATCCAAATTCTTTTGAGATAATCACTGGGATTGAATTATGGATTGAATTTATCAGTAGCCTATACCCTTGATCATACATCGCTTGTTTGATTATAAATCACCTTGTGAATCATAAATCACTTAGTTCATTTATATCACACACACACACGCACACACACACATACACACAACACACACACACACCACACACACACACACACACACACACACACACACACACATCTAACTATCTATCTATCTATCTATCTAATCTATCTATCTATCTATCTATCTATCTATCTATCTATCTATCTATCAATATCTATCTATCTATCTAATCTATCTATCTATCTATCTATCTATCTATCTTATCATATCTATCTATCAGTTTATCTATCTACTATCTCATCTATCTATCTATCTATCTATCACCCATATCAATCATATCAATCAATCATCTAATCTATCTATCTACTATTCTCTCTCTCTATCTATCTATCTATCTTCTTCTTATCTATCTATCTATTTCTATCTATCTATCTGTCTGTCTGTCTATCTATCTATCTATCTATCTATCTATCTATCTTCTATTCTATCTATCTATCTATCTTATCTATCTATTATCTATCTATCTCTATCTTATCATATTATCTATCTATCTATCTATCTATCCATCTATCTGTCTATCTATCTATCTATCTATTTATCTAATATCTAATATCTAACTATCTAACTATCTATATATGTATGTATGTATGTATGTATCTATCTCTATCAACATATCAATCCATCTATCAATCAATCAATCAGTCAATCTATCTATCTGTCTATCTGTCTATCTATCTATCTGTCTTCTATCTATCTATCTATCTATCTATCTATCTGTCTGTCTGTCATCTATCTATTTATCTATCTATCTATCCATCTATCTATCTATACACATATACATACACACACACACATGTACATATAAATATATGAATCACTTAGTTCATTTGTGAGTCACCTGATTCATCATAAATTGCTTCGTTAATCATAAACCACTTAGTTATTTATAATCAGCAGGTTGAATTGTGCATCGCCTGGTTGATTACAAATTATCTGATTAATTATAATTCAACT
>JAPXFY010000025.1:7867931-7880431 GCA_030674185.1 Monoplex corrugatus | reverse complement strand
AGACCTATGAAACAGTAAGCTGACACCACCAGAATGATGGAAACATTAAGATGGGCGGCCAACAGGCCAGTGGACCTATGAAACACTAAGCTGACACCACCAGAATGATGGTAACAGCAAGATGGGCAGCCAACAGGCCAGTGGACCTATGAAACACTAAGCTGACACCACCAGAATGATGGCAACATTATGATGGGCAGCCAACAGGCCAGTGGACCTATGAAACACTGACACCACCAGAATGATGGCAACATTATGATGGGCAGCCAACAGGACAGTGGACCTATAAAACAGTAAGCTGACACCACCAGAATGATGGCAACATTAAGATGGGCAGCCAACAGGCCAGTGGACCTATGAAACACTAAGCTGACACCACCAGAATGATGGAAACATTATGATGGGCGGCCAACAGGCCAGT
Source organism: Monoplex corrugatus (assembly GCA_030674185.1). Taxonomy (NCBI): domain Eukaryota; kingdom Metazoa; phylum Mollusca; class Gastropoda; order Littorinimorpha; family Ranellidae; genus Monoplex; species Monoplex corrugatus. The sequence continues at coordinate 7,880,010 of JAPXFY010000025.1, read as the reverse complement.
GGACCTATCAAACACCAAGCTGACACCACCAGAATGATGGAAACATTAAGATGGGCAGCCAACAGGCCAGTGGACCTATGAAACACTAAGCTGACACCACCGGAATGATGGTAACATTATGATGGACAGTCAACAGGCCAGTGGACCTATGAAACACTAAGCTGACACCACCAGAATGAGGGTAACATTAAGATGGGCAGCCAACAGGCCAGTGGACCTATGAAACAGTAAACTGACACCACCAGAATGATGGAAACATTAAGATGGGCAGCCAACAGGCCAGTGGACCTATGAAACAGTAAGCTGACACCACCAGAATGATGGAGACATTAAGATGGGCAGCCAACAGGACAGTGGACCTATGAAACACTAAGCTGACACCACCAGAATGATGGTAACATCAAGATGGGCAGCCAACAGGCCAGTGGATCTATCAAACACTAAGCTGACACCACCAGAATGATGGTAACATCAAGATGGGCAGCCAACAGGCCAGTGGACCTATCAAACACTAAGCTGACACCACCAGAATGATGGTAACAACAAGATGGGCAGCCAACAGGCCAGTGGATCTATGAAACAGTAAGCTGACACCACCAAAGTGATGGAAACATTAAGATGGACAGTCAACAGGCCAGTGGACCTATGAAACGGTAAGCTGACACCACCAGAATGATGGAAACATTATGATGGGCAGCCAACAGGCCAGTGGACCTATGAAACGGTAAGCTGACACCACCAGAATGATGGCAACATTAAGATGGGCAGCCAACAGGCCAGTGGACCTATGAAACATTAAACTGACACCACCAGAATGATGGCAACATTATGATGGGCAGCCAACAGGCCAGTGGACCTATGAAACACTGACACCACCAGAATGATGGCAACATTAAGACGGGCATCCAACAGGCCAGTGGACCTAGGAAACAGTAAGCTGACACCACCAGAATGATGGAAACATTGTGATGGGCAGCCAACAGGCCAGTGGACCTATGAAACATCAAGCTGACACCACCAGAATGATGGAAACATTACGATGGGCAGCCAACAGGCCAGTGGACCTATGAAACAGTAAACTGACACCACCAGGATGATGGTAACATTATGATGGGCAGCCAACAGGCCAGTGGACCTATAAAACAGTAAGCTGACACCACCAGAATGATGGTAACATTAAGATGGGCAGCCAACAGGCCAGTAGACCTATGAAACAGTAAGCTGACACCACCAGAATGATGGAAACATTAAGATGGGCAGCCAACAGGCCAGTGGACCTATGAAACACTAAGCTGACACCACCAGAATGATGATAACATCAAGATGGGCAGCCAACAGGCCAGTGGACCTATGAAACAGTAAACTGACACCACCAGAATGATGGTAACATTACGATGGACAGTCAACAGGACAGTGGACCTATGAAACACTAAGCTGACACCACCAGAATGAGGGTAACATTAAGATGGGCAGCCAACAGGCCAGTGGACCTATGAAACAGTAAACTGACACCACCAGAATGATGGAAACATTAAGATGGGCAGCCAACAGGCCAGTGGACCTATGAAACACTAAGCTGACACCACCAGAATGATGGTAACATCAAGATGGGCAGCCAACAGGCCAGTGGATCTATCAAACACTAAGCTGACACCACCAGAATGATGGTAACATCAAGATGGGCAGCCAACAGACCAGTGGATCTATGAAACAGTAAGCTGACACCACCAAAGTGATGGAAACATTAAGATGGACAGTCAACAGGCCAGTGGACCTATGAAACGGTAAGCTGACACCACCAGAATGATGGAAACATTATGATGGGCAGCCAACAGGCCAGTGGACCTATGAAACGGTAAGCTGACACCACCAGAATGATGGCAACATTAAGATGGGCAGCCAACAGGCCAGTGGACCTATGAAACATTAAACTGACACCACCAGAATGATGGCAACATTAAGATGGGCAGCTAACAGGCCAGTGGACCTATGAAACATTAAACTGACACCACCAGAATGATGGCAACATTATGATGGGCAGCCAACAGGCCAGTGGACCTATGAAACACTGACACCACCAGAATGATGGCAACATTAAGACGGGCATCCAACAGGCCAGTGGACCTAGGAAACAGTAAGCTGACACCACCAGAATGATGGAAACATTGTGATGGGCAGCCAACAGGCCAGTGGACCTATGAAACATCAAGCTGACACCACCAGAATGATGGAAACATTACGATGGGCAACCAACAGGCCAGTGGACCTATGAAACAGTAAACTGACACCACCAGAATGATGGAAACATTATGATGGGCAGCCAACAGGCCAGTGGACCTATGAAACAGTAAACTGACACCACCAGAATGATGGTAACATTATGATGGGCAGCCAACAGGCCAGTGGACCTTTGAAACAGTAAGCTGACACCACCAGAATGATGGTAACATTAAGATGGGCAGCCAACAGGCCAGTGGACCTATGAAACAGTAAGCTGACACCACCAGAATGATGGTAACATTAAGATGGGCAGTAAACAGGCCAGTGGACCTATGAAACAGTAAACTGACACCACCAGAATGATGGAAACATTAAGATGGGCAGCCAACAGGCCAGTGGACCTATGAAACAGTAAACTGACACCACCAGAATGATGGTAACGTTATGATGGACAGTCAACAGGCCAGTGGACCTATGAAACAGTAAACTGACACCACCAGAATGATGGTAACGTTATGATGGACAGTCAACAGGCCAGTGGACCTATGAAACAGTAAACTGACACCACCAGAATGATGGTAACGTTATGATGGACAGTCAACAGGCCAGTGGACCTATGAAACAGTAAGCTGACACCACCAGAATGATGGTAACATTAAGATGGGCAGCCAACAGGCCAGTGGACCTATGAAACACTAAGCTGACACCACCAGAATGATGGAGACATTAAGATGGGCAGCCAACAGGCCAGTGGACCTATGAAACACTAAGCTGACACCACCAGAATGATGGTAACATTAAGATGGGCAGCCAACAGGCCAGTGGACCTATGAAACAGTAAACTGACACCACCAGAATGATGGAGACATTAAGATGGGCAGCCAACAGGCCAGTGGACCTATGAAACAGTAAACTGACACCACCAGAATGATGGAAACATTAAGATGGGCAGCCAACAGGCCAGTGGACCTATGAAACAGTAAGCTGACCACCAGAATGATGGAGACATTAAGATGGGCAGCCAACAGGCCAGTGGACCTATCAAACACTAAGCTGACACCACCGAAATGATGGTAACATTATGATGGGCAGCCAACAGGCCAGTGGACCTATGAAACAGTAAACTGACACCACCAGAATGATGGAAACATTAAGATGGGCAGCCAACAGGGCAGTGGACCTATGAAACAGTAAGCTGACACCACCAGAATGATGGAGACATTAAGATGGGCAGCCAACAGGCCAGTGGACCTATCAAACACTAAGCTGACACCACCAGAATGATGAAACATCAAGATGGGCAGCCAACAGGCCAGTGGACCTATCAAACACTAAGCTGACACCACCAGAATGATGGTAACATCAAGATGGGCAGCCAACAGGCCAGTGGACCTATGAAACAGTAAACTGACACCACCAGAATGATGGTAACATCAAGATGGGCAGCCAACAGGCCAGTGGACCTATGAAACAGTAAACTGACACCACCAGAATGATGGTAACATCAAGATGGGCAGCCAACAGGCCAGTGGACCTATGAAACACTAAGCTGACATCACCAGAATGATGGAAACATTTAAGGTGGACAGCCAGCAGGCCAGTGGACCTATGAAACAGTAAGCTGACACCACCAGAATGATGGAAACATTCAGACGGGCAGCCAACAGGCCAGTGGACCTATGAAACACTAAGCTGACATCACACCAGAATGATGGAAACATTTAGGTGGACAGCCAGCAGGCCAGTGGACCTATGAAACAGTAAGCTGACACCACCAGAATGATGGAAACATTCAGACGGGCAGCCAACAGGCCAGTGGACCTATGAAACACTAAGCTGACACCACCAGAATGATGGAAACATTTACACAATACTTCAACAGGAAAAAAATAAAGGAAAAGAAAATTAGGTACATATATCAATGCATTCGCGCACATAATCTAAAGAGATGCCCCTGGCGTTGACCACTTCGTCCAATTTATCACACAGGGGATTAAAAAAAAACACACACACACACATCTGAATACAAGTTCAAACATAACTAAGGACTCTAATACATATATAAAAACGGGCATAAATTGCCTAAAATTACTTCCGCATTGCTTCCCTAGAATCAAAAATGCGCTTAATACATGTACCCAGTTATCAATCTTAAGGAAAATATTAAAAAACTTTATAGAACACATACAGGTGAATGGACCAGCAAGGCAGAAAATAATAATTGTATTTTGTTTCATTTTATGCAGATAAAGTTTGAAGGGATACTTATGACCTAAAGTCTTGCTTTTTCTCTTTTCATTCTTCGCTTTGTTTCCATTTCTTTTTCTTTATTCTTTTCTTTTCTTTCCTTTCTTTCTTTTCTTTTTCTTTTTTCTTCTTTTGTCTTTCATTTTCTTTTCTTATTTTCCTTTCTTTTCTTTCTTCTTTTCTTTCTTTCTTTCTTTTTTGTTTCTTTCTTTCCTGCTGTCTTCTCTGTCTTTCTTTCTGTCTTTTCTTTCTTCTTTCTTCTCTTTTCTTTTCTTCTTTCTTCTTTCTTCTTTCTTTCTGTTTTCTTTTCTTTTCTTTCTTTCTTTCTTCTTCGTCCTTCTTTCTTTTCTTTCTTTCTTTCTTCTTTCTTTCTTCCTTCTTTTTTTCTTTCTTTCTTTCTTCTTTTCTTCTTTCTTTTCTTTCTTCTTTTCTTTCTTTCCTTTCTTTCTTTCTTCTGTTTCTTTTCTCTTCTTTTTCTTCTTTCTTTCTGTCTTCTTTCTTTTCTTCTTTCTCTTTCTTTCTTTCTCTTCTGTCTTTTTTTCTTTTCTTTTCTTTCTTCTTTCTTTCTTTCTTTCTTCTTCTTTTTCTTTTTCTCTTTCTTTGCTTCTTTCTTTTCTTTCTTTTCTTCTTTCTTTCTTCTTCTTTCTTTCTTCTTCTTTCTTTTCTTTCTTTCTTTCTTTCTTCTTTTCTTTCTTTCTCTTGTCTTCTTTCTTTCTTTCCTTCTTTCTTTCTTTCTTCTTGTCTTTCTTTCTTTCTCTTTCTTTCTTTCTTCTTCTTTCTTTCTGTCTTTCTTTCTTTCTTCTTCTTTCTTTCTTTTTCTTTTTTTCTTTTCTTTCTTTCTTTCTTTTCTTTCTTTCTTCTTTCTTTCTTTTTCTTTTGTCTTTTCTTTCTTCTTTCTTTCTTTCTTTCTTCTTCTTTCTTTCTTTTTCTTTCTTTCTTTCTTTTTCTTCTTTCTTTCTTTCTTTCTTCTTTTCTTTCTTTCTTTCTTCTTTCTTTTCTTTCTCTTTCTTTCTTTTTCTTTCTTTCTTTCTTTCTTTTCTTTTCTTTTCTTCTTTCTTTCTTTCTTTTTTCTTTCTTTTCTTTCTTCTGTCTTTCTTTTCTTTTCTTTCTTTCTTTTCTTTCTTTTTTTTCTTCTTCTTTCTTCTTCTTTCTTTTCTTTCTTCTTTTCTTTCTTTCTTTTCTTTCTTTTCTTCTTTCTTTTCTTCTTCTTTCTTTCTTTCTTTCTCTTTCTTTCTTTCTTTCTTTCTTTTCTTTTCTTTCTTTCTTCTTCTTTCTTTTCTTTTTCTTTTCTTTCTTTCTTTCTTTCTTTCTTCTTCTTCTTTCTTTCTTTCTTTTCTTTCTTTTTTTCTTTCTTTCTTTCTTCTTTTTTCTTCTTCTTTCTCTTCTTTCTTTCTTCTTCTCTTTCTTTCTTTCTTTCTTTCTTTCTTTCTTTTCTTCTTTCTTTTCTTTTCTTTCTTTCTTTCTTTTCTTTCTTTTCTTTCTTTCTTTCTTTTCTTTCTTTCTTTCTTTCTTTCTTCTTTCTTTCTTTCTTTCTTTCTTTCTTCTTTCTTCTTTCTTTCTTCTTTCTTTTCTTTTCTTTCTTTCTTCTTTCTTTCTTTCTTCTTTTCTTTTCTTTTTTTTTCTTTCTTTCTTTTTTCTTCTTTTTTCTTTTTCTTTCTTTCTTTCTTTCTTCTTTCTTTCTTTTCTTTCTTTTCTTTCTCTTTCTTTCTTTCTTCTTTCTTTTCTTTCTTTTCTTTTCTTTCTTCTTTCTTTCTTTCTTTTCTTTTCTTTTTTCTTTCTTTCTTTCTTTCTTTCTTTCTTTCTTTCTTTTCTTTCTTTCTTTCTTCTTTTTTTCTTTTCTTTTTCTTTCTTTCTTTCTTTCTCTTTTCTTTCTTTTCTTTTTCTTTTCTTTCTTTCTTTCTTTCTTTCTTCTTTCTTTCTTTCTTCTTTTTCTTTCTTTCTTCTTTCTTCTTTCTTCTTTCTTTCTTTTCTTTTCTTTCTTTCTTTCTTTTTCTTTCTTTCTTTCTTCTTTCTTTCTTTTCCTTTCTTTCTTCTTTCTTTCTTTTCTTTCTTTCTTTCTTTCTTCTTTCTTTCTTTCTTTCTTTCTTTTCTTCTTCTTTCTTTTCTTTCTTTCTTTCTTTCTTCTTCTTTCTTTTCTTCTTTCTTTTCTTTCTTTCTTTCTTTTCTTTCTTTTCTTTCTTTCTTTCTGTCTTTCTTTCTTTTCTTTTTTCTTTTTTTCTTTTTTTCTTTCTTCTTTCTTTCTTTCTTTCTTTTCTTTCTTTTCTTTCTTTCTTTCTTTCTTTCTTTCTTTTCTTTCTTTTTTCTTTTCTTTCTTTCTTTCTTTCTTCTTTCTCTTTCTTCTTTCTTTCTTTTCTTCTTTCTTTCTTTTCTTTTCTTTCTTTTCTTTCTTTCTTCTTTCTTTTCTTTTCTTTTTCTTTTCTTTCTTTCTTTCTTTCTTTCTTTTCTTTCTTTTTCTTTTTCTTTCTTTCTTTTCTTTTCTTTCTTTTCTTCTTTTCTTTCTTTCTTTCTTTTCTTTCTTTCTTTTCTTTCTTTCTTTTCTTTTTTTCTTTCTTTTTTCTTTTCTTTCTTTTCTTTTCTTTTTTCTTTTTCTTTCTTTCTTCTTTTCTTTTTCTTTTCTTTCTTTCTTTCTTTTTTCTTTCTTCTTTCTTTCTTCTTTTCTTTCTTTCTTTCTTTTTCTTCTTCTTTTCTTTCTTTCTTCTTTCTTTACTTTTTTCTTTCTTCCCTTTCCTTCTTTCTTTTCTTTCTTTTTCTTTCTGTCTTTCTTTCTGTTTGTCTTTCTTTCTTTCTTTCTTTTTTGCAAAATGACAGGAAAACGACCGCATGAGCCAGGTTTTTAAGTTTTACATACGGAAGGAGATATTTTGAGCCCTGGAAGTTGAGGGAGACGAGGGAGGGAGAAGGGAGGGGGTTGGTCGTAAATTTGCATAGAAATGATGATTAATGGTTGTTTTGGGTCGATAAACTTGGCCAGAAGGGCAGTAAAAACTATGCGAAAGGACATTTAGCCCAAGGGCAGATGGTTTCGTTTAAATACCATCCCCCAGAGTTTTTTTTTAAATATTTTTTTTGTCAGAAACTGTTTAATTTTGTGTAAAGGAAGCTAGTTCATATTGACCTCAGGTTGTCCTAAGTTTTGTTTTGGTTTGTTTGTTTGTTTGTTTGTTTGTTTGTTTGTTTGTTTGTTTGTTCGTTTTCTTGTTTGTCTCTTCCTCTGTTTGTCTCGTCCTGCTCTGTCTGTCTGTCTGTCTGTCTGTCTCTGTCAGATTGTGTTATTGTGTTTACTTTTGGAAAATAAAGATTAGTCACTATATCTCTGTGTGTCTCTGTTTGTTGTTGTTGTTGTTGTTGTTGTTGTTGTTGTGGTATGTGTGCATGTCCGTGATGGCTGACAGAAGGTTATTCCACACAAATATCTGTCAGTCAAATCCATGTTCTCACCAGTCGCCGTGGTGTAGTGGTTAGCGCAACGTACTACCGACTGGAAGGTTGTGGGTTCGAATCCCTATCAGTCCCTTCAAAAATGGATCATTGTGGGATTTTTCGGCTCTAACCGGCTCCTGCCCTGAGTTGGGCGTGCTATGGGCTCGTTGGGAAGACTGGGACCACACAGTCGAGTATCAGCCACTTCACGGATGCTTCATTGAGGGTGTTGCTCAAATCTTCTGACCAGCACCGCAGGTGTCTGTATCTCTCGGGCCTGGTTGTCACCAGGATATACTATGATAGTAAGCATAGAGTACAGCCCTGTCACGCAGTCTCAATCCTAGATGGGACTCCATAGCATCATAATTCTCATCCTCATCGACATCATCATCACCGCATTGTAAAAACTGTGCCAGCTTCTGTGGCCATTAAGGTGGCGTAGAAAATGGGACGAAATAAAAAAGGTGAGCACAAAGATAACCTCGCTGAGTGTGATGATCCTTTAAAAAAGAATTAATGTTCTCATTGTGTAACTTCAATTATGGAAGGAAAAACGATAAACTGATTTGTGACCTTCCATCACGGAATGAGTCGCTTGTCCACTGGCAGCGTTTTGCACAATGGGGCAAAATAAGCGAGAGGGGTGTCAGGGCTCGTTATGGAGTTGTTGATATTAGCGGATGCCGGAACCCTTCCTACACATTCTACATTCAATAAATTACGCATATTGTGGTTCTTTCTTTGTGAAAAGGCTATTTGCATTACCCTACCAAGCATGCTGATGCTGAACTTTCACTTTCGTTTTTCTTGATTTTCTCAAAACTGTGTTTCGGAAGAGTGCCATGTTTGGAAGGCTGTACCTCAGGTATTTATTGTCCGATTTTAAAATGGTTTTCTTCATTAGAAAGAGCAGTACATGTACATTTAAAAGCAATGAAAAAGTTAACTCACTCGGTACGACGGAACGCTATAGCGGTCGTGATGAAAGGCACGGTTGCGTACGACGGAACGCTATAGCGGTTTCGATAATTAAACATTTTTCGACGCTCCCCTTTTGAGCCTGCATGGCTACCATAGCCACAGTGGTCACTGCAAACATGTCAAGGGTCAAAAGGAAAGTTACTTCGTGAGATTCCGTAACACTACACTCGTCAGGAAGCGATTGTCTTCGGCACCCCGAATGACTTGCTAATCTGCATTCGTGTCGAAAATGGCGTCGCAGGCGAGTACGAGTTTTCGAACAAAGTAGATCGCGTCTGCGGCGTTTTACTGCTGCTAAAGTGATTGAAGTGCTTCAGACTGAAGGACTGGACATCGAGGAGTATGCTGAAGATAATGGTGAAAGTGTATCAAGTGATGGAAGCTGCCAGCAAGAAGGTACTGACAGTGACCCAGTTTCAGACGACAGTGAAGTGGGAAAGGGAGGTGGGCGTACACGTCACGAGAGGCGAGCAGTCAGCAGGCCAAGTACAGCGAGTCGCATGCCTGATGGAGTTTTCATTCACTTTATGAAAGCATGACTGGCATGAAGATGTTGAGCATGCTGGAGGAATCGGAAGACAATATCGTGAGATCAGTTCATCCAAAGCTGAGAACTGGCAGAAAGTGGAAAGTCCAAGAGGCTGTAAACAATGCCAAGAGAAACCTCAGCATCAAAGAAATAATTGGACACACGCAAACCAACAGACAGGGACTGGGAGCAACAAAAATGCAGTGGTGGTCCAAAGCCAAAGGGAAGGAAAAAAGAGACATGATCATACAGGAGTTGAAGGAAGAAGAAGATGTCAAAAGAGTGCAGAAGGCAGTCCTGCAAAGTCAACAGGGGCAATGGACAACATGGGACAGTGCACTCCAAAGAAGTCTCAGCTGGAACGATATGTGGCACATGGCTCCTCTAAGGATAAGCTTCCTCCTCAGATCTGTATATGACCTGCTCCCCTCGAATGCAAACTTAGTGAAATGGGGGAAAGCAGACGACCCAGCATGTCCGCTCTGTCAGAAGAAACAAACAGTGGAACATGTCCTAAGCTCTTGCAAAGTAGCGCTAGCCCAAGGAAGGTATACATGGAGGCACAACCAAGTTCTGAAAGTGATCACAGATGTGGTTAGCGAAAAAACCATGACCCCAAACGCACCAATTGCTATGACAACGTTCTACAAAGCAGGAGGGAAACAGGTCTGGCCCGAAAGTGCTATGACAACCAGCACATTGCCAAAGGGTCTTCTGGATGGAGCAGTCGACTGGGAGTGTACAGCAGACCTCCCAGAGTGGAGAAATTACCCAGATGTCATCAGCAAGACAGGCATGAGACCAGACATCGCTCTCCACTCTGACTCCTCGAAACAAGTGATTCTGATAGAACTCACTGTGCCATACGAAAGCAGAATGGAAGAAGCACATATCTACAAGACCGAAAAATACGCCGGTCTTGCCAGCACCCTGAAGAAAGCAGGTCTGCGGGTCAAAATCTTCGCCATAGAGGTCGGGGCAAGAGGGTTTTTGGGCACCTCCGCTTATGATCTCATGAAACAACTCGCCATTTCTGGGAAGAAGAGGACTAGAGCCCTTAAAGCGATGGCAGAGGCAGCAGAAAGGAGCTCAAGCTGGATCTGGGCAAGGAGGAACGAAAAAAGTGAACTTCATAAGGATTAAATTCCCTACAGATGATGTGTGCCCCATTAGCACATTGGTAAAACCGCGTACCGCAGTTCTGAAGCGCAGAATCGCCCAGGTTCGATCCCCGGCGTGGGAAAAAAAAAATAGACAACAGCAGAAGGGCATCCAGGAGTCATGACCTGGATGTGGCCCGGCCCCCCGAGAGTGTAAGGAATTCAGGGCCGAAACACTTGTCTAAAGGGGGTTACTTCTCTGAAGACCTTCTGTTGTCTAGCTCTCCCTAGAGTTTCTTTCTACCTCTATCTACATTCGTGTCGAAAATGGCGTCGCAGGCGAGTACGAGTTTTCGAACAAAGTAGATCGCGTCTGCGGCGTTTTACTGCTGCTAAAGTGATTGAAGTGCTTCAGACTGAAGGACTGGACATCGAGGAGTATGCTGAAGATAATGGTGAAAGTGTATCAAGTGATGGAAGCTGCCAGCAAGAAGGTACTGACAGTGACCCAGTTTCAGACGACAGTGAAGTGGGAAAGGGAGGTGGGCGTACACGTCACGAGAGGCGAGCAGACAGCAGGCCAAGTACAGCGAGTCGCATGCCTGATGGAGTTTTCATTCACTTTATGAAAGCATGACTGGCATGAAGATTTTAGTTTTTCTCCCACTTTGCGTCCTTCTCTGGCTCTTGTGGCCTGCATGTCTCATTTGAGTGCCACGCCCCCATAACTCCCCATGTAACAATTTGTAACATTTATTCATATAATACCACTAATAATCTTTTTTTTTTACCCTGAGCAAAGTCTACTTTATTCATGTTGTTTTGTGCGTACAAAGACCTTCTCACCTTTGACTGTGTGTTCATGGAGCTGATCAAAGTGTGTGATTGTACGGTGATCCAGACCACAAAATTTGGGGTATTTTCAACGTGGCACATGAAGAAGAAAAATTCAAGGAAGAACTTCAATATTTTGGCATGAACTAACCCAGCATGTAAATATTCAGATCTGAAAGTTTCATTTTGTTCCTTTATGTTTTGTATTTTTTATGATTTTGTTCCTAACCCTTCAAAATGGGCCGTACCAGGGGAAACGCAAGAGGAAAAACTCTCCGTACCGAGTGAGTTAAAACTTCCTGAAGTGGACAAGTGACTCATTTCGTGGTGGAAAGTCACATTTCAGCAAAATCTGTCAAAATTTTCCAAAATTATGTAGCTATCTTTCGAACATTTGAGTATTGTATGTTATATGATAATCCTGTTGGTTTTTCGTTTATTTGTTGTCATCCTCCATACTCCAGTTAGGATTAAAGGAACAATTACACATTGAAATATGGCTATATATATATATATATATATTGTGTGTGTGTGTGTGTGTGTGTGTGTGTGTGTGTGTGTGTGTGTGTGTGTGTGTGTGTGTGTGTGTGTGAGTGTGTGTGTGTGTGTGTGTGGTGAGTGAGTGAGTGAGTGTGTGTGTGTGTGTGTGAGTGTGTGTGGTGGTGGTCTTTGATTTAATGTCTATTCACTAAAGTGATTTTAGACAAAAAACAAAAAACAAAACAAAAAAAAAGGGGGGGGGGGA
>JAPXFY010000025.1:7840431-7847931 GCA_030674185.1 Monoplex corrugatus | reverse complement strand
TCCATCTGAATGTTTACATCGTTCTGGTGGTGTCAGCTTGGTGTTTGATAGGTCCACTGGCCTGTTGGCTGTCCATCTTAATGTTTCCATCATTCTGCTGGTGTCAGCTTACTGTTTCATAGGTCCACTGGCCTGTTGGCTGCCCATCTTAATGTCTCCATCATTCTAGTGGTGTCAGCTTACTGTTTCATAGGTCCACTGCCCTGTTGGCTGTCCATCTTAATGTTTCCATCATTCTGTGGTGTCAGCTTACTGTTTCATAGGTCCACTGGCCTGTTGGCTGTCCATCTTAATGTTTCCATCATTCTGCTGGTGTCAGCTTACTGTTTCATAGGTCCACTGGCCTGTTGGCTGTCCATCTTAATGTTTCCATCATTCTGCTGGTGTCAGCTTACTGTTTCATAGGTCCACTGGCCTGTTGGCTGCCCATCTTAATGTCTCCATCATTCTAGTGGTGTCAGCTTGGTGTTTGATAGGTCCACTGCCCTGTTGGCTGTCCATCTTAATGTTTCCATCATTCTGGTGGTGTCAGCTTACTGTTTGATAGGTCCACTGGCCTGTTGGCTGTCCATCTTAATGTTTCCATCATTCTGCTGGTGTCAGCTTACTGTTTCATAGGTCCACTGCCCTGTTGGCTGCCCATCTGAATGTATCCATCATTCTGGTGGTGTCAGCTTACTGTTTGATAGGTCCACTGGCCTGTTGGCTGCCCATCTGAATGTTTCCATCATTCTGGTGGTGTCAGCTTACTGTTTCATAGGTCCACTGGCCTGTTGGCTGCACATCTTAATGTTTCCATCATTCTGGTGGTGTCAGCTTACTGTTTGATAGGTCCACTGGCCTGTTGGCTGCCCATCTTAATGTTTCCATCATTCTGATGGTGTCAGCTTACTGTTTGATAGGTCCACTGGCCTGTTGGCTGCCATCTTAATGTTTCCATTATTCTGGTGGTGTCAGCTTGGTGTTTCAAAGGTCCACTGGCCTGTTGGCTGTCCATCTTAATGTTTCCATCATTCTGGTGGTGTCAGCTTAGTGTTTCATAGGTCCACTGGCCTGTTGGCTGTCCATCTTAATGTTTCCATCATTCTGGTGGTGTCAGCTTACTGTTTCATAGGTCCACTGGCCTGTTGGCTGTCCATCTTAATGTTTCCATCATTCTGGTGGTGTCAGCTTATGTTTCATAGGTCCACTGGCCTGTTGGCTGCCCATCTTAATGTTTCCATCATTCTGGTGGTGTCAGCTTACTGTTTCATAGGTCCACTGGCCTGTTGGATGCCCATCTTAATGTTTCCATCATTCTGGTGGTGTCAGCTTAGTGTTTCATAGGTCCACTGCCTGTTGGCTGCCATCTTAATGTTTCCATCATTCTGGTGGTGTCAGCTTACTGTTTCATAGGTCCACTGGCCTGTTGGCTGCCATCTTAATGTTTCCATCATTCGGGTGGTGTCAGCTTAGTGTTTCATAGGTCCACTGCTGTTGGCTGCCATCTTAATGTTTCCATCATTCTGATGGTGTCAGCTTGGTGTTTGATAGGTCCACTGCCCTGTTGGCTGACCATCTTAATGTTTCCATCATTCTGATGGTGTCAGCTTACTGTTTCGATAGGTCCACTGGCCTGTTGGCTGACCATCTTAATGTTTCCATCATTCTGATGGTGTCAGCTTGGTGTTTGATAGGTCCACTGGCCTGTTGGCTGCCATCTTAATGTTTCCATCATTCTGATGGTGTCAGCTTACTGTTTGATAGGTCCACTGCCCTGTTGGCTGACCATCTTAATGTTTCCATCATTCTGGTGGTGTCAGCTTACTGTTTGATAGGTCCACTGGCCTGTTGGCTGCCATCTTAATGTTTCCATCATTCTGGTGGTGTCAGCTTATGTTTGATAGGTCCACTGCCTGTTGGCTGCCCATCTTAATGTTTCCATCATTCTGGTGGTGTCAGCTTATGTTTCATAGGTCCACTGGCCTGTTGGCTGCCCATCTTAATGTTTCCATCATTCTGCTGGTGTCAGCTTACTGTTTCATAGGTCCACTGGCCTGTTGGCTGCCCATCTTAATGTTTCCATCATTCTGGTGGTGTCAGCTTACTGTTTGATAGGTCCACTGGCCTGTTGGCTGCCCATCTTAATGTTTCCATCATTCTGGTGGTGTCAGCTTGGTGTTTCATAGGTCCACTGGCCTGTTGGCTGTCCATCTTAATGTTTCCATCATTCTGGTGGTGTCAGCTTACTGTTTCATAGGTCCACTGGCCTGTTGGTTTGCCATCTTAATGTTTCCATCATTCTGGTGGTGTCAGCTTACTGTTTCATAGGTCCACTGGCCTGTTGGCTGCCCATCTTAATGTTTCCATCATTCTGGTGGTGTCAGCTTACTGTTTATAGGTCCACTGGCCTGTTGGCTGCCCATCTTAATGTTTCCATCATTCTGGTGGTGTCAGCTTGGTGTTTCATAGGTCCACTGGTCTGCTGGCTGCCCATCTTAATGTTTCCATCATTCTGGTGGTGTCAGCTTGGTGTTTCAAGGTCCACTGGTCTGCTGGCTGCCCATCTTAATGTTTCCATCGTTCTGGTGGTGTCAGCTTACTGATTTCATAGATCTTCCCCTCCCCCCTCGCACGCCCCCTTTCCATTCCTCAGTTTTCAAGACCTTACAAGCGCATAGGGTTTTTCACAGGCTCAAGGAGTCAGCCGTATGGTTGCTAGCAGATTTGGCAGGAGCGCGTATGGAATTTTTCGAGTGTGATGAATACGTCTTCTACAAACTCTTAACTCCTCCTCCTCATTTTTAGAGTGACATGAGGATGTGGATTCAAGCTTTGGCAGGCCAAAAAAATTTTTTTTACGCGGGGGGCTTTCAGCAGAAAATTTCCAATATTGAAAAATAAATTGATCTTTTAACTAAAAACTTCTACATTGAAAAATAAAGTATCTTTTTACTAAAAAAACTTCTACCATTGGAAAAATAAAGTATCTTTTACTGAAAAAACTTCTACATTTGGAAAAATAAAGATCTCAACTAAAACTTCTACTTTAAAAATAAATATCTTTTAACTAAAAACTGCTACCATTCGGAAAAATAAATATCTTTTAACTAAAAACTTCTACTAATCGAAAAATATAAGTATCTTTTAAATAAAAAATTCTACAAGTCGAAAAAAAAGTATCTTTAACTAAAAGTTTACATTGGAAAAAATAAAGTAAGTTTTAACTAAAAACTTCTACTATTGAAAAATAAACATTTTTTAACTAAAAACTGCTACCATTAGAAAAATAAAGTGTCTTTTAACTAAAAACTTCTACCATTGTAAATAATAAAGTGTCTTTTAACTAAACATTTCTACCATTGGAAAATATAGTATCTTTTAACTAAAAACTTCTACCATTGGAAAAATGTAGTAACTTTCAACTAAAAAATTCTACCATTGAAAAAATAAAATATCTTTTTACAAAAAAATTCTACTATTGAAAAATAAAATATCTTTTTACAAAAAAACTTCTACCATTTGAAAAATAAAGTGTCTTTTAACTGAAAACTTCCACCGTTGGAAAAAATAAAGTATCACTGTCTTTTTCTTTTGTCACTGTTCTCACTGTAGTTTTCTTTGAGTGTGTCTGTCCTTGACGTGAAATATTTTGCGTGTCTCTCTCTTTATGAAGGCGAGCATATCTTCTTGAGTATACGTGCTTCCCCTTAATTGCCACGGCCGTTATTAAGAAGAACAAGAATAAGAAAAGAAAAGAGGAGAAGAAGAAAAAGAAGAAGAAGAAAGAAAAGAAGAAGAATAAGAACAAGAACAAGAACAACAACAACAATAACAACAACAGAACAACAACAACAAGAACAAGAAGAAATAGAAGAAGAAGAAGAACAAGAACAAGAAGAAAGAACAAGAAGAAGAACAAGAACAAGAAGAAAGAAGAAGAAGAAAACAACAACAACAACAAGAACAACAACAACAACAAGAAGAAGAAGAACAAGAAGAAGAAGAAAAACAAGAAGAAGAGAAGAAGAAGAACAAGAACAAGAAGAACAAGAACAAGAAGAACAAGAAAAACAAGAAAAAAACAGAAGAGATGATATGGAATGTTTTCATGCTTTCATTCAAAAGTTATGGCAGCTTTAAATGTGTCTCTGACAATTCTTTATTTCATCTGTCTCTCTGTCTGTCTGTCTGTCTCTGTGAGTGACTGTCTGTCTTTCTCTCTGTATGACTTCTGTCTGTCTCTCTGTATGACTGTCTGTCTCTCTCTCACTCACCCACTCTGTCTTTGACTCTGTCTCTCTCACTCTCTCTCTCTCCGAATATGTTTGTGTTGAGTTCTAACCACCACACACACACACACACACACACACGCACGCACACACGCGCGAGCGCGCGCGTGCACACACACACTCTCTCGCTGTGTCTCTCTCTGTCTCTCTATTCCTGTCTCTCTCTGTCTCTCTGTGTCTATCTCTGTCCTCTGTCTCTGTCTCTCTTTCTCTCTCTCTCCGAATATGTTTGTGTTGAGTTCTAAACACACACACCACCGCACACACACACACACACACACACACACACACACAACACACAACACACAACACACACACACAACACACACACACACACAAACACACACACACACACACACACACACACACAACACACACAACACACACACACACACACACAACACAAACACACACACACACACACACAAAAACACACACACAAACACACACACACACACACAACACACACACACACACACACACACACACACACACACACACACACACACACACACACACACACACACACAGGAAAGTGGAGGGGAAAAGAGCACCAGGTAGATCCAGAGAGAAAATATTGACGGACAGCAAAAAACAAACAAACAAACAAACAACAAACAAACAAACAAACAAACAAACGAGACAGTCTTGAAGGAGGCAGACACAAGAAGAACATTAATAAAGAAGATTAGGAAAAGACTAGCAAAATTAACAGGGCATTTTATGAGGCTCGAGAAATTTGAGCACCTAGTCACAACAGGAAAGCTGGAGGGAAATACAGCACCAGGCAGACCCAGGGAGAAAATATTGAACGAATTCGCAGGGTGGTTGAGGACAGAGAGGGTGGGAGATGTGCTTGCGGCGACAAGGAATAGATTGATATGGAGGGCCATGATCGCCACGTCATGTGGCAGGGCACATGATGATGATGATGATGATGATGATGTGATGATGTTGTTGATGGTGATGGTGATAAGATGATGATGGTGATGATGATGATGATACCTTATCAATGGCTGGATGAAGAAAAGGTTAGATTGATTATTTCACTACCTCCAGTGTATCAATCTGACAGCTCTCTCTCTCTCTCTCTCTCTCTCTCTCTCTTTCTCTCTCTCTCTCTCTCTCTCTCTTTCGAGAAAGAAAAAGTTACTGTTTAAAGCCCAGCCGACTGCACAGAGCCATATCAGGGCCATAACCATTCAAAACGTACACAACATCTGGTTGGGGGGGGGGGGGGAAAGCTGGACAAGGAATTTAAGTACACATATCAATACATACATG
Source organism: Monoplex corrugatus (assembly GCA_030674185.1). Taxonomy (NCBI): domain Eukaryota; kingdom Metazoa; phylum Mollusca; class Gastropoda; order Littorinimorpha; family Ranellidae; genus Monoplex; species Monoplex corrugatus. The sequence goes on along the minus strand of JAPXFY010000025.1, from coordinate 7,842,376 downwards.
TGCACACATAATCTAAGGATATGCCCTTGGCGTTGACCACTCCGTCCAATTTATCTCCAAAGGATTTCAAAAAGTCATACTTGAATACAAATTTAAACATAACTAAGGACACTGAAACATATGTAAGAACGGGCCTAAATTACCTAAAATTGTTTCTGCTCATCACATTTCCCTTGAACCAAAAGTGCATTTCGTAATGTACCCAATTATCAATCCTAAAAGAAAGTACGTAAGACTTTATCGAACACAAACAGGTCAATGGACCATCAAGGCAGAAAATGACAGAAATAGCGGAGGAAAGAAAAGGAACTAGGCAGAGAATAACAGAACAGGGGTATTTTCTAGCACAGAATTTCCAGAAGATGGGGATGCTATTTATTCCGAAAGAGCCTCCAGTATTCTCACTGGGGATATCAATAGCGTCCACTTCCGAGGAAAAATAACTAATAAATAAATTACAAAAGAATGCAGCCATGTACGGAGTAACGAAATCCCATGACCAGAGAAAAACAAAAACATGAACAAATTAAAACGTGCACACACATAAATACAAACAATGATACAAACAGATAACAAATGAATAAGTAAATAGATGACCGTCTAATATCACTTGTAGTGAAAAGACGTTAAATCAAAGAACAACCGAACGAACGTAAATAGATGACACAATCAGGTAATAAATGACAAAATCAGATAAACAAACAAATAAACATATATTCATATTCATAATCATTTCTTTTGTGACAGTGGATTTACCGAATGACACAAACAGGTAAACAAACAAACAAACAAACAAATAAATAAATGTGACACAAACAGGTAAGCAAACAAACAAATCAATAAATAAATAGATAATGAACTAACAAAATAAATAATCAAAAACCAACACTACACACAAAACCCTTTTTAAAAAACACATGAACATGCAGATGATAACAGTGATGATACTAGTAAAGACGACAAATGATGATGATGACGATAACAACAATAATCCCAAACCTGCTGTCAAACATGAACATGAAGATGCCAACGATGATGAGACTGATAATGACGATGATGACAACGATGACGATGACGATGACGATAACAACAATAATCCCAAACCTACTGTCAAACATGAACATGAAAATGATAACGATGATGATGATGATGATGATGATGACGATGAGATAACAACAATAATCCCAAACCTGCTGTCAAACATGAACATGAAGATGACAACGATGATGATGATACTGATGAAGATGATGATGATATGACGACGACGACGACGATAACAACAAAAATCGCAAACCTGCTGTCAAACATGAACATGAAGATGACAACGATGATGATGATAATAATGATGTGATGATGAGATGACGATGATGATAACAACAATAATCGCAAACCTGCTGTCAAACATGAACATGAAGATGACAACGATGATGATGATAATAATGATGATGATGACGACGACGAGACGATAACAACAATAATCGCAAACCTGCTGTCAAACATGAACATGAAGATGCAACGATGATGATGATGATAATGATGATGATGAGATGACGACGACGACGACGATAACAACAATAATCGCAAACCTGCTGTCAAACATGAACATGAAGATGACAACGATGATGATGATAATGATGATGATGATGATGATGACGATGATGATAACAACAATAATCGCAAACCTGCTGTCAAACATGAACATGAAGATGACAACGATGATGATGAATGATGAGATGATATGATGACGACGACGACGACGATAACAACAAAATCGCAAACCTGCTGTCAAACATGAACATGAAGATGACAACGATGATGATGATAATGATGATGACGATGATGATGGACGATGACGATAATAACAAAATCCCAAACCTGCTGTCAAACATGAACATGAAGATGACAACGATGATGATGATAATGATGATGACGATGAGATGACGAT
>JAPXFY010000025.1:7832931-7835431 GCA_030674185.1 Monoplex corrugatus | reverse complement strand
ATAATTATGTGAAGTGTCTGTTGGAAAACCGAATAATTCAAACCAGGATTGGAAACATGTATTCAACAAAACGAACCCTTCAAATGGGTATCCCACAGGGATCAGTTATAGCACCTCTCCTTTTTATGATATAATGAATGATTTACCAAGTAGAATATCTAAAGATGTCACATTTAGTCCAGTAAGCTGATGATCTATGCATGTAGATGCCGGTAAACATGAAGAAAAACACTCCTTCTCGTAGTATCAACTATGCACGCAAACTTTATGAATTAGAACTTCACAAAACAGCACAATACATGGCAGAAAATGGGCTCCATCTATCTACGGAGAAGACAAAGATAATTTTATTTAATAGTGGTCTAACCCGGACATAATGCCCACCTTTAAACTAGGAGATACCGTTCTTCAGTATAACCAAACCATTAAATTCTTAGGTGTTTTCTTCACAGCAAAATTATCATGGAATCTGCATATCGACAACTTACTCACAAAAGCCCAAGAGTCTAAAATTTTTTAAAATAGTGTGCAAGCAACCATGGGGACATAATCCATCAACACTTGTACATCTATGTAAATCTTTCATTAAAATCTAAACTAACATATGCCCAAGAAATATTCTTTAGTGCACCTAGACACTTACTACAAAAACTACAAAGTATAGAATGCAAAAGTTTTAAACTTGCGCTTGGTCTTCCGATGCATGCTTCCAACCTCCGTACATACGGTGAAATTGATACGTTGCCGCTTGATGAACAAAGGAAACTCGTCTCTACCAAATTTCTGCTAAGAAATACCACCATTGAAAATGTTTTGAGACCTGATATAAATTTAAGATCAGACATTGATTTTCCAAAACGAGCTAAATCAATATCTTCACAAGCCACACTTGCAACGTATACATACGACATCATGAAATGGCTCTGGAATTGATTTAAAAGCGGATCCTATATCTATAAGACCTTCTTTTTTCTCCCGTACCCAGTTGGGAACTCTTAAGAGCAAACTTTTACATACACCATGCTGATTTAAAGAAAGAAGATAATATCAACTTATTAGCGAGTCGAGTTAAATGTCATATTGAACACTTTTATCCCGATCATTTAAAAATCTACACAGATGGCTCATAATTGAGAAAATAGCAGGTTCTGCGTTTCTAATACCAGCTCTTAAAATAGAGAAATCTTTCCATATAGGACCCAACAAATCAATATTTACAGCTGAACTCTTTGCAATACTGATGGCTTTCAATTACTTAGTAAATTATCCTCGAAATATATCACAAATCCTTTTCTGCGTTGATTCTAAATCAGTGCTTCAAGCTCTTGAATTAATGAAATTAGACACTAGATTTGAAATGGTAATAGAAATTAGCCATTTAATTCATTTCTTATCCTTAAGAGGAACTGATCTTACTTTTTGTTGGATACCATCTCATTGTTCGTTTCATCATAACGATGTGGTTGACAGGGCTGCCAAACGAGGAGCTAAGGGTTCACCAGAATCAAACAACATAAAGCTTTCACCCTTTTAAATGAATCTTGTAATTTAGTGGACGCCTATGTTTGGAAACTGTTTCAAGGTAATCAGAAAAAATACAATACTAATAGCATGGATTTTACAATCAGCAAAATCAGTAAACAGTCTACTACAAACAGATCTATACAATCCCTTGTTGTATAGGTGGAAACTCGATGCATTCAAAACAAAGTACACCAGAAATATTGCCTGTCTTTGTGGACAAAAATAACGACCAGTCATTACTTTCTTGCATTAGTATAAAGCGGTACATTCCGATACTTTCTACTCACACAATTTCCGACATATTTGAATCATCATTATTGACATACGAATTTTTCGTTAGCCTATCTAAAAGTCCAATAGTTCAATATTTATAATTCGTTCATCTTCCTGTTCATAGTTACATTAGCTAGTTTATTGTAAATATTTGTTGTAGTATGCTACTTCATTTGTTATGTTTATGCTTTCCTCCGACATTTGCATTGTCCTTGCTTCTTACTTGTTTTTCACATGGTTTCAGCCCGAATATGTTTTTGATGCTCGAGTGGGCTAAAAGTAATATGAATTTAAACTTGAACTTCCTTTTTTTTTTTGGTATTTTATTTATTTATATTTTTATCTTTTATTTATTTTTTTTTTAAAAACTAAGATTGACTACACATAAACACCTGCATTTACCCTTCCTGTTTCTACTCCCCTTCCCAACATCGCTCCTTTTTTTTGTTTTTTTTTCATTTGTTCATTTATATATTTATTTTGTTTTATGTTTTATTCATCATTTATTTTGTCATTATTATCATTGTTATCAATTATTACGGTTTATTTATTTATTCTTTTTTTTTTTATTATTATTATTTTTTTTTTTTTTTTATTTGTCTAAAATCACTTAAGTGAATAGACATTAAACCAATGACCCACCACACACACACACACACACACACACACACACACACACACACACACACACAACCACGAAAAC
>JAPXFY010000025.1:7812931-7820431 GCA_030674185.1 Monoplex corrugatus | reverse complement strand
TTCTTCGCAATTCTTCTTCTTCTTCGCAATTCTTCTTCTTCTTCTTCTTCGCATTCTTCTTCTTCTTCGCAATTCTTTCTCTTCTTCTTCGCAATTCTTCTTCTTCTCGCAATTCTTCTTCTTCTTCGCATTCTTCGCATTCTTCTTCATTTCTTTCTTTCGCATTCTTCTTCGCATTCTTCTTCTTCTTCGCAATTCTTCTTCTTCGCATTCTTCTTCTTCTTCTTCTTCGCAATTCTTCTTCGCAATTCTTCTTCTTCGCAATTCTTCTTCGCAATTCTTCGTCTTCGCATTCTTCTTCGCATTCTTCTTCTTCTTCGCATTCTTCTTCTTCGCATTCTTCTTCGCAATTCTTCTTCTTCTTCTTCTTCTTCGCAATTCTTCTTCGCAATTCTTCGTCTTCGCATTCTTCTTCTTATTCTTCTTCTTCTTCGCATTCTTCTTCTTCGCATTCTTCTTCGCAATTCTTCTTCTTCTTCTTCTTCTTCGCAATTCTTCTTATTCTTCTTCGCAATTCTTCTTCTTCTTCTTCGCAATTCTTCTTCTTCTTCGCAATTCTTCTTCTTCTTCTTCTTCTTCGCAATCCTTCTTCTTCTTCTTCGCAATTCTTCTTCGTCTTCTTCTTCTTCGCAATTCTTCTTCTTCGCAATTCTTCTTCTTTTTCTTCTTCTTCTTCGCAATTCTTCTTCTTCTTCGCAATTCTTCTTCTTCTTCTTCTTCTTCAATCATTATTATTGTTGTTATTATTAATGTTGTTGTTACTATTGTTGTTGTTGGTAGTGATGGTGGTGTTATTGCTGTAGTTATTATCACCATACTTTGCTGACGCATTTTGTTCACAGAAAAAGAAACAGACAGACAGACAGACAGACAGACAGACAGACAGACAGACAGACAGACAGACAAAAAGACAGCCATCTCTTGTACCAGTAATAAATAATGTCGTACTCATCTTTCTTTTAGAGGAGATTAGAAAATGGCGTGTACACACACACACATACATACACACACAACACACACACACACACACACACAACACACACACACACACACACACACACCACACACACACACACACACCACACACACACCACACACACACACACACACACACACACACATCACACACACCACATACAGAGAGAGAGAGAGACACACACACACACACACACATATATATATATATATATATATATATATATATATACATATATATACATATAGATATACACATACATGCACACACACACACTCGCGCACACACGTACACACATACACACACACCCGCACTCGCGCACACGCACACGCACGCACACGCACACGCACGCACACGTACACACACATACATACGCACACGTACACACACATACATACGCACGCGCACACGGACACACACACACACACACACACACACACACACCCACACACACACACACACACACACACACACACACACACACACACACACACTCACACACACACACACACCCTCGCGCCAGGCCAGCCAATGTCACACCGTTTTTTTTCCTTCAGGCAGATTTAAAAAAATGAAGAAGAAGAAGAAAAAAAAACGAGCGAAATTACAGCATATACCCTGACCTTGACCTGTGTTAGATAACGTGAAACGTTTTAAGAATTCTACATTATTTTCACGCGTCTCCGTGTAGTGTAGAATCTGACTTGAAAATGAAAAATTAACAAAGTCTTTTCCAGCAAAATCTGACTTCAAAATGAAAACTTAACAAAATCTTTTCCAGCAAATCTTACTTCGAAATAAAAATTAACAAAGTCTTTTACATCAAATTTGATTTCAAAATGAAAAATAAACAAAATCTTTTCGAGCACCAGCTTAAGGGGGCAGATCTACCCAGACCTACCCTGATGTATACATTAGACATAATATGTTCAAGAGTTTTCATCCGATTTCCTTGATATTTGGCACACATATAGCAGGGACAGGTACCTATAGCCGGTAGTAAAATCTTGCAGTTCTGCTTGAAAGAAACATTTTTTATCAAAAGTTGTATTATAATTTTTTTTATTAAAATTATTCTAAAAATTGGTGTGATGATTGTACAGAAAATAATGATAGTAGAGGTAAGATTTTACTACATGCTATACATACTATACAGATGTGTTTGCTCACTAAATATCAAATTCCTAACATGAATACATGTGTAGTTATAAATGTCACAGTATGTACTATTTTTTTTTTTTCATTTTCGCGAGAACATTTTTTTAATTAATTAATTTTTGTCAATTTTTCATAACTCACAGACCCCAACAAAGATATTCAATCCAAAGAATACTGTCTGAGGTATCTTCTTGCCAAATATCATGGTGATTGGTTGATTAGAACTGAAACACTGAACATCACAATCTTGGTACCCAAATCTGGGTAGGTCTGCCCCCTTAATTTAAGGTGTGAAATATACCAAACTTCGGTTCCTTAAAGTTGAATATGTTTTCGTTGTTGCACTCTAGAATGTATACATTTCATGAAGCAACAGTAGATACATTTTACTTCAGATCACGTTACATATTGATATCTTTGCCAGTGATGAGGCGATGTTAATTTAGAATTCAGAACGACAGTTGTGACGAAGTTGACACGGTGGATCAGTTTCAGAACTTGCTTTAATAATGATGATGATGATGATGATGATGACGACGACGATGATAATAATGATGATGATGATGATGATGATGGTGGTGGTGGTGGTGGTGGTGACGGTGATAGTGACGGTGATGGTGCATGTGTACTTTCAAGATGGTGATGGTGATGATGATGATGATGATGATGATGATGATAGAAATAAAAACAACAACAGCAGCAGCAGCAACAACAGCAACAGCAACAACAACAACAAGAACAACAAGAACAGTAACGATACTAACAATATTTTTATTCAAACAAGGGAAAGTACTCTCACGACCAAGATGCTCTCCAGGAAAAAAAACACAAAAAAACCCAAACAAGTCTACACAGACGTTCTTTTGAACTGTTAAGCTCCAGAGACAAGGACAGAAGTGTGTGGGTGTGTGTGGGGTGGGGGGGGGGGGGTTAGAGTTTACTGAGATACGGGGTCGGGATAGTAGACAGGTAAACACACGCGCGGTCATCTACCTCTGTGTGTGTGTGGCGAGAGAGGGAGTTGGGAAGCTTAAAACTATACAAGCCATCCGTCTTTCTTTTTAAAAATGAGAAAGGGAAAGAAGGGGGGGGGGATGGTGAGAGGAGAGGGGAGGGGGAAGAGTGAGGGCGTGTCAACCAGCACCTCGTTTCAAGTTCTGAAGTCCTCTTTTTTTTTTGTTGTTGTTGTTGTTGTGGCGTTTGAGTCTGGTCCCACCTCAAAAGGTCAGTATCAGTATACTTACATTATCATCATGTGCCCTGCCGCATGGCGTTGGCGATCATGGCCCTCTATACGAATCTATTTTTTGTCGCTGCAAGTACATCTCCCACTCTCTCTGTCTGTCCACTCCGCAAGTCCGTCCAATATTTTCTCCCTGGGTCTACCCGGTGCTCTTTTTCCTTCCAACTTTCCTGTGTGACTCATCATCATCATCATGTGCCCTACCGCATGGCGTTTGAGATCATGGCCCCCCATACGAATCTATCTTTTGTCGCTGCAAGTACATCTCCCACTCTCTCTGTCTCTGTCCACTCCGCAAGTCCGTCCAATACTTTCTCCCTGCGTCTACCTGGTGCTCTTTTTCCCTCCAGCTTTCCTGTTGTGACTAGGCGGTCTAACTTCTCTTGCCTCTTAAAATGTCCTACAAATGTTGTTTGTCTTTTCCAAATCTTCTTCATTAATGTTCTTTTTGTGTTTGCCTCTTTCAGAACTGTCTTGTTTGTTTTCTTTGCTGATCAGTATTATATAGAACACATATTTTGCAGGTGCAAAGCCTGGACAGTCAATACGCAAAGTCAAAAAACAAGATCGAGACAGCTGAAATGTGGTTTCTAAAAAGACTATCAAAACTTCCATGGACAGCAAAGAAAACAAACGAAACAATCGTGAGAAGAAACAAACACAAAAAAGAAGATTAAAGAAGAAGAGAAGGAAAAGACAAACAACATTTACAAGACATTGAATAAGGCTAGAGAAATTCGAACACCTAGTCATAACAGGAAAGCTGGAGGGGAAAAGAGCACCAGGTATTTGCAGAATAAGGACAAGAAGGGTGAGAAATATACTTGCAGCAACAAAAGATAGATTCGCATGGGTGCTCATGATCCCCAAGGGCATGCGGCAGGGCAAATGATGATGGTGATGATGATGATGACGACGACGACAACGATGATGTTGATGACGATGATGATGATAAGTATTGCCGTTCGCCTATTGAGGTTTCCCTTAAGAGTAAAGCAGCGTAGCGTCGAGTCCTGTGTTTCAACAGGAAGTTTGTCGGTTCGAATCCCTATCAGTTCTGTCGAAAACAAACAAACAAACAAGCAAAACAACAACAACAAAATAATCATAGGATTTTTCGGACCCCAAGCAACTTATACCACGGCCTTCGTGGTACACATATGAACATGTTATGGGCTTATTGGGAAGACTGGGACCACACAGTCGATTCTTATTTACATTATGCATGCGTCGTCCATGAAAGTTGCTCAATCGACATGACCCACACCGCAGGTGTCTGTATCTCTCGGGCCTTGGTTGACGCCAGGATGTATTATGATAGTAAGTGTACATGTACAGAGTACAGCCCTGTCACCGTAGTGTTAATGACACTCCATAGCATCATGATTATCGTCCTCCTCATCATCATCAACATAGCAATGTCATATTGTCCCAACTCCTGTGGCCATTAACCCTTTGACCCCGCACCCTATCCACTATCATTCTGCATTGTCAACCATGCTAGCAAACCCAAAACTTAACCCTTTGATTCCCTCACCCTATCCACTATCATTCTGCATTGTCAACCATGCTAGCAAACCAAAAACTTAACCCTTTGATTCCCGCACCCTATCCACTATCATTCTGCATTGTCAACCATGCTAGCAAACCCAAAACCTAACTCTTTGATTCCCTCACCCTCTCCACCAGCTTCCTGCAGGAAGCTGGTGGAGAGGGTGAGGAAATTAAAGGGTTAAGTTTTGTGGTTGGTAGATAGGGAGCGAGAGTCAGAGGGTTAAGGTGGCGTAGAAAATGATACAGAAAAGAAATGCGAACACAAAGATTCAAATTCAGATTCACATTGCTTATAGTCCAGCCGACTACTACAGCCATATCAGGGCTAACACCACGTTAAAAATAACATCCAAGTTGACTACGAGAGCCATATCATTGCTAATGACACCCAAGTTGACCACTAGAGCCATATCAGGGCTAATGACACCCAAGTTGACCACTAGAACCATATCATTGCTAATGACACCCAAGTTGACCACTAGAACCATATCATTGCTAATGACACCCAAGTTGACCACTAGAACCATATCAGGGCTAATGACACCCAAGTTGACCACTAGAATCATCATCATCATCATCAGGTGCCTTGCCGCATTGCGTTGGCGATCATGGACTTCCATCTGTCTCTATCACTTGTTGCCTCCAGCATCTCCTCCACCCTCCCTGTCTTCAGCCACTCTACAAGTCCGTCCAGCATTTTCTCCCTGGGTCTACCCGGTGCTCTCTTTCCCTCCAGTTTTCCCGTTGTGACCAGGTGCTCCAAATCCCCCGTCCTCATAAAATGGCCTATAAATGTTGCCTGTCTTTTCCTAATTTTCCTTATGAGTGATCTACTTGTGTCTGCCTCCATCAAGACTGTCTCGTTTGTTTTCTTTGCTGTCCATGGAACTCTCAACAGTATTGGTTCTATATAACATTCAAGGACTCTCTTTCTGATGTTAATTGATAGGCTTTGTTGATAAGAATGCTTGTCATCTTCTTGAATGCTGTTTTGGCTTGGCCGATTCTGCCAGCTATTTCCGATGTGCATCTGCCGTCTGATGAAATGATCGTTCCCAGGTATTTGAACTTATTAACCTGTGTCAAGGTTGTGCCATTTGCTGTTATTTTGCATGAGGGGATTTCATGTTTTTTTTTACTGATCACCATGACTTCAGTCTTCCTGCTGTTTAGTTCCAACCCCTTACCTTACTAGAACCATATCATTGCTAATGACACCCAAGTTGACCACTAGAACCATATCATTGCTAATGACACCCAAGTTGACCACTAGAACCATATCATTGCTAATGACACCCAAGTTGACCACTAGAACCATATCATTGCTAATGACACCCAAATTGACCACTACAATCATATCAGGGCTAATGACACCCAAGTTGACCACTAGAACCATATCAGGGCTAATGACACCCAAGTTGACCACTACAGCCATATCAGGGCTAACACCACGTCAAAAATGACACCCAAGTTGACCACTAGAACCATATCAGGGCTAATGACACCCAAGTTGACTACTAGAACCATTTCAGGGCTAACACCATGTCAAAAATGACACCCAAGTTGACTACTAGAACCATGTCAGGACTAACACCACGTCAAAAATGACACCCAAGTTGACCACTAGAACCATATCAGGGCAAACACCACGTTAAAAATGACACCCAAGTTGACCACTAGAGCCATATCAGGGCTAACACCACGTTAAAAATGACACCCAAGTTGACCACTAGAACCATCATCATCATCAGGTGCCTTGCCGCATGGCGTTGACGATTATGGACTTCCATCTGTCTCTATTTCTTGTTGCCCCAAAGCATCTCCTCCACACTCCTTGTCTTCAGCCACTCTGCAAGTCCGTCCAGCATTTTCTCCCTGGATCTACCTGGTGCTCTCTTTCCCTCCAGCTTTCCCGTTGTGACCAGGTGCTCCAAATCCCCCGTCCTCATAAAATGGCCTATAAATGTTGCCTGTCTTTTCCTAATCTTCCTTATGAGTGATCTACTTGTGTCTGCCTCCATCAAGACTGTCTCGTTTGTTTTCTTTGCTGTCAACATTCTTCTTAGAAACCACATCTCGGCTGCCTCAATCTTGTTCTGGCTTTGCTTGTCGACTGTCCACGCCTCACATCCGTACAACAGTATTGTTTCTATATAACATTCAAGGACTCTCTTTCTGATGTTAATTGATAGGCATTTGTTGGTAAGAATGCTTTTCATCTTCTTGAATGCTGTTTTGGCTTGGCCGATTCTGCCAGCTATTTCCGATGTGCATCTGCCGTCTGATGAAATGACCGTTCCCAGGTATTTGAACTTATTAACCTGTGTCAAGGTTTTGCCATTTGCTGTTATTTTGAATGAGGGGATTTCATGTGTTTTTTTTACTGATCACCATGACTTCAGTCTTCCTGCTGTTTAGTTCCAACCCCTTACCTTATTAGAACCATATCAGGGCTAACGACACCCAAGTTGACCACTAGAACCATATCATTGCTAATGACACCCAAGTTGACCACTAGAACCATATCATTGCTAATGACACCCAAGTTGACCACTACAGCCATATCAGG
>JAPXFY010000025.1:7805431-7807931 GCA_030674185.1 Monoplex corrugatus | reverse complement strand
TCTCTCTCTCTCTTCTCTCTCTCTCTCTCTCTCTCTCTCTCTCTCTCTCTCTCTCTCTCTCATCTCGTATCAATCTGAAACAGTCTCTTCCCATTTACGGAAAAGAGAAAAGAGAAGAGCATGGACAAGTGGCACTAACAAGGGAGGTCAAGCAGAGAAGTGCACATGTGGTTGTGGAACTTCCTTTTTGTTTTATTCATTTTTTTTTTTTTTTAATATTTAGAAATGTTTGTCTACCATGTTGGAAACGAGACAATGTTCTTCAGATCTAACGGTTGAAATGAGTGGTGTTTCTGTCTGTCGTTTGTGATGTTTTAAATTATGACATTTTGTTACGTCTTCCGTATTCTTTCTCTTCTCTTTTCTTTGTTCTTTGTTCGGATTCTTCTTTCTTCCTCTTTTCTTTCTTTCTTCTTTGTTAATGTTCTTCCTTCTTTCTTTCTCCTTTCTTCTTTGTTTGTATATTCCTTCTTTTCTCTTTCTCTCTCTGCTTTGTTCAAATTCTTCCTTTTTTGTCTTCTCCTTTCTTTCTTCTTTGTTCGAATTTTCCTTCGTTCTCTTCTCCTTCTTCATTCTTTGTTCATATTCTTCCTTATTTCTGTTCTCCTTTCTTCCTTCTTGTGTTCGTACTCTTCCTTCTTCTTCTTTTTCTTTCTTCCTTCTTTGTTCATATCATTCCTTCTTCCTCTTTTCCTCTCTGTCTTCTTTGTTCGTATTCTTCCTTCTTCCTCTTTTCCTTTCTTTCTTCTTTGTTCATAGCTTCATTCTTTCTCTTTTCCTTTCTTCCTTCTTTGTTCATAGCTTCATTCTTTCTCTTTTCCTTTCTTCCTTCTTTGTTCACATGCTTCCTTCTTTCTCTTCTCTTTCTTCCTTCTTTGTTCATATTCTTCTTTCTTTCTTTTCTCCTTTCTTCCTTCTTTGTTCGTATTCTTCTTTCTTTCTTTTCTCCTTTCTTCCTTCTTTGTTCGTATTCTTCTTTCTTTCTTTTCTCCTTTCTTCCTTCTTTGTTCGTATTCTTCTTTCTTTCTTTTCTCCTTTCTTCCTTCTTTGTTCGTATTGTTCCTTCTTTCTCATCTTTTTTTTCTTCTTTCTCTAGTCCTTCTACCATCTTTGTCTTAACCTTCTTCTTTCTGTATCTTGTTGTTTTTTTTTCTTTGTTCGTATTCTTCTTTCTTTATCTTCTTCTTCTTCCTTTTCCGTTCGATTCGTCCTTCTCTTCCTTCTCTTTCTTCCTTCTGTCTCCTCTTTCTCTTCATCCTTCTTTGTTCGGCTTTTCCTTTCTTTCTCTCCTAATTCTTGCTTCTCTTCTTCTTCTTCTTCTTGGCGTACGCTGCTACACAATCAGCTGAGTCCGGGTGATGAATGCAGCCGTTTTTTCCAGCTCCTGTCTGCAGCCATGGAGTTTGGTTGTCAGCGGAGTGTCTGTCGGCGACACGTCCTGTCTTGCCACCTGGTGAAGGGGACATCTTTGGAGTATATGCTTCTCGAGGGATGTGGTTTGTGAAACGGGTTCGTAGTGGAAATGTTGACGTGTGCTGAATCTTAGAGTTCATTTTTAAACTTCCAATGTGTGAAATACCTGGGAACGGTCATTTCATCAGACGGCAGATGCACATCGGAAATAGCTGGCAGAATCGGCCAAGCCAAAACAGCATTCAAGAAGATTAAAAGCATTCTTACCAACAAATGCCTATCAATGAACATCAGAAAGAGAGTCCTTGAATGTTATATAGAACCAATACTGTTTGTACGGATGCGAGGTGTGGACAGTCAACAAGCAAAGCCAGAGCAAGATTGAGGCAGCCGAGATGTGGTTTCTAAGAAGAATGTTGAGAGTTCCATGGACAGCAAAGAAAACAAACGAGACAGTTTTGATGGAGGCAGACACAAGTAGATCATTCATAAGATTAGGAAAAGACAGGCAACATTTATAGGCCATTTTATGAGGAAGGGGGATTTGGAGCACCTGGTCACAACGGGAAAACTGGAGGGAAAGAGAGCACCAGGTAGACCCAGGGAGAAAATGCTAGATGGACTTGCAGAATGGCTGAAGACGAGGAGGGTGGAGGAGACGCTAGGGGCAACAAGTGATAGAGACTGATGGAAGTCCATGATCGCCAACGGCATGCGGCAGGGCACCTGATGATGATGATGATGATAATGAATGTATAATATATCATTATGTATTCTCCGTATCCTATGTGGAGTTCATATGTCAATATTGTCTTTTCGTATGTGTAAAATTTGTTGTTGTTGTCATTTTTCGTTGCCACATTGTATGTTAGATGTCCGTTTGTTGTGAAACAAACGATCAATAAAAAAAAAAGTTTAAAAAAATCTTGCTTCTCTTTCTTCCAAAACAAGTGCTACTGCCCGCGTTCAAGCAAACAGGAACCAGAAAAACACGAGTCTTTTTCTCCTTATTTTGTATTAAAATTTGGTGTTTGTTTGTGATCTTACATTCACGCTTGACAAAGGCCAGTTGGACGAAAATTTGCGC
>JAPXFY010000025.1:7780431-7787931 GCA_030674185.1 Monoplex corrugatus | reverse complement strand
ATCATCGCTGACAATGCAGGAAGCTAATGGGTTAAGATGAGAGAGGGAAAGGGAGACAATCTTACTTCGCTATCATGGCATGGCTGATGATGCAGGAAGCTGGTGGACAGGGTGAGGGAGTCAAAGGTTAAGGGGGAACCACTGTCTACACGGACGAGGCATCGTGTTTGCAGTCTGTTCACAGTAAGCCTGTCTTTCATTAAACTGCCTCTTGGGTCACATGAACATCTGCTGTCATCAGTTTAAAAGAAGGGAGAAAAAACGTACGTTAACATGGCCATAAAGAAGATTAGGAAAAGACAAGCAACATTTAGAGGACATTTTATGAGAAAAGGGGAATTAGAGCACCTTTTATAGGCTATTTTATGAAGAAAGGGGAATTAGAGCACATGTTATAGGCTATTTTATGAGGAAAGGGGAATTCGAGCACCTGGTCACAACAGGAAAGCTGCAGGGAAAGAGAACACCAGGCAGACCCAGAGAGAAAATATGTAATCCGTTTTTACTGCTTCAGGAAGAGAGTTCTTGAATGTTATATAGAACCGATAATGTTGTACGGTTGTGAGGCGTGGACTGTCAACACACAAAACTAGAACAAGACTGAGGCAGCCGAGATTTGGTTTCTAAGAAGAATGTTGAGTGTTCCATGGACAGCAAAGGAAACAAACGAGACAGTCTTGATGGAGGCAGACACAAGAAGATCATTGATAAGGAAGATTAGGACAAGACAAGCAACATTTATAGGATTTATAGGCCAGTTTATGAGGAAAGGGGAATCAGAGCACCTGGTCATAACAGGAAAGCTGGAGGGAAAGAGAAACCAAGCAGACCCAGGGAGAAAATACTGGACGGACTTGCAGGGTGGCTGAGGACAGAGAGGGTGGGAGATGTACTTGCATCGACATGGGATAGATTGCTATGGAGGGCCATGATCGCCAACGCCATGCGGCAGGGCACATGATGATGATGATGATGATGATGATGGTGGTGGTGGTGGTGATGGTGATGATGATGTGATGGTGGTGGTGGTGGTGATGATGATGATGATGATGGTGATGATGATGATGATGATGATGGTGGTGGTGATGCTGATGATGATGCTGATGATGATGATGGTGATGATGATCATGATGATGGTGGTGGTGATGGTGATGATGGTGGGGTGATGATGATGATGGTGATGATGATGATGGTGGTGATGGTGATGGTGATGATGATGGTGATGGTGATAATAATAATGATGATGATGATGGTGGTGGTGAGGGTGGTGGTGGTGGCGATAATGATGATGATGGTGGTGGTGGTGGTGATGATGATGATGGTGATGGTGATGATGATGATGATGATGATGATGATGATGAGTGTGGCCATGTAACAAGATCCAGTGGCCTTGATAAATCAGTCCTCCAGGTATGGCCGTGTAACAAGATCCAGTGGCCTTGATAAATCAGTCCTCCAGGTATGGCCATGTAACAAGATCCAGTGGCCTTGATAAATCAGTCCTCCAGGTATGGCCATGTAACAAGATCCAGTGGCCTTGATAAATCAGTACTCCAGGTATGGCCATGTAACAAGATCCAGTGGCCTTGATAAATCAGTCCTCCAGGTATGGCCATGTAACAAGATCCAGCGGCCTTGATAAATCAGTCCTCCAGGTATGGCCATGTAACAAGATCCAGTGGCCTTGATAAATCAGTCCTCCAGGTATGGCCATGTAACAAGATCCAGCGGCCTTGATAAATCAGTCCTCCAGGTATGGCCATGTAACAAGATCCAGTGGCCTTGATAAATCAGTCCTCCAGGTATGGCCATGTAACAAGATCCAGTGGCCTTGATAAATCAGTCCTCCAGGTATGGCCGTGTAACAAGATCCAGTGGCCTTGATAAATCAGTCCTCCAGGTATGGCCGTGTAACAAGATCCAGTGGCCTTGATAAATCAGTCCTCCAGGTATGGCCATGTAACAAGATCCAGTGGCCTTGATAAATCAGTCTCCAGGTATGGCCATGTAACAAGATCCAGTGGCCTGGATAAATCAGTCCTCCAGGTATGGCCATGTAACAAGATCCAGTGGCCTTGATAAATCAGTACTCCAGGTATGGCCGTGTAACAAGATCCAGTGGCCTTGATAATCAGTACCTCCAGGTATGGCCATGTAGCAAGATCCAGTGGCCTTGCTACGTCAGTCCTCCAGGTATGGCCTGTAACAAGATCCAGTGGCCTTGCTACGTCATCCTCCAGGTATGGCCATGTAACAAGATCCAGTGGCCTTGCTACGTCAGTCCTCCAGGTATGGCCATGTAACAAGATCCAGTGGCCTTGCTACGTCATCCTCCAGGTATGGCCGATGTAACAAGATCCAGTGGCCTTGCTACGTCAGTCCTCCAGGTATGGCCATGTAACAAGATCCAGTGGCCTTGCTACGTCATCCTCCAGGTTGGCCATGTAAAAGATCCAGTGGCCTTGATAAATCATCCTCCAGGTATGGCCATGTAACAAGATCCAGTGGCCTTGATAAATCAGTCCTTCAGGTATGGCCATGTAACAAGATCCAGTGGCCTTGATAAATCAGTCCTCCAGGTATGGCCATGTAACAAGATCCAGTGGCCTTGATAAATCAGTCCTCCAGGTATGGCCATGTAACAAGATCCAGTGGCCTTGATAAATCAGTCCTCCAGGTATGGCCATGTAACAAGATCCAGTGGCCTTGATAAATCAGTCCTTTAGGAAACTGTTAAGAGAAGGAGATGGAGGGGAAGGGGAAAAAATGGACTGACAACTTTGCGGATTGGACAGAGAAACCATTTTGTAGAGACCCAGGCCTTGGCAGACAACCGACAGAACTGGAGGAATGTGGTGAACTGTTCTTTGATGCGGCGCTCCAACGACTCTCAAACAATAAACAATTAACAACAGCATCAAGAGAGTAAGTGAGTGTAGGGCGTGCGTCGTGAAGTTTTTCCAGTAAACAATTAGGACGATGTATACATTGATAACAACAGTACGAACAACAACAACAACAACGACAACAACAACAACAACAATCACAACAACATCAACAACAACAACAACAACAAAAACAACAACAACAACAATCACAACAACAACAACAACAATCACAACAACAACACAACAACAATCACAACAACATCAACAACAACGACAACAACAACAATCACAACAACATCAACAGCAACAACAACAACAACAAACCAAACAATCACAACAACATCAACAGCAAACAACAACAACAACAACAACAATCACAACAACATCAAACAGCCAACAACAACAACAACAATCACAACAACATCAACAGCAACAACAACAACAACAACAAACAACAATCACAACAACATCAACAGCAACAACAACAACAACAACAACAATCACAACAACATCAACAGCAACAACAACGACAACAACAACAATCACAACAACATCAACAGCAACAACAACAACAACAACAACAATCACAACAACATCAACAGCAAAAAGAACAACCAACAACGACAACAACAAAGAACAACGACAACAACAAGAACAACAACAACAACAAGAACAACAATGACAACAACAACATCATCAACAACAAAAAGAACACCACAACAACAGCAATCACAACAACATCAACAGCAACAACAACAACAACAACAACAGCAATCACAACATCATCATCAACAGCAACAACAACAACGACAACAACAACATCATCAACAACAACAACAGCAATCACAACAACATCATCAACAACAACAACAATCACAACAACAACAACACAACAACAATACAACAACAACAACAAACAACAACAAGAACAACACGACAACAACAACAATATCAAAAACAACAACAAAAAAAGAACACCTCAACAACAACAAGATCAACAACATCAACAACAATTGCAACAACAACAACAAAAAACAACAGCCACGAAACAGACAGTGCGTCATCAAACCGCCTGTGTTTGTTGTCCACATTTTCTTCTTTGTTTCGCTATTATTTTTTTTTTTGTTTTTTTTTTTTGTAGAACTGTGCCACAGGTATTTCAATTGTAAAAATCAAGAGGGAAATAGTGCTGATTTAATGAACACATTCTCAGTCTGTCTGTCTGTCTGTCTATCTTACACACACGCGCACACACACACACACACACACACACACACACACACACACACACACACACACACACACACACACACACACACAACAAACACACACACACACACACACACACACATACACACACAAACACACACACACACACACACACACACACACACACACACACACACACACACACACACACACACACACACACACACACACACACACACACACACCTCTTTCAAAATCGTTTGTTTTTGTAGCAGTGACGAACAGGAGAAAGCAGTCAAGAAAGAATGCAACATGCGGTAAATAAATAAATAAATAGACAAACAAATCAATCAATCGATCAATAAACAAATAAATGTGTAAATAATGTCTTCTGTTGTTTCAACCCCTGTGATGTTATTTCCCCCCTCTCACAAAAATCTCAATAAATAGATGAGTAAAGAAACCGATAACCAAATAACTATATGAACGAACATATATGTAGATAAAGAGACACACAGACATAACTATATGTATGTGTATATAATACATATATATATACATAAGGATAGGATAGGCGTCCTTCAGTCTCGGAGTTGCGCTCTGGGTGTTTATTCTGGTGCAGCGTCGGGTGTGGCTGGCCAGTCCGACGCGGGAATGACAGTCCCTGTGGCAGAGGGCACAGATGAAGTCTGACGCTGGTCTGTCTGCCTGGGCTGCAGCCTTTCTTCTCATTCTCTTTTCCTCTTGCTGCTGAGCGAGTGTCTCTTCGACATCATGAAGAGAGTTCTTGAATGTTATATAGAACCAATACTGTTGTACGGATGTGAGGCATGGACAGTCAACAAACAAAGCCAGAACAAGATTGAGGCAGCCGAGATGTGGTTTCTAAGAAGAACGTTGAGAGTTCCATGGACAGCAAAGAAAACAAACGAGACAGTCTTGATGGAGGCAGACTCAAGTAGATCACTCATAAGGAAGATTAGGAAAAGAAGGCAACATTTATAGGCCATTTTATGAGGAAGGGGGATTTGGAGCACCTGGTCACAACGGGAAAGCTGGAGGGAAAGAGAGCACCGGGTAGACCCAGGGAGAAAATGCTGGACGGACTTGCAGAGTGGCTGGGGACGAGGAGGGTGGGGGAGATGCTAGGGACAACGAGAGATAGAGTCAGATGGAAGTCCATGATCGCCAACGCCATGCGGCAGGGCACCTGATGATGATGATGATATATATATATATTTATATATACATGAATAATTAGATAAGCAAATAAATGAACAAATAAATGAATAATTGTACCCGTTGTTCCAAACCCTTGAGATGATTATCATATTCCGTCTTTAATCCAAACAAACAAACAAACAAACAACTAACTAACTAAATGAATAAATAAACAAAAAAAATAATAAAATGAATAAAATAATATCATCTATTGCTCTATGCTCCTGTGGTTTTATTTTCTCTCCCCCCCCACCCCCTCACTTACAAAAAATCTCAATAAAAAAATGAACAAGTGTATAAATAAATAAATAGATAAATAACAAAATAATGAATGAATGGATGAATGAATGAATGAATGAATGAATAAATGAATGAATGAATGAATGAATAAATAAATGGATGAATGAATGAATAAATGAATGGATGAATGAATGAATGAATGAATGAATGAATGAATGAATGAATGAATGAATAAATGAATGAATGAATGAACGAATGAATGAATGAATAAATAAATGAATGAATAATAAATGAATAATGGAATGAATGAATGAATGAATGAATGAATGAATGAATGAATGAATGAATAAGAAAATATAATAACATTAATGAATAATACCTGTTGCTCCAAAATCCTGTGACGTTATTCTCTCCTGCCTTCCCCCCACCCCCACCCCTACCCCCACCCTCCACCACTCCCCACTCCGCACTCCTCTTTTTCGACCGAGGTCCTTTGTGTGCCTCCCACTCACTTTGAGAGACTCCACCTGTGGACTGAAGATGACGGATCGTCTGCCTTAACTATTACATCATAACACAAACTGTAGGCATCCATCACCCTGCAGCTCTCTCTCTCTCTCTGTCTCTCTGTCTCTCTCTCTCTCTCTCTCTCTCTCTCTCTCTCTCTCTCTCTCTCTCTCTCTCTCTCTTCTCTCTCTGGGGGCGGGCCCCAGTAGCTCAGTTGGTTTGAGCGTCGGATTCACATGCTAATGGTTGTGGGTTCAAATCCCGGGGTTCGCTACATTAAAACTGGCCTTCTTCTCACTGTCCACAAATCCCCCTTCCCCCACTACTACATTAAAACTGGCCTTCTTCTCACTGTCCCATCTTAACATCGTCGTTGTTCTGTTGGTGTCGGTATAGGATTAGATAAGTCCCATTCCCCCACTACTACGTTAAAACTGGCCTTCTCACTGTCCCATCTTAACATCATTGTTGTTCTGGTGGTGTCAGTATAGGATTAGATAAGTCCCCCTTCCCCCACTTCTACATTAAAACTGGTCTTCTTCTCACTGTCCCATCTTAACATCGTTGTTGTTCTGGTGGTGTCAGTATAGGATTAGATAAGTCCCATTCCCCCACTACTACATTAAAACTGGCCTTCTTCTCACTGTCCCTTCTTAACATTATTGTTGTTCTGGTGGTGTCAGTATAGGATTAGATAAGTCCCATTCCCCCACTACTACATTAAAACTGGCCTTCTTCTCACTGTTCCATCTTAACATCATTGTTGTTCTGGTGGTGTCAGTATAGGATTAGATAAGTCCCCCTTCCCCCACTACTACATTAAAACTGGCCTTCTTCTCACTTTTCCATCTTAACATCGTTGTTGTTCTGGTGGTGTCGGTATAAGATTAGATAAGTCCCCCTTCCCCTACTACTACGTTAAAACTGGCCTTCTCACTGTCCCATCTTAACATCATTGTTGTTCTGGTGGTGTCAGTATAGGATTAGATAAGTCCCCCTTCCCCCACTACTACGTTAAAACTGGCCTTCTCACTGTCCCATCTTAACATCATTGTTGTTCTGGTGGTGTCAGTGTAGGATTAGATAAGTCCCCCTTCCCCCACTTCTACATTAAAACTGGCTCTCTCACTGTCCCATCTTAACATCATTGTTGTTCTGGTGATGTCAGTATAGGATTAGATAGGTCCCATTCCCCCACTACTACATTAAAACTGGCCTTCTCACCATCCCATCTTGACATCATTGTTGTTCTGGTGGTGTCAGTATAGGATTAGATAGGTCCCCCTTCCCCCACTTTCCTGGGATAGTTATCCCCGTCGGCCATATCACCTGAGATGGGTGTCGACGTAAAAACTGAACAAATCAATCAATCAATCAATCTCTCTCTCTCTCTTTCTGTCTCTGTCTCTCTCTGCCTGCTGTCTCTATCTTTCTG
>JAPXFY010000025.1:7762931-7767931 GCA_030674185.1 Monoplex corrugatus | reverse complement strand
TAGTAGTAGTGTGTAGTAGTGGTAGTAGTAGTAGTAGTAGTAGTAGTGGTAGTAGTAGTAGTAGTGGTAGTAGTAGTGGTAGTAGTAGTAGTGGTATAGTAGTAGTAGTAGTAGTAGTAGTATGTAGTAGTAGTTGTAGTAGTAGTTGGTAGTAGTAGTAGTAGTAGTAGTAGTAGTAGTAGTAGTTAGTTGTAGTTAGTAGTAGTATGAGTAGTGTAGTAGTTGTAGTAGTGTAGTAGTAGTGTTGTGAGTAGTAGTGTGTGGTAGTTAGTAGTAGTAGTTAGTAGTAGTGGTAGTAGTAGTGGTAGTAGTAGTGGTGTGTAGTAGTGTAGTAGTAGTAGTAGTAGTAGTGGTAGTAGTAGTCATAGTAGTAGTGGTAGTAGTAGTAGTGGTGGTGGTAGTGGTAGTGGTGGTAATAGTAGGAGTAGTGGTAGTAGTAGTAGTAGTGGTAGTAGTAGTAGTAGTAGTAGTAGTAGTAGTGGTAGTGGTAGTAGTAGTAGTAGTGGTAATAGTAGTGGTAGTGGTAGTAGTAGTGGTAGTAGTAGTGGTAGTGGTAGTAGCAGTAGTAGTTGGTAGTAGTAGTGGTAGTAGTAGTGGTAGTGGTAGTAGTGGTAGTAGTAGTAGTGGTAGTAGTAGTTAGTGGTAGTAGTAGTAGTAGTAGTGGTAGTGGTGGTGGTAGTAG
Source organism: Monoplex corrugatus (assembly GCA_030674185.1). NCBI lineage: Eukaryota > Metazoa > Mollusca > Gastropoda > Littorinimorpha > Ranellidae > Monoplex > Monoplex corrugatus. The sequence goes on along the minus strand of JAPXFY010000025.1, from coordinate 7,767,249 downwards.
TAGTAGTAGTAATAGCTAGTGGTAGTAGTAGTGTGGTAGTAGTGTAGTAGTAGTAGTAGTAGTGGTAGTAGTAGTTAGTAGTAGTGGTAGTAGTAGTAGTAGTGGTAGTAGTAGTTGTAGTAGTTTGTTGTAGTAGTAGTAGTAGTAGTTGTTGTTGTTGTTGTAGTAGTAGTAGTAGTAGTAGTAGTAGTAGTAGTAGTAATAGTAGTAGTAGTAATGGTGGTAGTTGTAGTGGTGGTAGTAGTAGTAGTAGTAGTAGTAGTAGTAGTAGTAGTAGTAGTAGTAGTAATAGTGGTGGTAGTAGTAGTAGTGGTAGTAGTAGTTGTAGTAGTAGTAGTGGTAGAAGTTGTAGTAGTGGTAGTAGTAGTAGTAGTAGTGGTAGTAGTAGTAGTAGTAGTGGTAGTAGTAGTAGTGGTAGTAGTAGTAGTAGTAGTAGTAGTAGTAGTGGTAGTACTAGTAGTGGTAGTATGTAGTAGTAATAGTAGTGGTAGTAGTGGTAGTGGTAGTGGTAGTGGTAGTGGTAGTAGTAGTAGTAGTAGTAGTAGTAGTAGTAGTAGTAGTGTGTGGTGTGGTAGTAGTAGTAGTCGTAGTAGTAGTAGTAGTAGTAGTAGTAGTAGTAGTAGTAGTAGTAGTAGTAGTATACAATGTAGTAGTAGTAGTAGTAGTACTGGTAGTAGTAGTAGTAGTAGTAGTAGTAGTAGTAGTAGTAGTAGTAGTAGTAGTAGTGGTGGTGGTGGTGGTGGTGTGGTAGTAGTAGTAGTAGTAGTAGTGGTGGTAGTAGTAGTAGTAGTGGTTGTAGTAGTAGTAGTAGTAGTAGTAGTAGTAGTAGTGGTAGTGGTGGTAGTAGTAGTAGTAGTAGTTGTAGTAGTAGTGGTAGTGGTGGTAGTAGTAGTAGTAGCAGTAGTAGTGGTGGTAGTAGTAGTGGTGGTAGTAGTAGAAGTAGTAGTAGTAGCAGCAACAGCAGCAGTAGCAGCAGTAGTAGTAGTAGTAGTGTTGGTGGTGGTAGTAGTAGTGGTGGTAGTAGTAGTAGTAGCACCAACAGTTGTAGTAGCAGTAATAGTAGTAGTAGTACTAACAAATGCAGTAGCAGCAGCAGTAATACTAGTAGTAGTAGTACTAACACTTGCAGTACAGTAGCAGCAGCAGTAATAGTAGTAGTAGTAGTAGTAGTAGTAATAACAGCAACAGCAGCGGCAGGAGTAAATAGTAGTAGTAGTAGTAGTAGTAGTAGTAGTAGTAGTAAGAGCAGTAGTAGCAGCAGTAGAAGTAGTAGTAGTAGTAGTAACAATGTGGTAGTGGTAATAGTAGCAGCAGCAGTAATAGTAGCAGTAGTAACAGTTGTAGTAGTGGTAATAGTAGTGGTAGTAACAGTAGTAGTAGTAGCAGCAGTAGTAGTAGTAGCAGTTATAGCTGTAGCAACAGTAGCAGTAGTAGTAGTAGTAGTAGTAGTAGTAGTAGTAGTAGTAGTAGTAGTAGTAGTAGTAGTAGTTATAGCAGTAGCAACAGTAGCAGTAGTAGTAGTAGTAGTAGTTATAGCAGTAGCAACAGTAGCAGCAGTAGTAGTAGTAGCAGTAGTAGTAGTAGTAGTAGCAGTAGCAGTAGTAGTAGAGTAGTAGTAGTAGTAGTAGCAGTAGTAGTAGTAGTATAGCAGTAGTAGTAGTAGCAGCAGTAGTAGTAGTAGCAGCAGTAGTAGTAGTAGTATAGCAGTAGTAGTAGTAGCAGCAGCAGCAGTAGTAGTAGTAGTAATAGTAGTATAGCAGTAGCAGTAGCAGCAGCAGCAGTAGTAGCAGCAGTAGTAGTAGTATAGCAGTAGTAGTAGTAGCAGCAGCAGTAGCAGTAGTAGTAGTAGCAGTAGCAGCAGTAGTAGCAGCAGTAGCAGCAGCAACAGTAGTAGTAGTAGCAGTAGCAGAAGTAGTAGTAGTAATAGCAGTAGTAGTAGCAGAAGCAGTAGCAGCAGCAGTAGTAGCAGTAGCAGCAGCAGTAGTAGTAGTAGCAGCAGCAGCAGTAGCAGTAGTAGTAGTAGCAGCAGTAGTAACAACAGTAGTAGTACCAGTAGTAGCAACAGCAGCACCAGCAGCAGTAGTAATAGTAGTATTAGTAGCAGTAGTAGTTGTAATAGGAGCAGCAGCAGTAGTAGCAGCAGTAGTAGTAGTAGCAGTAGTAGTAGTAGTAGTAGTAGTAGTAGTAGTAGCAGCAGCAGCAGCAGCAGTAGTAGTAGTAGTAGTAGCAGCAGCAGCAGTAGTAGTAGTAGTAGTAGCAGCAGCAGTAGTAGTAGTAGTAGCAGCAGCAATAGTGATGGTGGTGGTGGTGGTGGTGGTGGTAGTAGTAGTCGTAGTACTAGTAGTAGTGGTTGGTGGTAGAATTAGTAGTAGTAGTAGCAAGTAGAACGGACAGTTGGTCGAAAATTTCAGCCTTGTTTTGTTTTGTGCATTAACCCTTTGACCCCCGCACCCTGTCCACCAGCATCCTGCTTTGTCAATCATGCTAGCAAAACGAAAACTTAACCCTTTGACTCCTTCGCCCTATCCACCCAGCTTCCCGCAAGAAGTTGTTGGATAGGGTGAAGGAGTCAAAGGGTTAAGTTTTTGCAGTTGGTGAATTGGGTGTGGAAGTCAAAGGACTTAAACAGCGTTCTGATGCTATTTTCGTTTTTTGTTGTTGTTTTTTGTTGTTGTTTTTTGTTGTTGTTTTTTTTTTGGGTTTTTTCTGGTTCTTAACAAGACATGCGCAAATTTTCACTTTTCGAAACATTTCAGGGAGAAGTTACTCTTAAACTTTCCTGTCTTCAAAACGAAGTTACGAAACAAAACACTCTAAATGCAGGGGGGGGGGGGGGAAAAAAGGATTATTACGTGGGTTGCTCACCTTGTTGCCTATGTTGTTTGACGTCAAAGATGAACTTAAAAGTTCAGTTCTTAAAAAAAAAAGAAATTCCGGCGCAGTTGAGTCACGTCTTTGTAATGGATGTGTGAGCATAATAATTTCCATATGACAGTGTATGAGCTTAATAATTTCCATATGACAGATTAGCAGACTCGAAAAAAAAATTCTTTAAACATGGGGGAATGATAAATATAGGGACTATACTCCTTGCACTGGTGCAACGCGCCGCGTGTGAAGATGGTCGTGCCATATTGATGTAGATTTTAGTAGCAATAGCAAAAAATGTGGTTTCTAAGAAGAACGTTGAGAGTTTTATAGACAGCAAAGAAAACAAACCAGACAGTTTTTTAGGGAGGCAGACACAAAAAAAAACCAAAAAAAAACAAACAAAAAAACGTTTAATGAAGATGTGGTTTCTAAGAAGAGTGTTGAGAGTTCCACGGACAGCAAAGAAAGCAAACGAGACAATTTTTGAGGGAGGCAGACACAAAAAGAACGTTAATGAAGACGTGGTTTCTAAGAAAAGTGTTGAGAGTTTCATAGACAGCAAAGAAAACAAACGAGACAGTTACAGGTTTCGATGGAGGTAGACACAAAAAGAACGTTAATAAAGACGTGGTTTCTAGGAAGAATGTTGAGAGTTCCACGGACAGCAAGGAAAACAAACGAGACAGTTTTTGAGGGAGGCAGACACAAAAAGAACATTAATGAAGAAGAATAGGAAAAGACAAGCAACATTTATAGGACATCTTATGAGGCAAGAGAAATTACAGCACCTAGTCACAACAGGAAAGCTGGAGGGAAAGAGAACACCAGGTAGACCCAGGGAGAAAATATTGGACGGATTTGCAGAGTGGTTGAGGACAGAGATGTACTTGCAGCGACAAGGGATAGATTCATATGGAGGGCCATGATCGCCAACGCCATGCGGCAGGGCACGTGATGATGATGAGGAGGAGGAAGAAAATCTGGTGCGAGCTGAAGAGTGGAACATCTTCAAAGGGGAAGCCCACCTCCCCCTCTCTCCCTTAAACAAGACTTTAGTGTCATCATCATCATCATGTGCCCTGCCGCATGGCGTTGGCGATCATGGCCCCCCATAAGCATCTATCCCTTGTCGCCGCAAGCACATCTGCCACCCTCTCTGTCCTCAGCCACCCTGCAAGTCCGTCCAATATTTTCTCCCTGGGTCTACCTGGTGCTCTCTTTCCTTCCACCTTTCCTGTTGTGACCTGGTGCTCTAATCCCCCTTTCCTCACAAAATGGCCTATAAATGTTGCCTGTTTTTCCTAATCTTCCTTATCAACGATCTTCTTGTGTCTGCCTCCATCAAGACTGTCTCGTTTGTTTGCTTCGCTGTCTGTGGAACTCTCAACATTCTTCTTAGAAACCACATCATTAATGTTCTTTTTGTGTCTGCCTCCCTCAAAAACTG
>JAPXFY010000025.1:7735431-7747931 GCA_030674185.1 Monoplex corrugatus | reverse complement strand
ATACCTACTTTTGCACCCCCCTGTATATATTCTAAGGGTACTTAGTTATGTTTATAGATTTGTAGGCCTATTTAGGTTGTTGTTTTTCAACCATCTTGGTGATAAATTGGACGAATGGTCAAAGTCAGGGGCTTTGATTATGTGCCCAGATGCAATGATATGGTTACTGAATTTTCTTGTCCAGTTTTTTTTGGTGTTTTTTTTTTTTTTTTTTGGGGGGGGGGGGGGGTCAAAGAAGCATTGAGGCAGTTATAGCCCTAATGTGGCTCTGCGCTGTTGGCTGGGCTTTGAACAACAATAATAACGATAATGACCTGGTAATATCGATTTTCTTGTTCTTGTTCTTGTTCTTGTTCTATAGTTCTTGTTCTTGTTCTTGTTCTTGTTCTTGTTCTTGTTCTTGTTCTTGTTCGTCTTGTTCTTCTTCTTCTTCTTCTTTTTCTTTCTTTCTTGTTCTTGTTCTCCTTTTACTTCTTATTGTTGTTCTTCTTCTTCTTCTTTTCCTTCGCCTTCTTCTTCTTCTTTGCCTTCTTCTTCTTCTTCGCCCTTCTTTTTCTTGTTCTTTGCCTTCTTCTTCTTCATCATCTTCTTATTCCTCTTCATGTTCTCGTTCTTCTTGTTCTTGTTCTTGGACTTCTTCTTCTTCTTCTTCTTCTTCTTCTTCTTCTTCTTCTTCTTCTTTCTTCTTCTTCTTCTTCTTCTTCTTCTTCTTCTCTTCTTCTTCTTCTTCTTCTTCTTCTTCTTCTTCTTCTTCTTCTTCTTCTTCTTCTTCTTCTTCTTCTTCTTCTTCTTCTTCTCCTTGTAGTAGTAGTAGTAGTAGTAATAGTAGTAATAGTAGTAATAGTAGTAGTAGTAGTAGTAGTAGTAGTAGTAGTAGTAGTTGTGGTTGTTGTTGTTCTTCTTCTTCTTCTTCATCTCCTCCTCCTCTTCCTCCTCCTCCTCCTCCTTCTTCTTCTTCTTCCGTTACTCCGTGAAAACACATTCAGTGGGACGCCGAACTAAAAATTTCACCAGATTCCTCCACTTATGTCTCCTTTAATTCCGTAAAAAAGTCATTGGGGCGTCACACATTAAAAAAAAATGTACATCAGCAGCTCTGTCAGTTGTGTGCCAAAACTTGGGTCTCATCACCTCTTTTAACTCCGTAAAGAGTCATTGGGGTGTCGCACATTAAAAATGTTCATCAGCAGCTCTTCTTCCTTAACTGCCTGAGCAGTCATTGGAACGCCGCCCTGAAGAGCTGTTCAACAGATCTTTCCAGATCCGTAGGCTGTGTGACAAAGCCTGGGTCTCTTCTTCTTCTTCTTTTTTCTCCTTTAACTCCGTGAAGAATCATTGGGGGCTCTACACTAAAGAACTCTTCACCAGATTTTTCCAGCTATGTCGGTAGTTTGTCAAAGCCTGGGTCACTTCATCGTATTCTTCTTTAAGTGAATGAAAAGTTATCAGGGCGACCCACTAAAAAAGACTTTACAACAGATTTCTCAAAGGAAAGAGAATCTCGCATGGAACTGCTCGTGCGCGCACAGGCACACGCAGAGTTACAGACAGACAGACATATGGACAGAAAGAAGAGAGGAGAGAGAGTTAGAGAGAATGGTGAGAGAGAGAGAGACAAACAGACAGACAGACAGACAGACAGACAAACAGGCAGCCACACAGACAGACCGGTATACTGACAGACAGAAAGAGAGAGAGGGAGAGAGGGGGGGAAAAGAAAGAGAGAGGAGGGAGAGAGACAGACAGAGACAAAGAGAAAGGCAGTGAGAGACAGACAGACAAAAAAAGAGAGACAGGTAGACAGACAGAGACAAAGAGAGATAGAGACAGACGGACAGAGACAGACAGACAGAAAAAGATAGGAAGAGAGAGAGAAAGAGACAGAGAGAGACAGACAGACAGACAGACAAACAGAGAGCTAGAGACAGAGACAGACAGAGAAAGACAAAGAGAAAGGCAGTGAGAGACAGATAGAAAAAAGAGAAGAGAGAGAGACAGGGACAGAGAGACAGACAGACAGACAGAGACGGAGAGACAGAGAGACAGACAGACAGAGACGGAGAGACAGACAGACAGAGACAGAGAGACAGACAGACAGACAGAGACAGACAGACAGACAGAGACGGAGAGAGACACAGAAAGATAGACAGAAAGACAGACAGACAGAGACGGAGAGAGACACAAAAACAGAAATACAGTCAGACAGACAGACAGACAGACAGACAGAGAGACAGACAGACAGACAGACAGAGAGACAGGGAAGGGGGCGGGACAGGACAGGAGAACAGAAAGAGAGGGAGAGAGAGGAGGGGGAAGGCGGGGGGGGGGGGGGCTCGCAGAACGCGCACATCCAATTAAACGCTGGTCTTTCATCATGGGCTCTCTTAAAGCCGTCACGATGGGGACCGGAAGTTGTTAATAAGCTTGTCATCTTGACAAATGGCGGGGGTTTTCTTCTGTGTTAATGTATGTTGTGTCTTCGGACTTCATTCACACACTTCGGGGAGGGGGGGGGGGAGTTGAGGGGGTGAGGGGAGGGGGACTGGTCTAAGTACGCTTCTATATAAATTATTTCTTTGTTGTCTCTCTCACTCAAAACACAAACAGACAAAACAAACAAACAAGACAAACAAGACAAAGACGACAAACAGACTAACGGGTTCTATTTCTCTTTGTTGTTTCCCTAACTCGAAAAAACAAACAAACAAACAAGACAAACAAACAAACAAACAAACAAGACAAACAAACAAACTAACCGAAACTGACTAAACTAACTGGTTGACTAAATGATCGACAGATTAATTGATTTATTGAATGACTCTCTGGCTGACAGACTGACTGATTGATTGACCGACAATTTGATCGACTGACTGATTAACCCTTTCACTCCAGCACCCTATCTACCAGCTGCAAAAACGTAACCCTTTCACTCCCTCACCCTATCTACCAGCTGCAAAACTTAACCTTTTCACTCCTCACCCTATCCACCAGCTTCCTTCGTGTTTTGTTTTTTTCTGGTTCCTGTTTGCTTGAACGCAGGCAGTCACACTTGTTTTGGATTTCATATTTATCATGTAGTGTCCAGCTTTGTCAGGTGACTCATGGAAATATGAAAGAAAACACGCAGCATGCGTACCCACCAAAGACGGAACATGCAGACTGTGCAGCGACATACCGCCTGCGCAGCGTAGGAAGAACAACGTATACACACATACACATTCGAGAAAAGTCACAACACTATGAACTTTTTTTTTTTTTAATTTAATCTCCAAGCCAGAATTTTATATGACTGGTTTACAAGGTCATTGCTCACACATCTTCAGTTTAACAATTAAGCAAATAAACAGGCAAACAAACATCATTTTTTTTCAATAAATTGAGAGACGAGAGCAGCCAGGATATTAAATAAAGGGAAGTAACTGTTATTGGAAAAAATGAGACTCGCTCATACAGTTGTTCATGATTTGTGTGCCCTTTGTACGGAGCATCTCTTCGCGACAAGAACTTGGCTTTTGAAAAGTACCGACAAAAAAGTACAGTAGAATGACACGAAAGAAAACCAAATCAAATGAAACGAGCTAAAACAAAATTAGTCTCAAACAAAAACTGAACAATGCAAACAAAATCAAAACAAAGGAAAACAAAAACATGAAACAGAATGCATAATAAAATTATCAATCAAGAAAACTATGATAATAGCCTGTCTTGTGTTTTAACGGTATGAATCGACGTCACTCCAGAACTGATTGACTTATATCCAAATTTACATATTCATAAGTGTGTGTTGGATCTGACTTTTGACCCCCCCAAATTGATACTTACCCATCTATAAATCGTTCACGAATCACAGTATCTGCTGACATGAATATTGCTGCGAGAGAGAGAAAGAGAGAGAGGGGAGAGAGAGAGAGACAGACAGACAGACAGACAGACAGACAGACAGACAGACAGCTAAAAGGGAATTATCCCTGGCAATTTTCTGCAGAAAAATCGACTTTGATAGATAAACACAGAGAGAGAGAGAGAGAGAGAGAGAGAGAGAGAGAGAGAGAGACAGACAGACAGAGAGACAGACAGAGACAGAGACAGAGACAGAGAAATAGGTTGAGAATGAGTATGAGTGAGAGAGTGTGTGTCTCAAAAGAGAGAGAGAGAGAGAGAAAGACAGAGAAATAGGTTGAGAATGAGTATGAGTGAGAGAGTGTTGTTGTCTCAAGAGAGAGAGAGAGAGAGAGAGAGAGAGAGAGAGAGAGAGAGAGAGAGGGCATGCACGCAACAGAGAAGAGAGAATCACGCACGCACACACACATGCTCTCACACATTATTCACACAAATGCTTGAACATGTGTACACATCCATAATGCTTACACGTGGTTGTACAAACTTATACACAATGTTGTGGTTGCACAGTCTTGTACACAATGTTGCGTTGTACAATCTTGTACACAATGTTGTGGTTGTACAGTCTTGTACACAATGTTGTGGTTGTACAGTCTTGTACACAATGTTGTGGTTGTACAGTCTTGTACACAATGTTGCAGTTGTACAATCTTGTACACAATGTTGTGGTTGTACAGTCTTGTACACAATGTTGCTGTTGTACAGTCTTGTACACAATGTTGTGGTTGTACAATCTTGTACACAATGTTGTAGTTGTACAATCTTGTACACAATGTTGTGGTTGTACAATCTTGTACACAATGTTGTGGTTGTGCAGTATTGTCCATGATGTTGTGGTTGTACAAACTTGTACACAATGTTGTACAGTCTTATACACAACGTTGCCGTTTTACAAACTAGTACACAGTGTTGTAGTTGTACAGTCCTATACACGATGTTTAAGTCTTGCACACAACGTTGTGGTCGTGCAAACATGTACACAATGTTCTGGTTGTACACACTTGAACACAACGTTCTGGTTGCACAGTATTGTACACAATGTTGTAGTTGTACATCTCGTATAGAATGTTGTGCAGTCTTTCGCAAAATGTTTTGATTGCAAAAAAATGTCTTGTACACAATGTTGTACTTCCATAGCCACGCACACGATGTTATAAAGTCTAATGGAAAATATTTTGGTTGTGAAGTCTTGTAGAAACTATTTTGGTTGTGAAGTCTTGTAGAAACTATTTTGGTTGTGAAGTCTTGTAGAAAATTATTTTGGTTGTAAAGTCTTGTAGAAAATATTTTGGTTGTAAAGTCTTGTAGAAACTATTTTGGTTGTGAAGTCTTGTAGAAACTATTTTGGTTGTAAAGTCTTGTAGAAAATATTTTGGTTGTGAAGTCTTGTAGAAAATATTTTGGTTGTGAAGTCTTGTAGAAAATATTTTGGTTGTGAAGTCTTGTAGAAACTATTTTGGTTGTAAAGTCTTGTACAAAATATTTTGGTTGTAAAGTCTTGTAGAAAATATTTTGGTTGTAAGTCTTGTAGAAATATTTTGGTTGTAAAGTCTTGTAGAAAATATTTTGGTTGTAAAGTCTTGTAGAAAATATTTTGGTTGTAAGTCTTGTAGAAACTTTTTGGTTGTGAAGTCTTGTAGAAACTGTTTTGGTTGTAAAGTCTTGTAGAAACTGTTTTGGTTGTGAAAGTCTTGTAGAAACTGTTTTGGTTGTAAAGTCTTGTAGAAACTGTTTTGGTTGTGAAGTCTTGTAGAAACTATTTTGGTTGTGAAGTCTTGTAGAAACTATTTTGGTTGTGAAGTCTTGTAGAAACTATTTTGGTTGTAAGTCTTGTAGAAACTATTGTGTTCTGAGAATTTTTGGTTGTAAAGTCTTGTAGAAAATATTTTGGTTGTGAAGTCTTGTAGAAAATTTTTTGGTTGTGAAAGTCTTGTAGAAAATATTTTGGTTGTGAAAGTCTTGTAGAAAATTTTTGGTTGTAAAGTCTTGTAGAAAATATTTTGGTTGTGAATCTTGTAGAAATTTTTGGTTGTGAAGTCTTGTAGAAACTGTTTTGGTTGTTGAAAGTCTTGTATGTTTGGTAAACGAAAACTGTTTTGGTTGTAAAGTCTTGTAGAAACTGTTTTGGTTGTAAAGTCTTGTAGAAACTGTTTTGGTTGTAAAGTCTTGTAGAAACTGTTTTGGTTGTAAAGTCTTGTAGAAACTGTTTTGGTTGTAAAGTCTTGTAGAAACTGTTTTGGTTGTAAAGTCTTGTAGAAACTGTTTTGGTTGTAAAGTCTTGTAGAAATGTTTTGGTTGTAAAGTCTTGTAGAAACTGTTTTGGTTGTAAAGTCTTGTAGAAACTGTTTTGGTTTAGTTTGTAGAGTTTTGTTGTAAAGTCTTGTAGAAACTGTTTTGGTTGTAAAGTCTTGTAGAAACTGTTTTGGTTGTAAAGTCTTGTAGAAACTGTTTTGGTTGTAAAGTCTTGTAGAAACTGTTTTGGTTGTAAAGTCTTGTAGAAACTGTTTATTGGTTGTAAAGTCTTGTAGAAACTATTTTGGTTGTAAAGTCTTGTGAAAACTATTTTGGTTGTAAAGTCTTGTGAAAACTTTTTGGTTGTAAAGTCTTGTAGAAATATTTTGGTTGTAAAGTCTTGTAGAAATATTTTGGTTGTAAAGTCTTGTAGAAAATATTTTGGTTGTAAGTCTTGTGGAAAATATTTTGGTTGTAAAGTCTTGTGAAACTATTTTGGCTAAGTCTTGTGGAAAATATTTTGGTTGTAAAGTCTTGTGAAATATTTTGGTTGTAAAGTCTTGTAGAAAATATTTTGGTTGTAAAGTCTTGTAGAAAATATTTTGGTGTAAAGTCTTGTACAAAATATTTTGGTTGTAAAGTCTTGTAGAAAATATTTTGGTTGTAAAGTCTTGTACAAAATATTTTGGTTGTAAAGTCTTGTAGAAAATATTTTGGTTGTAAAGTCTTGTAAAATATTTTGGTTGTAAAGTCTTGTAGAAAATATTTTGGTTGTAAAGTCTTGTAGAAAATATTTTGGTTGTAAAGTCTTGTAGAAAATATTTTGGTGTAAAGTCTTGTAGAAAATATTTTGGTTGTAAAGTCTTGTGAAAATATTTTGGTTGTAAAGTCTTGTAGAAAATATTTTGGTTGTAAGTCTTGTAGAAACTATTTTGGTTGTAAGGTCTTGTGGAAAATATTTTGGCTGTAAAGTCTTGTGGAAGCTATTTTGGCTGTAAAGTCTTGTGGAAACTATTTTGGCTGTAAAGTCTTGTAGAAAATATTTTGGTTGTGAAGTCTTGTAGAAAATATTTTGGTTGTAAAATCTTGTGGAAAATGTTTTGGATGTAAAGTCTTGTAGAAAATATTTTGATTGTAAAGTCTTGTGGAAAATGTTTTGGTTGTGAAGTCTTGTACAAAATATTTTGGTTGTAAAGTCTTGTACAAAATATTTTGGTTGTAATTACAAGTCTTGTAGAGAATATTTTGGTTGTAAAGTCTTGTAGAAAATATTTTGGTTGTAAAGTCTTGTACAAAATATTTTGGATGTAAAGTCTTGTAGAAAATATTTTGGTTGTACAGTTTTGTAAACGATGTTGAGCTTGTTAAGAAACACCCAAGAGGATGCTGGGTGGGACCCAGAACACCAATGCCTCACCACCCGGAACAATCCACCTCCCAGCTACTGACGACATACAGGTTGCCATTTCACCAAGCAAAGAATGGGGATTAGGTGGGGGACACTGTCGACCCATTCGGACCCAGACGTTATCAGTTCATTCACTTTGTGGCCCCGTTAGCTTGGCTGTTAGAACGCCATGCTCGTAACGCAGAGGGTGTGGGTTTAAACCTCGGAGGGTTAATTTTCTGTGCGGGTTGGCTGGTTCTTTTGATAAGAACCTTGTACTTAACCCTTTGACTCCCTCACCCTATCCACCACCATCAGCAAAAATTTAAACCTTTGAATCCCGCACCCTATCCACCACCATCAGCAAAAATTGAACCCTTTGACTCCCGCACCCTATCCATCACCATCAGCAAAAAATTAACCCTTTGACTCCCTCACCCTATCCACCACCATCAGCAAAAAAAATAACCCTTTGACTCCCTCACCCTATCCACCACCATCAGCAAACATTTAACCCTTTGACTCCCCACCCTATCCACCACCATCAGCAAAAATTTAACCCTTTGACTCCCACACCCTATCCACCATCATCAGCAAAAATTTAACCCTTTGACTCCCTCATCCTATCCACCACCATCAGCAAACATTTAACCCTTTGACTCCCTCACCCTATCCACCACCATCAGCAAAAATGTAACCCTTTGACTCCCTCACCCTATCCACCACCATCAGTAAAATTTAACCCTTTGACTCCCGCACCCTATCCACCACCATCAGCAAAAATTCAACCCTTTGACTCCCTCACCCTATCCACTACCATCAGTAAAAATATTGAACCCTTTGACTCCCGTACCCTATCCACCACCATCAGCAAAAAATTAACCCTTTGACTCCCTCACCCTATCCACCACCATCAGCAAAAAATTAACCCTTTGACTCCCTCACCCTATCCACCACCATCAGCAAAAATTTAACCCTTTGACTCCTCACCCTATCCACCACCATCAGCAAAAATTTAACCCTTTGACTCCCTCACCCTATCCACCACCATCAGCAAAAATTTAACCCTTTGACTCCCTCACCCTATCCACCAACTGCAAAAAAAAAGCTTAACCCTTTGACTCCTTCACCATGTCCAGGATGAAGGAGTCAAAGGGTCAAGTATTTGCTTTTGCTAGTATGGTTGACAATGCAGGATGCTGGTGGGCAGGGTGCGGGAGTTAAAGGGTTAAGTTTTGCTTTGTTAGGATGGTTGACAATGCAGGATGCTGGTGGACAGGGTGCAGGATTCATAGGGTTATAATAATGTTTCCTTCATTCTGGTGGTGTCAGTTTAGCGTTTCAAAGTCTTTCCACCCATCACCTACCTCTACCCCCCCACCCCCACCCCCCCCCACCCCCACTTTCCGGCTGGTCAGTTCAAGACTTTGTCCAGTGCATTTCCGACTCCGCCACGTAACTGTTGGTGGACTTGGGGGTGGAGCATATATGGAATTGTCCGAGTGCTACGAACCCCTCTCGCTCAAAGGTCTTCCCACCCATTCCCACCACCACCACCCATCCCCGTCCCCTTTTCGGCTCTTCAGTTCAAAAACCATGCCAAGCGCATATGGGTTTTTTGTTTCGTTTTTGTTTTTTTGCGCAGGCTCGCAGACTCCGCCGGATAGTCAACTGCTAGTGGATTGGGGGGCTGGGTGGGGGTGGGGGGTGAAACGCGTATAGAATTGTCCAGAGTATGATCAAATCGTTCTTGAATGGTATTTAGAACCAATACTGTTGTACGGTTGTGAGGCGTGGACAGTCAACAAGCAAAGCCAGAACAAGATTGAGGCAGCCGAGATGTGGTTTCTAAGAAGAATGTTGAGAGTTCCATGGACAGCAAAGAAAACAAATGAGACAGTCTTGATGGAGGCAGACACAAGTAGATCACTCATAAGGAAGATTAGGAAAAGGCAGGCAACATTCATAGGCCATTTTATGAGGAAAGGGGAATTGGAGCACCTGGTCAAAACGGGAAAGCTGGAGGGAAAAGTGAGCACCGGGTAGACCCAGGGAGAAGATACTAGACGGACTTGCAGAGTGACTGGGGACAAGGACGGTGGAAGAGATGCTTGAGGCAACAAGTGATAGAGACAGATGGAAGTCCATAATCGCCAACGCCATGCGGCAAGGCACCTGATAATGATGATGATGATAATGATGATGATGATGATGATGAATGATGATGATGATGTGTTCAAATCCCCCACCCCCACCCCCACCCACAGGATACGAAATCTCTCCAAAACTCCAAAAACTCACACCAGCTGGACACGCTGGCTGTCCTGGTGATGGTGATGGTGCCTGGAACTTGTTTGCAGGTCCTGGGCCATCTCCTGCAGTTCCCGGAGGCCCTGCTCGTGCCGCTCGTGCTTGTGCTGCAGCAGCCGGCGGTAGAAGAGCAAGGAGAAGACGATGAAGAGAACGGCAGCAGGGATAACGATGGCGCTGGACGCTATGGCGGCGTTGGGGCTCCAGGAGTAGAACTTGACCCAGCACAGCAAGCCGATCTCTACCATGAAGAGGAGGATGCCCAGACCTGCCTCACACAGACGGAGAGACAGACACAGACACAGAGACAGAGACATATACGCGCCACACACACACACACACACACACACACACACACACACACACACACACACACACACACACACACACACGCACGCACACACACACACGCGAACGCAAGCGTACACAAACAAAACAAACAAACGCACAACCACACACAATCAAAAACACGTGCGTATGCAAGCAAGCAAGCGCACACACACACACACACACACACACAAACATACAGTACACACGTGCACACATATACACACATGCGCGCGAGCGCGCAAGCACACCACACACACATACACGCACAGTGGTGAAATTTATCTGTCGTTTTTTAATCTTGACAACCCCTTGCTTTTTTATATTTTTTGTTTTGTTTGAAATGAAGGGAGGTTATTTTATATGGAGTGGAGAGTGGTGTCCATGATTGATATCAGACGGCAGATGCACATCGGAAATAGCCGGCAGAATCGGCCAAGCCAAAACAGCATTCAAGAAGATGACAAGGATTCTTACCAACAAATGCTTATCAATTAACATCAAGAAGAGAACAAATGCTTATCAATTAACATCAGGAAGAGAGTCCTTGAATGTTATATAGAACCAATACTGTTGTACGGATGTGAGGCGTGGACAGTCAGCAAGCAAAGCCAGAGCAAGATTGAGGCAGCCGAGATGTGGTTTCTAAGAAGAATGTTGAGAGTTCCTTGGACAGCAAAGAAAAGAAACGAGACAGTCTTGATGGAGGCAGACAAAAGTAGATCACTCATAAGGAAGTTTAGGAAAAGACAGGCAACATTTATAGGCCATTTTATGAGGAAGGGGGATTTGAAGCACCTGGTCACAACGGGAAAGCTGGAGGGAAAGAGAGCAGCAGGTAGACCCAGGGAGAAAATGCTAGACGGACTTGCGGAGTGGCTGAAGACGAGGAGGGTAGAGGAGATGCTTGAGGCAACAAGAGATAGAGACAGATGGAAGTCCATAATCGCCAACGCCATGCGGCAGGGCACCTGATGATGATGATGATGGAGAGTGGTGATGGTCGTGGTGGAATTGGTGGTGGTGGTGGTGGTGGTGTTGTGTGTGTGTGTGTGTGTGTGTGTGTGTGTTGTGTGTGTGTGTGTGTGTGTGTGTGTGAGCGCGCGCGCGCTGGTTGTGTGTGGTGTGTGGGTGAGTTTGTGTATGTATGTGTGTTTGTGTGCGTGTTTTGTGTGAGCGTTTGTGTGTGTGTGTATTTGTATGTCTATCTGCACATACGTGCGTATCTCTGAAGCAAACACATGTGCATACGGGATTTCTCAGCTGTACTCCATGCTTGCTATCTTAAAAATATATCCTGCCATCAACCAGGCCCGAGAGATACAGACACTTGCGGTGTTGGTCAAGAGATTTGAGCAACACTGTCATTGACGTATCCATATAGTGGATGAGACTCGACTGTGTGGTCCCAGTCTTCCCAATGATCCCATAGCACCGCCCAATTACTATAGGCAGCAGCCGCTGGATCCGGAATATTCCACAATGATTTTGAAAGGACTGATGGGGATTTGAACCCACAACCTTTCAGTCTGCAATCCAAGGCGCTAAAGACTTCACCACGGCGACTGTTTTTAACGTGCATACTGGATCCAGACAAAAAAAACAACAAACAAACAAAAAAACACACACACAATATATATATATATATATATATATATATATAACGTTCAACAAATTAAAACGAAACAATCAACTGTTAGTATTGGATGCTGTTCATGTTCATGACAATTGCTGGGGAAACGCCGAGGTGGTCAAGATCATTGGTAACATCAGCCCTCAGAGTCAGGGTTCTGCCTTGTCCACGTCGAAGGTTGACACGGTCGCTGAGGTTGGCAGACAATATGTCACCCAGAGGAGAGTTGCAGCATTTCTTGGACACGGTGGTTGGAATTCAGAGTACGTGCGTTGAACGATCCAACTTTCACATTAGATTGTTGAGTGAGGGGGTTAGACGAACTTTGGTTGGCAGCCAACAGTTCATTTTTTTTTAGTTGATTTTCATCGAATCGCCAGCACTTGAAAATCAAACTAAAAACAAACAAACAAACAAACAAAACCAACAAACAAACACGAAATAGAATCAGAACGCGTATTTTATATAACAAGACAGGATACTATCTATCTATCTGGCCAAACCCACACACACAACTAACCTAACTCACCAGTAGAACAGATCCAAACAGTGGCCAAACCCACACACACAACTAACCTAACTCACCAGTAGAACAGATCCAAACAGTGGCCAAACCCACACACACAACTAACCTAACTCACCAGTAGAACAGATCCAAACAGTGGCCAAACCCACACACAAACTAACCTAACTCACCAGTAGAACAGATCC
>JAPXFY010000025.1:7712931-7715431 GCA_030674185.1 Monoplex corrugatus | reverse complement strand
TAAAAAAATTATCACATACCTTTACGAAATACCTGTAAAAAATGTCAATTTGTTTCCGTGCACTATATGACTCACAAGTAACTCTAGATATATTAACCCTTCGACTCCCGCACTCAATGCAGGAAGCTGGTGGATAGAATGGGGGAATCCAAGGGTTAAGTTTTTGCCATTCTGGCATGGTTATTGTTATCGTTGCTGAAAGCCCAGCCGACTGTGTAGAGCCATATCAGGGCTATAACTCCAAAACATACAAAATTTCAACTGGAAAAAATAAGAAAAGAAAAATTAAGTAAACATATCAATGCATTTGCACACATAATATAAGGACATGCCCCTGGCGTTGACCACTCCATCCAATTTATCGCACAAGGGATTTAAAAAACATACCTGAATACAAATTTAAGCATACCTAAGGACGCCAAGACATATATAAAAATGGGCATAAATTATCAAAAATTGCTTCCGCATATCTCACCTTCCTAGAGCCAAAAATGCACTGAATACATGTACCCAATTATCAATCCTAAGGGAAAAGTACGTAAGACTTTATCGAACGCATACAGGTGAATGGACCAACAAGGCAGAAAATGATAGGAAGAAATGACACAAAGTAAAGGAACAAGGCAGAAACAAAGAGAGTGACAGAAAAGAGAAATTTCTAGCACAGAATTTCCAGAAGGTGGGGATACTACTTATACTGAAAGAGCCCCTGGCATCCCCACAGGGAGAACATTTTACCTCTTCGTCCTCTTTCAAAACGATACAGAAAAAAAAGCTATTTACACAAAAGCACAACAAAACCAAAAACAAAAACACGATCAAGCCATTCTCCTTTTTTTAATACAAATACAGAAAATTCAGATTTTGTACTTCTCAAGGTCACTGTGACCTTGAAGAAGTTTCAGATAAAATGAAAGTAAACGTGAAGGGAGGACCATGATTGACAGTGAAAACAACCGATCAATCCATCAATCAGTAAATAAATCAATCAATCATTAACAGTGAACAAGAAATTGAATAAACAAATACACTGATATATAAATAAACGAATAAAGAAACGAATGAATGAATGAATCAATCAATCAATCAATGAATCAATCAGTAAATCAATCAATCAATCACTGACAGTGAACAAATAAATGAATAAACAAATGAATAGATATTTAAACAAAAGAATAAACAAATCAACAAATGAATAAACAAATGAACATATAAATGAATATGAATCAATCAATCAATCAATCGATCAATAAATTAGTAAGTAGATCAATAAATCAATCACTAACAGCGACCAAATAAATGAATAAACAAACAAATAGGTATTTAAATAAAAGGATGAAACAAATGAATGAATGAATGAATCAATCAGTCAATAAATCAAAAAGTAAATAAATAAATCAGTCACTAACAGTGAACAAGTATATCAATAAACAAATAAATGGATAAATAAATCAATAAACAAACACACGAATGAATGAATCAATCAATCAATAAGTAAATAAATACATGTAAATCAATCACTTTTTTAAGAGTGAATAGAAAGGAGAAATCAATCAATTAATAAGTCAGGAGAAATCAATCAATCAATAAGTAAATAAATACATGTAAATCAATCACTTTTTTTAAACAGTGAATACAAAGGAGAAACTCTGAGAGAAAGGAATCCACAGAAAAAGCATACGCAGTTCCACGACAGAAAGGGTTTTTGATTTCAATAGACGGTACCTCCACCAGAAGCAAAATATCTTGAGATGTCCAAATTAAAGCACTAAGTCACATTGCTATCTGTGTTTAAAGCCCAGCCGACTGTGTAGAGCCATATCAGGGTTACAGCCATTTCAAAACAAAACACACACAATACTTCAACAGAAAAAAAAACAAAAGGAAAAGAAAAGTAAGTACACATATCAATGCATTCACGTACATAATCTAAGGAGATGCCCCTGGCGCTTGGTCACTATCTCCAAGAAAGACATGAGACAAAAAGATCACTTTCCAATGGAATGAACCACCGGTGAGATTCATTATTTCAAAAAAAAACGTGTGTCAGATTCATTTTTACTGAATGTTTTTCCAGACACATTATACACCATTTCTTAATATCACAAGTAAAATATTTGAGACACGGCTGTCCAAAAAATCAAAATGGCAACTTTCTGACAGAAAAGTGATGATCTTGAGAGAGAATTACCGACCACCCCCTCCATATCACCAAACAAGATATCTTGCTTTTCACTCCATTTCTCATTAAATAAAACATCAGATAGATGATGACAAATATTACTGATAATAACAAACAGTGATGATCACTCATACAGCGTGTCATCTAACAGAAGCTCTTTATATTTGTTATTGTTATTGTTGTTGTTGTTGTTTAAAGCCAAGCTGACTGCGTAGAACCATATCAGGGCTATAACCGCTTCAAAACGTACAAAACTTCAACAGGAAAAAAAGAAAAGAAAATTAAGGACACATCAATGCATTCGCGCAGATAATCTAA
>JAPXFY010000025.1:7700431-7707931 GCA_030674185.1 Monoplex corrugatus | reverse complement strand
TTTGCTGGTTTAAGATTAATCAGTTTTACAAAATGCCATAATATAATGCCAACACAGAGTCAACAACTACTAAAAATGATAAAGAAAAAAAAAAGGTAATGAAGTTCTACAATCAAAGGTAATAAGCATACACAAGCATCAAAACACATAATCCTGTATCACTGCCAGTTTTGACGACACACAACTTAACGTTCGCTTTCCGTCATCTCCCTCAGATCATGATCAAAGAACCACTTCAGCTAAAACAAAGAAATTATTTTCCCTAGACACAAAGAGGCCGCTGTGTAGTTTCAATAACACGCTTGTTTGCACAGGACTATCCCACCGGCCAGCCGACAGTGTCTCACCTGTCGGCGTCACCAGGTTCGATGTCGGCCGCTGCACATCTGGAAACCACCATCTCCCTCCAGGCCGCTCTGTCTTGACTTTTGTGGACAATTTCTTGAATATTTAGGCCACTGATGTTGGTTATGTTCTCGATGTACAAGATTGGAGGTCTGCCTTTCTTCCTTTTTGCCACTGTTTTTCCTTGAAAGATGGTTGCCATGAGGTCCGTGTTCTTGTTGCGTGACACATGGCCAATGTATTTTAGCCTTCTCTTGCTGATGTCAGCTTGTAGTTTTCTGGTGGTATCAAGTTCTTCCAGGACATTTTCATTAGTTCTTCTGTCTGTCCACTTGACACATAGTTGTCTCCTATAAAACCACATCTCTGCTGCCTCGATTCTTCTGCAATCAGTTTTTCTCAGAGTCCAGGCTTCGCAGCTATAAATCATGACACGACAGTGCCAGATAATAAATATCAAATCGTCTAGCTTACCAGAAATTCCAGTTGTGAAAAGTACAATCGTAAGTCACAGTTATTACCAACAACAACAGAATCGTTCCAAAGCACATAGTGAAGCCTGAATAAAGTGGGAAAGGAGGACAGACGAGTGTTACACGTCCGACTCTGTCGGGGACTGTTGTGTGAATGATGAACTCTCACGTTCTCTCGCTTGATCCTGAATCCTGACGAATTCTGGGAGGTAAAACTACATTGAATCTAACATACTTAAAGTGACTCACAAATGTTACAAAGCTATGTTTAATCTAACAATGGCTCACAAATCTAATAAAGCTATGTTTGATCGTACAGTGGCTCACAAATGTAATATAGTACGTTTAATCTTACAGTGGCTCACAAATCTAATACAGCTATGTTTGATCTTACAGTGGCCCACAAATGTAATCAAGCTATGTTTAATCTTACAGTGGCTCACAAATGTAATAAAGCTATGTTTAATCTTACAGTGGCTCACAAATGTAATAAAGCTATGTTTAATCTTACAGTGGCTCACAATTGTAATAAAGCTATGTTTGATCTTACAGTGGCTCACAAATGTAATCAAGCTATGTTTAATCTTACAGTGGCTCACAAATGTAATCAAGCTATGTTTAATCTTACAGTGGCTCACAAATACAATAAAGCTATGTTTAATCTTACAGTGGCTCACAAATGTAATCAAGCTATGTTTAATCTTACAGTGGTTCACAAATATAATAAAGCTATGTTTGATCTTACAGTGGCTCACAAATATAATAAAGCTATGTTTGATCTTACAGTGGCTCACAAATGTAATAAAGCTATGTTTGATCTTACAGTGGCTCACAAATATAATTAAGCTATGTTTGATCTTACAGTGGCTCACAAATCTAATAAAGCTATGTTTAATCTTACAGTGGCTCACAAATATAATTAAGCTATGTTTGATCTTACAGTGGCTCACAAATGTAATAAAGCTATGTTTGATCTTACAGTGGCTCACAAATGTATTAAAGCTATGTTTAATCTTACAGTGGCTCACAAATGTAATAAAGCTATGTTTGATCTTACAGTGGCTCACAAATGTAATAAAGCTATGTTTGATCTTACAGTGGCTCACAAATGTATTAAAGCTATGTTTAATCTTACAGTGGCTCACAAATGTATTAAAGCTATGTTTAATCTTACAGTGGCTCACAAATGTAATAAAGCTATGCTTAATCTTACAGTTGCTCACAAATGTAATAAAGCTATGTTTGATCTTACAGTGACACAAATGTATTAAAGCTATGTTTAATCTTACAGTGACTCACAAATGTAATAAAGCTATGTTTAATCTTACAGTGGCTCACAAATGTAATAAAGCTATGTTTAATCTTACAGTGACTCACAAATGTAATAAAGCTATGTTTAATCTTACAGTGGCTCACAAATGTAATAAAGCCATGTTTAATCTTACAGTGACTCACAAATGTAATAAAGCTATGTTTAATCTTACAGTGACTCACAAATGTAATAAAGCTATGTTTAATCTTACAGTGACTCACAAATGTAATAAAGCTGTGTTTAACTCTTTGACTTCCGCACCATGTCCACCAGCATCCTGCATTGTCAAGCATGCCAGCAAAGCAAAAACGTAACCCTTAGACTTCCTCACCCTATCCACCAGCTTCCTGCAGTAAGCTGGTGGATAGGGTAAGGGAATCAAAGAGTCAAGCTTTTGCAGTTGGTAGATAGGGTGCAGGAGTCAAAGGGTTAAAGTAAAAATATACATGAGCTGTGAAAACTTGACTCTTTCACTCCTGTACCCTATTCACCAGCTTCCTGCATGGGTAAGCAAGTCAAAGGGTGAAATGCTATTTTAGGGAAAAAATTTTCCTTTTAATCAACAACTTATCTCAAAATTCTTAGCACAAGTCCACCAAAAAATTATCTTTTACCTCAGTGTTTATACAACATTCATAATACCCACAAAAAAACCATTCTCCACCCATAAAGAGCTGAGAACGGCTCCGCATGGTTTTACACAAGATTAATACAGTTTTACACAATACCACAATGCCAATACTGCATCAACAACAACTAAAAAAAATGACAAAAAAGAAAAGGTAATGAAGGTCTGCAATCAAAGTCAATACACGTACAAAAGCATCACCTCACTCCCATCCTGTATCCACATGCTTCCTGCATGGGTGAGGGAGTCAAAGGGTTAAACGTAATTTTAGGGGAAAATGTATCCTTTTAATCATAATTTATCTAGAAATTTTGACCTCAAGCCCACCAAAGCATTATCCTTTACTCCGTATTTATACAACATTCATAATACCAGCACAAAAAAAAATTCTCCATGCGTTCAAATTGGTTACCCGGAAAAAAAAAATTCTCCACACGTTGAAATTGGCTTCCCGCAAAAAAAAAAAAAAAAAAAGAAAAAGAAAAAAAAGAAAAAAAGAATTCTCCATGCGTTCATTCAAATTGGCAGCCTACAGATCACTTTCTGCATCAAAGACACGTCACATGCGCAATCGTGTGTTCAAATACGGAAGCTCTCCTTGGCGGAGTCGATGTGTCCAAGGCGGAGATAGACGTCAGAACCGATGCCTTCCAGCGTTTCCATGGTGAGGCTCCCCCCCAGGTAGTTGGCATAGGCGCGTGCTGCTGGCAGTCCAAACCCATACCTGTTGGTAAATGAAAAAAGAGTGATAATTAAACAGACAAATAAAATAAAATAAATAAACAAATTAATGAACAGAGAAACAAACAAACAAATCAGTCAGTAAGCAAGTGAATAAGTAAGTAAAGCAAGCAAGTAAAGTAAAGTAAAGTAAAGCAAAGCAAGCACACAAGCAAGCAAGCAAAGCAAAGTAAGCAAGCAAGCAAGCAGGCAGGCAGGCAGGCAGGCAGGCAAGTAAGTAGATAGGTAGGTAAGTAGGTAAGTAGGTAAGTTAAGCAAGTAAGCAAGCAAGCAAGCACGTTACCAAGTAAAGGAAGTAAGGAAGTAAGTGAGTACGTACATACATAAGTAAATGAGTAAGTAAGTAAGTAAGTAAGTAAGTAAGTTACCAAGTAAGTAAGTAAGTAAGTAAGTAAGTAAGTTATGTTACTGTTATTGTTGTTTTTAAGCCCAGCCGACTGTGTAAAGCCATATCAGGGCTATAACCACTTCAAAACATACAAAACATCAACAGGAAAAAAGGAAAGGAAAGAAAATTAAGCACACATATCAATGCATTCATGCGCATAATCCAAGGACATATTCCTGGCGTTGACCTCTCCGTCCAATTTATCACACAGGGGATTTAAAAAACACACCTGAATACAAATCTAAGCATACCTAAGGACACCAGAACATATATAAAAATGGGCATAAATTACCCAAAATTGCTTCTGCATATCTCACCTCCTCAGAGCCAAAAATGCACTGAATCCATGTACAAAACTATCAATTCCAAGAAAGAGTACGTAAGATTTGTGGAACACATACAGGTGAATGGACCAGCAAGGCAGAAAATGACAGAAAGAAATGACAGAAAGCAAAGGAGCAAGGCAGAAACAAAGAGAGTGACAGAAAAGAGGAAATTTCTAGCACAGAATTTCCAGAAGGTGGGGATACTATTTATACTGAAAGAGCCCCCGGCATCCCCATGGGTGGAAGTAAGTAACTAAATTAAGCAAGCAAGCAAGCAAGTCAGTAAGTCAGTCAGTCAGTAGGTAGGTAAGTAAGTAAGTAGGTAAGTAGGTAACTAGCTAAGTAAGTTGAGTAAGTTGAGTAGTTAAGTTAAGTTAAGTAGTAAATAAGTAAGTAAACTAACTAAACTAAGCAAGCAAGTTAAGCAAGCAAACAAGTAAATTAAGCATGCAAGCAAGCAAGCAAATTAAGCAAACAAGTAAGTAAGCAAAGCAAGCAAGCAAGCAAGAAAGTTAAGTAAGTAAACAAGCAAATTAAGCAACCAAGCAAGTACGTAAAGTAAGCATGCAAGCAAGCAAGTAAATAATATAAGTAAGCAAGTAAGTAAGTCAGTCAGTCAGTTAAGTAAAGAGAACAACAAAGTGATTTTGAAAATGAACTCAACAGACCGACACCCGAATCCCTCCACTGAAATCAAAAGACTGACACCTGAATCACTCCACTTACCCGTGCATTTTCCCCGGTGTGGGTGTGGACTGGGGGGTGTTCATGAAGCTGTCAAAGATGCCCACCTCTTCGTCATGGTCCACCACACCCGACGTGGAGTAGTTGTACTCAAAGATCATTGCTGATCCAGCTTCTGTGGCATCACGGGAACCATTCCACGATCAATATCTGAAGGTATTGTCATTGCTTGTTTAAAGCCTAGCCAATTGCATAGAGCCTCATCACGGCTATAACCAGTTTAAAACACACACTATACTTCAACCAGGAAAAAAAAAAAAGGACAAGAAAATTAAGTACACATATCAATGTATTCGCGTGCATAATCTACGGAGATTGTTATTGTTATTGTTGTTTAAAGCCCAGCCGACTGCATACAGTCATATCAGGGCTATAACCACTTCAAAACATATACAATACTTCAACAGGAAAATAAAAAAAGAAGGAAAAGAAAATTAAGCACACATATCAATGCGTTCGAGCGCATAATCTAAGGAGATACCCCTGACCCTGACCATTCTGTACAATTTATCGCACAGGATTTAAAACATTCTAATACATATTTAAACATAACTAAGGACACTAAAACATACATAAAAAACGGACCTAAGTTACCTAATATTGCCTACGCATATCTCATATCCCTAGACCCAAAAATGCCCTTAACACATGTACCCAATTATCAATCCTAAGAGAAAGTATGTAAGACTTTATCGAACACATACAGGTGAATGGACCAGCATGGCTGAAAAGGACAGGAAGAAATGACAGAAAGCAAAGGAGGAAGGAAGGAAGAAAGAAAGACAGTGACAGAAAAGAAGAAATTTCTAGCACAGAATTTCCAAGGTGGGGGTACTATTTATACTGAAAAAGCCCCCGGAATCCCCACAGGGAGACCCTGAGGACAAACAAACAGACTGACACCTCAACAACATGCTTCATCATCATGTGCACTGCCGCCATCAAAAACAACTAACACTTGTTTAAAAACATGAAAAACTGCTGCCCCACTCTCTGCCCTTCTCTCTCTCTTCTCACCACCGCCACCACACACACACACACACACACACACATACACACCACCACCACCATCACCCCACACACACACACCACCATCACCATCCCACCAACACACCACCACACCACCACACACACACACACACACACACACACACATAACCATAATACCACATATACACACATACACCATCACCACCACTACCACCATCATCAACACACACACACCACCACACCACCACCACACCAAAACACACCCATCACCTACACACACACACATCACACACCACACACACACACACAACACCACCACCACCATCCCCACCATACACACCACCACCATCACCATCACCATCACACATCACATCACCACACCACCAAACACACACACACACACACACACACACACACACACACCCACCACACCACCCACCACCACCACCACCACCACCACCAATCACTAAAATCAAAAACAACAAACACTTGCTCAAAAACATGAAAATACCCCCGCCCCGCCTCCAGCGCAGAGATTAGTACAGCTTCCAAATATCAAGTCAGCACCATTACACTGATCTGATTTTCCTTCCAAGTCAATGAGATCTGACGCCAGAACTTAACCCTTTGACTCCCCACACCCTGTCCACTAGCTTCCTACACTGCCAACCATGCTAGCAAAGCAAAAACTAACCCTTTTGACTCCTATCCACCCCGTCCACCAATGCTAGCAAAACAGAAACTTAAGCCTTCAACTACCTCACCCTGTCCACTAGCATTCCTGCACTGTCAACTATGCTAGCAAAGCAAAAACTTAACCCTTTGACTCCCTTACCAGCTTCCTGGGATTGTCCCCCATGCTAGCAAAGTACAAACTTAACCCTTCGACTCCTCACCCTGTCCACCAGTAAACTGCATCAACCAACTACAGCTAGCAGAGTTAAAAACTTAACCCTTGCGATCCTCTACACCTGTGCCCAGCAACACTGCATCACCAACTACGCTAGCAGAGTAAAAACTTAACCCTCTGACTCCTACACCCTGTCCACCAAGCAAACCTGCATCACCAACCATGCCAGCAAAGGAAGTCAGTGGATAGGGTTGAGGGAGTCAAAGGGTTAAGTTTTTGCAGGGTGGTGGTGAGGGTATGGGAGTCAAACGGTTAACACACTAATTGGCGCCAGGTTATCACGTGATGCTCACACCCCCCCCCCCTGCACGAGGGAGTGAAAGGGTTAAGTTTTTGAAGTTGGTGGCCAGGATATGGGAGTCAAATTGTCAACGTACTAATCGGCCCCAGGTTAATCAAGTGATGCTCTTCCCCCTCTGCATGAGGGAGTCAAAGGGTTAAGTTTTTGAGGGAGTCAAAGGGTTAAGTTTTTGCAGTTGATGGTGGGGATATGGGAGTTAAATGGTTAACGTACTATTCGGGCCCCAAGGCTAACCACGTGCATGATCACTCATTGTGTGGGTCTGAGACACGTACAGAGACTGGCAACTACACAAGTTCCTTGTCATGTTTTATCCACAGAAATGTTCAACCTAATGTGTGC
>JAPXFY010000025.1:7660431-7695431 GCA_030674185.1 Monoplex corrugatus | reverse complement strand
CGTAGCCTACTACCATTACGTCAGTACTGTAACCACAAAGCTACGGCTTTACTCTGCACCATTCCAACTGGAACGCACAAGCTGCAAGTTAAAACTTTTAACAGCTACAGAGAGCGACGACGATGGAGTCTACCCAAATGGCTACGCAGTCAAGGGACTTAGTAAAAAAACAAAAACCAAAAAAAAACGTCACCACCGACACAGCTAGAGAGAGAGAGAGACAGACAGACAGACACACACACACACACACACACACATACACACACTCGAACACACACACATATAAACTCTCACACACACATACATAAACATACATAAACACATACACCCACACACACACACACATACACACGTACACACACACCCCGCACACACACACAAACACACACAGCCCCCACCCCCCCACACACACACAAACACCCCCCCCACACACACACACACACACACACACACACACAACTTCACACACACACACACACAAACAACCAAACACACACACACTTAAACACACACACACACACACACACACACACACACACAAACACCCCCACCCCCCCACACACACACACAAACACGCACACACACACACACACACAAACAACCAAACACACAAACACACTTAAACACACATACACACACAACAACCAAACATGCACACACATAAACACACACAACCCTACCCCCCCCCCCCACAAACACACAACCCTCCCCCCACCCCCCACACCCCCCACACAACCTCCCCCCCCACCCCACCCACACACCCACACACACACACAAGGTCAAACGTTTCTTTTGAATATAGAGTGCCAACATCACTCCAACAATCACCGACTCAATGGCTGCCCTGTTGCTGTTTGTGTTCTATTTACGTGACCTGGCAAGAGCCCGCAGGGATTTACCTGCCAAATCCCCCTAAAACGTCAACAGAGGGATTATCATCTAAATCTGGCCTAATCCCTGTCACGCACGACGTGCATGGCTGTGGTGGTGAAAATCTTGTGTGCCACAGGGGAAATAACATTCACGTTGTGTGGAATCTTTTCGGGTAAAATGTTGCCTGTTGCGAACTTTGACCGAGTCTTTTGTCTCGCTAAACTGTTGATTCAATTATCCATCAACAACAAAAAAACACCCCAATGTTTCCACTTGTTCTTTCTCCGTCAGAGACCAATCAATGTTTCAATTTGTTCATTTACCATTAATTCACTGACCAACAGTAATCAATGTTTCCATCTGTCCATTTGCCAATCACTGTTTCCATTACACACACTCGTCGACATCAACTAAAGTTTCCATTTGTTCACTTTTCACCAACAGAACCCAACTAATCTTTCCATATGTCATTCACCGACAGAAACCAATGTTTTCATCTGTCATCCGTCAACAGAAACCAATGTTTCCATTTGTTCACTCACCAACAGAAACCAATGTTTCCATTTGTTCACTCACCAACAGAAACCAATGTTTCCATTTGTTCACTCACCAACAGAAACCAATGTTTCCATTTGTTCACTCACCAACAGAAACCAATGTTTCCATTTGTTCACTCATCAACAGAAACGAACGTTTCCATATATCATCCATCACAGAAACCAATGTTTTCATCTGTCATCCGTCAACAGAAACCAATGTTTCCATTTGTTCACTCACCAACAGAAACCAATGTTTCCATTTGTTCACTCATCAACAGAAACCAATGTTTCCATTTGTTCACTCACCAACAGAAACCAATGTTTCCATTTGTTCACTCACCAACAGAAACCAATGTTTCCATTTGTTCACTCACCAACAGAAACCAATGTTTCCATTTGTTCACTCACCAACAGAAACCAATGTTTTCATTTGTTCACTCACCAACAGAAACCAATGTTTCCATTTGTTCACTCACCAACAGAAACCAATGTTTCCATTTGTTCACTCATCAACAGAAACGAACGTTTCCATATATCATCCATCACAGAAACCAATGTTTCCACAAGTCATTTACCAACAGAAACCAATGTTTCCACATGTCATCCATCAATAGAAACCAATGTTTCTATACGTCACCCATAAATTTTGATACGTGGCTGTTTGGGCTGAGTTGGTTTTGTTTCAATTTTTTCTTTTCTTTTTCTTTTGTTTTGTTTTGTTTGATCAAAGCAGAGCTGAAATGAATGGCAGCAATCCAGAAATGAATGGCAACAATCCAGAAATGAATGGCAGCAATCCAGAAATGAATGGCAACAATCCAGAAATGAATGGCAGCAATCCAGAAATGAATGGCAACAATCCAGAAATGAATGGCAGCAATCCAGAAATGAATGGCAACAATCCAGAAATGAATGGCAGCAATCCAGAAATGAATGGCAACAATCCAGAAATGAATGGCAGCAATCCAGAAATGAATGGCAACAATCCAGAAATGAATGGCAGCAATCCAGAAATGAATGGCAACAATCCAGAAATGAATGGCGGCAATCCAGAAATGAATGGCAACAATCCAGAAATGAATGGCAGCAATCCAGAAATGAATGGCAGCAATCCAGAAATGAATGGCAGCAATCCAGAAATGAATGGCAACAATCCAGAAATGAATGGCGGCAATCCAGAAATGAATGGCAACAATCCAGAAATGAATGGCGGCAATCCAGAAATGAATGGCAACAATCCAGAAATGAATGGCAGCAATCCAGAAATGAATGGCAACAATCCAGAAATGAATGGTGGCAATCCAGAAATGAATGGCAGCAATCCAGAAATGAATGGCAACAATCCAGAAATGAATGGCAACAATCCAGAAATGAATGGCAACAATCCAGAAATGAATGGCAGCAATCCAGAAATGAATGGCAACAATCCAGAAATGAATGGTGGCAATCCAGAAATGAATGGCAACAATCCAGAAATGAATGGCAACAATCCAGAAATGAATGGCAACAATCCAGAAATGAATGGCAACAATCCAGAAATGAATGGCAACAATCCAGAAATGAATGGCAACAATCCAGAAATGAATGGCAACAATCCAGAAATGAATGGCAACAATCCAAAGACACAGAAAAAAATGTTAGCATCGCTAGGGTCACCCATTCCAACTGATGACATCTACAACTTACTGCTCAATAAACAGAACCTGTGACCCAAACGTGACCCAAGTTTGTCTGTATGAGAAGTGAGAAATATTTTTGTCCTTCTGACATAGGAAGAAAGTATTTCAATGTCAAACCTTCTATCCCCTTGTAAAGCTGAGAATGACAGCAAAACAAAACAAACAAAAAATACCCATGGTGCAAATCTTCCCAATTTTTTTACAGAAGACATTCAATGTACGTTTATATCTGACTGCTTTTCCAGTTAATAAGAAACACCTAAGGGCGTCTGGATGGGACCCAGAGCAACAATGCCTCACCCCTTGCCAAGCAAACACCTTCAACCGCTTCTCCATATCATAATGAACAAATGATTTCAAATGAAAACCCTGACCAGAACGTACATTACCCAGAGGAACAATGCCTCACCACTTGCCTAAACAATAACCTCTAACCGCTTTTCCACATCATAATCAACGAATCATTTCAAATGAAACCTTGACCAGAACGTACATCACCCAGAGCAACAATTCTTCACCACTGACCAAATAATCATCTCCAACTGTTTCTCCATATAATGAACAAATGATTTCAAACGAAAATCTTGACCACAACGTACATAGCCCACAGCAACAATGCCTCACTGCTCGTTGTTGTTATTGTTTAAAGCCCAGCCGACTGCGTAGAGCCACATCAGGGCTATAACTGCTTCAAAACACAAAACTTCAACAAGAAAAAAAAAAGAAGAGAAGAAAATTAAGTACACATATCAGCGCATTCGTGCAAATAATCTAAGAACATGCCCCTGGCGTTGACCACTCTGTCCAATTTATCGCACAGGGGATTTAAAAAACACACCTGAATGCAAATATAAACATATCTAAGGACACCAAAACATATATAAAAACAGGCATGAATTACCTGCAATTGCTTCCGCGTATCTCACCTCCCTAGAGCAAAACATGCACTTAATACATGTACCCAATTATCAATCCTAAGAAAAAAGTACATAAGACTTTATCGAACAAATACAGGTGAATGGACCAGCAAGACAGAAAATGACAGGTAGAAATGACAGAAAGCAAAGGAACAAGGCGGAAACAAAGAGAGTGACAGAAAAGAGGACATTTCTAGCACAGAATTTCCAGAAGGTGGGGATACTATTTATACTGAAAGAGCCCCCAGCATCCCCACGGGGGGGGGGGGGGGGGAGTGGGGGGGGAGGGCTCACTGCTAGCCATTCACCTCCAACTACTTCTCCACATCATAATGATTTCAAACGAAAATCTTGACCAGAACGTGGACCAACCGGCAACCTGAACTCAAAAGAGTCCCAGTCCTTGCCACGGTCAAAGAGATTAACACGATTAACAGCGCTGCCAGAAGCATCAGGGGGTTTCTAACTCTCAGTTACTCACACGGTGTTACGGAACTAAATCTCCACTGACACCAAAATGTGACACTCTCACAAAGCCACGTTTTACGTGAGAAGCACGTTTTTCTGTGAGCCGATCAAGAAGCTTTTCTTTTTTGCCTAAGTGGAAAACGTTTGTAAGCATTGTGAATTAAAATAACAAGTGATAGATGACACTGGTTAACTCCCCTGTTGGACGGATACATACATAAATCAAGTGAGGTTTAACCGAACGGTCTTCAATTCGTTTTTGACTGAACAACCAGAGGCTGTGTTTCATTCCTTTCTGCCAAGTTGTGAGGGAGCTTTACATATTTTTTGTGAAAACCAGCGCCACCTATCCACTAAGAAAATGACCATGGATTCACCTATCCATCAAGCCTTTACATCTCTGTCACCTGAGCAGCCAGGTAGAGTATTTTACCCCTCCAGCAAGTTTTACACTGTGTGAATAAACTGAGAAAAGGTCATAGCCAAGAATTTAACACTGAAACAAAATCAAGGTCAATGATCCCAGCAGAGGATGAATGTGAACATCACCAACCATCACTGAGCGTTAAGGGTTACATTTTTGCTTTGTTAGCATGGTTGGCAATGCAGGATGCTGGTGGACAGGGTGAGGGAGTCAAAGGGTTAAGTTTTTGCTTTGCTAGCACGGTTGACAACGCAGGATGCTGGTGGGAAGGGTGCGGGAGTCAAAGGTTAATTTTGCTTGATAGCATGGTTGACAATGCAGGATGCTGGTGGACAGGGTGCGGGAGTCAAAAGGTTAAGATTTTGCTCTGATAGCATGGTTGACAATGCAGGATGCTGGTGGACAGGGTGAGGGAATCAAAGGGCTAAGATTCTGTTTTGCCAGCATGGTTGACAATGTAGGATACTGATGGATAGGGTGAGGGAATCAAAGGGTTAAGTTTTTGCTTGACAGCACAGTTGACAATGTAGGATACTGATGGATAGGATGAGGGAATCAAAGGGTTAAAGGGTTAAGTTTTTGCCTTGACAGCACAATTGACAATGTAGGATGCTGGTGGACAGGGTGAGGGAATCAAAGGGTTAAG
Source organism: Monoplex corrugatus (assembly GCA_030674185.1). NCBI lineage: Eukaryota > Metazoa > Mollusca > Gastropoda > Littorinimorpha > Ranellidae > Monoplex > Monoplex corrugatus. The sequence continues at coordinate 7,689,885 of JAPXFY010000025.1, read as the reverse complement.
TTTTTGCTTTGACAGCACAGTTGACAATGTAGGATGCTGGTGGACAGGGTGAGGGAATCAAAGGGTTAAGTTTTTGCTTTGACAGCACAGTTGACAATGTAGGATGCTGGTGGACTGGGTGAGGGAATCAAAGGGTTAAGTTTTTGCTTTGACAGCACAGTTGACAATGTAGGATACTGATGGATAGGGTGAGGGAATCAAAGGGTTAAGTTTTTGCTTTGACAGCAAAGTTGACAATGTAGGATGCTGGTGGACAGGGTGAGGGAATCAAAGGGTTAAGTTTTTGCTTTGACAGCAAGTTGACAATGTAGGATGCTGGTGGACAGGGTGAGAAGTCAAAAGGTTAGGCCTCCACACCAGTATGTCAGATGGAAAGTTTCTACAGTGAGATGGGCTCAGTACTTTGCTGATGGTTTTGATCTAATTGATTAGGTTCAGTTTTTACGTCAGCACCCACCTGACACCACCAGATCATCTTGTCTAATCCTATACTGACACCACCAGAACATCTGATCTAATCCTATACTGACACCACCTGAACATCTGATCTAATCCTATACTGACACCACCAGATCATCTTATCTAATCCTATATTGACACCACCAGAACATCTGATCTAATCCTATACTGACACCACCTGAACATCTGATCTAATCCTATACTGACACCACCAGAACATCTTATCTAATCCTATACTGCACCACCAAAACATCTGATCTAATCCTATACTGACACCACCAAACATCTTATCTAATCCTACACTAACACCACCAGAACAACATCTTACCTATTCCTACACCGACACCACCAGAACAACATCTTATCTAATCCTTTACTGACACCACCAGAACATCTTACCTAATCCTATATTGAAACCACCACAACATCTTATCTAATCTTATACTGACACCACCAGAACATTTTGTCTAATCCTATACTGACACCACCACAACATCTTATCTAATCCTATACTGACACCACCAGAACAACGTCTTATCTAATCTTATACTGACACCATCAGAACATCTTGTCTAATCCTATACTGAAACCACCACAAATCTTATCTAATCCTATACTGACACCACCAGAACGACGTCTTATCTAATCCTATACTGACACCACCAGAACAACGTCTTATCTAATCCTATACTGATACCACCAGAACATCTTGTCTAATCCTATACTGACACCACCAGAACATCTTGTCTAATCCTATGCTGACACCACCAGAACATCTTTCTAATCCTATACTGACACCACCAGAACATCTTGTCTAATCCTATACTGACACCACCAGAACATCTGATCTAATCCTATACTGACACCACCAACATCTTATCCAATCCTATACTGACACCACCAGAAATCATCTTATCTAATCCTATACTGACACCACCAGAACATCATCTTATCTAATCCTATACTGACATCACCAGAAACAACGATGTTAAGATGGGACAGTGAGAAGGCCAGTTTTAATGTAGTAGTGGGGGAAGGGGGACTTATCTAACCCTATACTGACACCACCAGAACAACAATGATGTTAAGATCGGACAGTGAGAAGGCCATTTTAATGTAGTAATGGGGGAAGGGGGACCTATCTAATTCTATACTGACACCACCAGAACAACAATGATGTTAAGATCGGACAGTGAGAAGGCCAGTTTTAATGTAGTAGTGGGGGAAGGGGGACCTATCTAATTCTATACTGACACCACCAGAACAACAACGATGTTAAGATGGGACAGTGAGAAGGCCAGTTTTAATGTAGCCCACCCCGGGATTCGAACCCACAACCATTAGCATGTGAATCCGACACTCAACAAACTGAGCTACTGAGGCCCGCAGATTTTGGTTTGTGTTTACATTGGTCAAATATTTGTCAGTAGACAGGAAGCAGTTAATGCAACTCTTTACAGAGAAGGCTTCTTATCCACCAGTTCCCGTGGTGAAGTGGTTAGCATAATGGACTACCGGCTGGAAGGTTGTGGGTTCGAATCCCCATCAGTCCTTTCAAAACTCATTGTGGGATTTTTCGGCTCTAACCGGCTCCTACCCAGAGCTGTGTGTGTTACAGGCTTGTTGGGAAGACTGGGACCACACAGTCGAGTCTCATCCGATTCACGATGCGTCACTGAAGGTGTTGCTCAAATCTTCTGACCAGCACAGCAGGTGTCTGTATCTCTCGGGCCTGGTCGATGCCATGATATATTATGACAGCAAGCGTAGAGTACAGCCCTGTTACACAGTTTCAATTCTAAATAGAAGTCCACAGTATCAGGATTGTCATCCTCATCACCATCATCATCGTATTGTAAAAACTGTCCCCCTTTCTGTGGCAATTAAGGTAGCGTAGAAAATGGGACAACAAAGAAAGATGAGTACAAAGAAAATTTCCTTAAGTGCAATGATCCTAAAAAAAAATGTGAGAGAGAGAGAGCAAGAAAGAGCGAGCGAGCAAGAGAAAGAGAGAACAAGAGAGAGAGAGTGTGTGTGTGCAAGAGGAGAGACAGAGAGAACGAGCGAGCGCGAGACAGTGACTGAGAGAATGAGAGAAAGAGCGAGAGAGAGAGCACGTGAGAGAGAGAGAGGGAGGGAGGGAGCGAGAGAGAGAGAGACAGACAGACAGACAGACAGAACAGAGAGCGAGAGAGAGACAGAGAGAGACAGAGAGAGAGAGCGAGAGAGACAGACAGAGAGAGACAGGCAAGGAGAGACAGACAGACAGACAGACAGACAGAGAGAGAGAGACAGATGGCTTCATATCCACAATTTCCACTGCTTTCCTAACGTCTCTCCATGCTTACACGGCTGTGAAACCTGAACATGTAGAAAAGTAGATTAAAAAAAAAATAAGACCCAAACAAGAGAGGTGTGGTTCTCTGAGCCAAACGGACCGATAAAAGAACAAACGAAAGCATTTTGAACAAACCCACAGTCCAACGCGAACTGCTGGCAGAAATCAACAAAAGAAAAAGAAAACACATCAGCTGTACAACCAGCAACACCAACACAACCCTGATGACAACAAGTTTTACAAGGGAAAGTTGAGGCCAGAAGAAATCTGGGGCAGGCCACCCACCTCCTATATGAACAGCATCACCAACATCAGTGGTCTGAAGGTCTATGAAGTAGGACAGGAAAGTCAAGGCAGGAGTGAATGGAAAAGAGTTGCTGAGATGTCTGCGGCAGCGACAGTACCATGTAACTCAACGATGCTGACAGGAGAGTGGTGACGGGTAAATGGTCTCCATAAGGTAAAGCTTTTTTACTGGTTAGAATCTTTACTCTACTCCCCATGAGGCTCTGTCTGTGTCTTTACAACGAGGCAGCAAAGACAGAGGTGTGGAGAAAGAGAACTTTTTATAATCAAAAGTTATCAAATGGGGAGAAAGAGATTTTTTATAATCAAAAGTTATCAAATGGGGAGAAAACTTTTTATAATCAAAAGTTATCAAATGGGGAGAAACAGAACTTTTTATAATCAAAAGTTATCAAATGGGGAGAAAACTTTTTATAATCAAAGTTATCAAATGGGGAGAAAACTTTTTATAATCAAAGTTATCAAATGGGGAGAAAGATAACTTTTTATAATCAAAGTTATCAAATGGGGAGAAAACTTTTTATAATCAAAATTATCAAATGAGGGAGAAAACTTTTTTATAATCAAAGTTATCAAATGGGAGGAGAAAACTTTTTATAATCAAAGTTATCAAATGGGGAGAAACAGAACTTTTTATAATCAAAGTTATCAAATGGGGAGAAAAACTTTTTATAATCAAAGTTATCAAATGAGGAGAAAGATAACTTTTTATAATCAAAGTTATCAAATGAGGAGAAAGATAACTTTTTATAATCAAAGTTATCAAATGGGGAGAAAGAGAACTTTTTATAATCAAAGTTATCAAATGGGAGAAAGAGAATTTTTTTATAATCAAAGTTATCAAATGGGGAGAAAACTTTTTATAATCAAAGTTATCAAATGGGGAGAAAACTTTTTATAATCAAAGTTATCAAATGGGGAGAAAACTTTTTATAATCAAAGTTATCAAATGGGGAGAAAGAGAACTTTTTATAATCAAAAGTTATCAAATGGGGAGAAAACTTTTTATAATCAAAAGTTATCAAATGGGGAGAGAACTTTTTATAATCAAAAGTTATCAAATGGGGAGAAAACTTTTTATAATCAAAGTTATCAAATGGGAAGAAAGAGAACTTTTTATAATCAAAGTTATCAAATGGGAAGAACATTTTTTTATAATCAAAAGTTATCAAATGAGGAGAAAGATAACTTTTTATAATCAAAGTTATCAAATGAGGAGAAAGATAACTTTTTATAATCAAAGTTATCAAATGGGGAGAAAAAAATTTTATAATCAAAAGTTATCAAATGGGGAGAAACTTTTTATAATCAAAGTTATCAAATGGGAGAAAAACTTTTTATAATCAAAGTTATCAAATGAGGAGAAAACTTTTTATAATCAAAGTTATCAAATGGGGAGAAAGAGAACTTTTTATAATCAAAAGTTATCAAATGAGGAGAAAGAGAATTTTTTATAATCAAAGTTATCAAATGGGAGAAAACTTTTTATAATCAAAAGTTATCAAATGGGAGAAAACTTTTTATAATCAAAGTTATCAAATGGGGAGAAAAACTTTTTATAATCAAAGTTATCAAATGGGGAGAAAGAGAACTTTTTATAATCAAAGTTATCAAATGGGGAGAAAACTTTTTATAATCAAAATTATCAAATGGGGAGAAGAGAACTTTTTATAATCAAAGTTATCAAATGGGGAGAAAGAGAACTTTTTATAATCAAAGTTATCAAATGGGGAGAAAGAGAACTTTTTATAATCAAAAGTTATCAAATGGTAAAATCTGGAACTGGTCTACATTCTCAAACTGTCTCTTCTGTGTTTCAGGTACAGGACCATCCCTGTCCACGATCCAACTGCCCTGATCCCCCCCATCCCCACCCCACCCCAAACAGCTAATATCAAGGATTTCATCATTTAAGGCAAAAACTTCGTTCCCACTAACAGCTAATATCTAGAATTTCTTCATTTAAGGCAAAAACTTCGTTCCCACTAACAGTTAATATCTAGAATTTCTTCATTTAAGGCAAAAACTTCATTAATACTAACAACTAATGACTAACATTTTTCATTCAAGTCAAAATGTTCATTCCCACAAACAGCTAATGTCAAGCAATTCTTCATTGAAGACAGAAACTTCAATCTACCAACACAGAATTCCCATGCACAGCTAAAGCTAACAACATAACTACATGTATATCCCAAACTCAAGGTTACGATCACCCACACCCAACTACAAACAGCATTTGCATCAAAGTCCATTTCTGAATAACAATTTACTGCAGCTCCTCTATCTGAGAGTAAGTTTACGCAAACATTCGCCACAAAGTTTCAATACTAACTGAAATATAACAAAATCATAACAACACCGACAGGTTTGAATTCCGATTCAGTTTATGTTAACCACCAAGAACAATTTCTGTTTCTATCACAAAGTAGAAGTAGATCAAGACTAGACTCCTCTCCCCCTCCCCCACCCCAATTTCACACACGTGAAAACTAGATCAAGACTAAAAGTCCTCTCCCCCTCCTCCTTCTCCCAAAATTCACACAAGTCAATCTATTTCCTCATCCCCCCTGTCCTGCCACCCCATGACTCACTCCATGGGTCACAAACGCTGGAAAGACTCGTGGTCTGGGGGAGGTCGTAGACGCGGCAGTATGGAGCCGGCCCTGCCCACCAAACCTTTGGGGTCTGACGTCAGCACCCTGACAGACTACAGCCTGGAGCGCCCCGGCACGCGCGACACCGCCCCCTTCCTCACGCGCGAGCAGTCCACCGCCTCCTCCCACATCGACAGCACCAACTACCAGGAGAAGCTCCAGGAATGGTCCGCCGTCTTCCACGACAACACCGTTCTGGCCCCTCGCCCCGGAACCAGCCTCAACTCCTTCCGACCCATCAACACGCAGCCAGAGCTGGAGCAGGACATCTCCTTCCTGCAGGCTAACAAATCCGCGGCCTTCCCCACCAAGCCCAGAGAACTGTACGACCCCCTGGAAGGGATGATGCCTTCCAACAGACTCGTCTCTCAGAGGAAGTACTACGTCCTCCCGTCCATCGGCAACCAGAACGACCTCATCCTCCGGCGTCAACACTCCAACATGGAGACGCTCAACCAGCTGGACTACGCCAGGAAAACTACGAAGACGACGCAGAGTTTTTCGCCGAGCTGATCGAACTGAAACGGGAGTCGGGCAAAGCCAGCACCCCCCACCCGCAGAGCAACGCCAGCCACCATCCCCTGCCTCCCATCCAAAGGCTCAGAGACGTTGTGAGACCCCGCACGAACATTGCAGAACTGGACGAGGATCGGTACGCCGGTTCGGGCAGCAGCTCCTCATCGGCGATGTCCATCATTTCCGACGTGGAGGAGTTCCGGGGGAAGACCCGGACCCAGACTATGCCGACACCTCCCCCAGAAAGCCCAGCTCGTTCTCCATGGTGAGAATTACGGAGCCCACCCCGAAAAAGTCAGTGTCTGAGTCTTCTGATGTGGGAGGGCCTGGGAATCCCGAGGGCAATCACCTATCCAACACGTGAGTGGACAACGGGTGGGTTCAAGGGCAGTGGAACACTTCGGTGTCTGTTGTGACTTTACACGAGGCATTCTGGTATGAACAGCCACAGTGCTCGCACATCTCAGGAATAATACATGGGACATTTATGGGTGAGGTGGGTGAAAGGGAAGGCAGGGAAGGTGGGGGGGAGGGTAAAAATACTGGGTTCTGAACGTATCTCTGAAATTTGTTGAATGTATATTTGCAAAATGACATTGTGGTGTGTACAGTATAAAACAAACAACCATTGTAACTTGATGGGCATGATAGTCAAGCGGTCAAGACATCAGACTTTCAATCCGAAGACCTGGGGTTCGATTCATCCTGTGTACCTCTTGTCTGATGGATAAAGGGAAGAGATTTTTCACATCTTCCAGGTCACCATGTGTGCAGATCTGTTAGTCCTAAAGCCCCCTTCATAATTATGTATATGCATGCAGAATATCAAGTACGCATGTTAAAGATCCTTAAGTCATGAACTTTCAGGCCTGGTTAGGAAAAGGAAAACGGAAATACTTTGGACATGCTATGAGACATGAGAGCTGCCATGTAATGAAGACTGTGGCCCAGGGCAAAATGGAGGGCAAGAGACGACAAGGAAGACCGCCGACTTCCTATGTAGAGAACACAGCCAAGTGGACGAAGTTGCCGAAAGATGAAATCTACAGAAGGACTGTGGACAGAAGGGGATGGAGACAGCTGACGGGGCTGCATCAGCGGCTACCATCAAGAATGATGTCGCCGACAGGTGAAGGCATGTCAGTATCTGGTGACATAGTTTCAGATTCAATTTCTCAAGACGACGTCTCCGTGCTCGGAACGAATTCCACAAGCACTAACGTCACAGGTGCCATGTGACGGTGAAGATCCAGAACGATCATAGTGAAACGAGAAAACACCAAGCAGACATAACCACCAAAGACATAAATCCAAAACAAGTGCAACCACCCGCGAACTGGTACCAGAAAAAAAAAACACGAAAAAAAAAATCAGAAGCGTATTTAATACACAAGACCGATGGGCGCAATTTCGCAACTGGCTTTTCAGCTAAGATACAAACAAACACCAAACACAAAAATTAGGAGAAAAAGCCTGAAACTTCCCTGCTGCTTCTTTTTCTCCTAATTTTTGTATTTGGGTTTTGTTTGTTTGTGATCTTACGCTTGACAAAGGCCAATTGTCCGAAAATTTGGGCCTGTTGTCTAGTTGTATTAAATACGCTTTGAGTTCTTTTTTTTTTCTTGTTTTTTCACCAAAACAGGATCTGCAGACTGTACAACAACATACGGCTTGCATAGTGAGGGCAAAACAACATGCACAGACGCATCTGAGAAAAATGAGAACGCTTACAACAAGCAAACAAACACCACAACCACTACCCAAAAAAAAAAAAAAAAAAAAAAGAAAAGCTTAACAATCCAACATGTACAAAATATTAATGATATCGCATTTCCCCAATAATTGACAAGAGCAAAACGTAATCAGGACCTCCATGACGTGGTATCTGTAGCGTGGTACATACAGAACCATCGGCATGCTGCGACATCTGTCAGTACACACTGACTCTATGAATGGAGTGAAGGAATTGTCAAAGCATGTTACAGATACTGCTGAGTTGTACCTTGCTATCTCGCTGGCTGCTATTCTGACAGAGAAAAACAGTCATCGGTTGCAGCTGTTTGTGTGCCCAACAACAACAACACACACACACACACACACGCACGCACACACGCACGCACGCAACGCCGCCCACGACCACACGCCACGACACACACACACACACACACACACACACACAAAACACACACACACACAACACACACACACACACACACACATTTTGTGCTACATATTTTGAACCAGAATTGAATACTTGTGAGCTACTGTGAAATGATGAATGTTGAAAAATTTTAAACTACAACATTGGCTGTGTTTTCTTTACTTTCTTTTTTTTTTTTTGTTCTTCAAGGAAAATTTGTGAACTTTGATAAGATGTGATACAATCTTACCAACATTTTTTTTTCCAACATAAATTTTGTGAACTTTAAGATGTGATGCAATCTTGCCAACATTTTTTTTCAATGAAATTTTTTGTGAGCTTTAAGATGTGATACAATCTTGCCAACATTCCATTTTTTCAATGAAAATTTTGTGAACTTTAAGGTGTGATACAATCTTGCCAAATTTTTTCAAATGAAAATTTTGTGAACTTTAAGATGTGATTCAATCTTGCCAACTTTTTTTTCAAATGAAAATTTTGTGAACTTTAAGTATGTGATTCAATCTTGCCAACTTTTTTTTCAAATGAAAATTTTGTGAACTTTATGATGTGATACAATCTTGCCAGTACTTTTTTCAAAGAAAATGTGAACTTTAGATGATAATCGCATACAATCTTGTCAATTTATTTTTTTCCATGAAAATTTTGTGAACTTTAAGATGTGTGATACAATCTTGCCAACATTTTTTCAATGAAAATTTTGTGAACTTTAAGATGTGATACAATCTTGCCATTATTTTTTTCCATGAAAATTTTGTGAACTTTAAGACGTGATGCAATCTTGACAACATTCTTTTCAATGAAAATTTTGTGAACTTTAAGATGCGATACAATCTTGCTGACATTTTTCTTCAATGAAAATTTTGTGAACTTTATGATGTGATACAATCTTACCAGCACTTTTTTCAAAGAAAATGTTGTGAACTTTAACTTTAAGATGCGATACAATCTTGCTGACATTTTTTTTTCAATGAAAATTTTGTGAACTTTAACATGTGATACAATCTTGCCAACTTATTGCATTTTCCGTGCTTATTTCTTTGTTTATTTCACTGCAGTTTTGTTTTATTTTCAATTTGTGTAAAACAGTAAAGTGATGTATGCCTGTCTATGAGAAAGAATTGACACTGAACATTTTATGACAAAATCTTTCTCTTTTCATGAAATATCATTATTGTTCACAACTGATCAGTGTGTTCATCTGAAGATAAAACGAGACTAAAAATGGCATCCGGGGTCATATTCTGTGCCTCGACTGAAAATTATAATGTGATGATCACGGTTGGTTGGTTTTCTGTAAAAACTCACAGGGATTGTTTTATATAATGAAGGTGTGTGTGTGTGTGTGTGTGTGTGTGTGTGTGTGTGTGTGTGTGTGTGTGTGTGTGTTGTGTGTGTGTGTGTGTGTGTGTGTGTGTGTGTGTGTGTGTGTGTGTGTGGTGTGTGTGTGTGTGTGTGTTGTGTGTGGTGTTGTGTGTGTGTGTGTGTGTGTGTGTGTGTGTGTGTGTGTGTGTGTGTTGTGGTGTGTGTTGTGTGTGTTGTGTGTGTGTGTTGTGTGTGGTGTGTGTGTTGCTTGTGTGTGTGTATATGACGGTTGTGTGTGGTGTATGTTCGTTCGTTCGTTCTTGATTAACGTCTGTTCACTATGAGTGATATTAGACGGATGTGGTGTATGTGTGTTGTGGTTGTGTGTGTGTGTGTGTGTGTGTGTGTGTGTGTGTGTGTGTGTGTGGTGTGTGTGTGTGTGTGTGTGTGTGTGTGTGTGTGTGTGTGTGTGTGTGTGTGTGTGTGTGTGCATGTGTGTGTACAGCATACGAGTATGTGTGTGTGTGTGTGTAACACGTCTATGTGCATGCCTGGCTGCGTGCATTGTGTGTGCATGCCTGTGAATGCATGCTCTGTATATACATGGGTGTATGCTCTGTGTGCGTACGTGTGTGTGTGTGTGTGTGTGTGTGTGTGTGTGTGTGTGTGTGTGTGTGTGTGTGTGTCTGTCTGTGTGTCTGTGTGTGTGTGTGTGTGTCTGTCTGTCTGTATGTGTGTCTGTATGTGTGTGTGTGTGTGTGTGTGTCTGTATTGTGTGTGTGTGTCTGTATGTGTGTGTGTGTGTGTCTGTATGTGTCTGTCTGTGTGTGTGTCTGTCTGTCTGTCTGTATGTGTGTCTGTCTCTGTGTGTGTGTGTGTGTGTGTCTGTCTGTCTGTCTGTATGTGTGTGTGTGTGTGTGTGTGTGTGTCTGTTTGTGTATATGTGTGTGTGTGTGTGTGTGTGTGTGTGTGTGTGTGTGTGTGTGTGTGTGTGTGTGTATGGTGCATGTGCATATGTAATGCATACGAGTGTGTGTGTGTGCGTGCATGTATATGTGCATGCCTGGCTGCGTGCATTGTGTGTGCATGCAATAGAACGCACGCTGTATGTGCGTGCATGGATGCATGCCCTGTGTGCGTGCATGCATGTGCAAGTCTGTGTGTGTGTACGTGCATGCGATGCAGGCATGCATGCATGCTTGTGTGTATGTGTAAGTAACAATTATGTAAAATGCAAGAAAGAGGATTTGGGGGTCGTTATTTGTGAGAATTGCTGTAATTACTTGTTTACCACCAACTCCAGATCTCTTGCACAAAATAATATTTTTGTGATACAGTATCGTTGCTGCTTTAAGCAGAGATAGCCTTTTTTGTTGTCGTTTTTGTGGCTTTTAGATATTCAAGGGCCGCAACTCCGAACTGCACTCAAATACATGAGCGTCTAGTTTCATGTGTATGGCCTTTGTGTGTGTGTGTGTTTTGTGTGTGTGTGTGTGTGTGTGTGTGTGTGTGTGTGTGTGTGTGTGTGCACGCGTTCGCATACGCGCGTGTGTGTGTGTGTGTGTGATGTGTGTGTGCGTGTGTGTGTGTGTGTGTGAATGTGTATGTGTGTGTGTGTGTGTGTGGAGTGTGGTGTGCGTGCGTGCGTGCATGCGTGCACGCGTGCGTGCGTGCGCGCGTGCGTGCGTGTGTGTGCGTGTTTTAACCAAAACAAAAGAGAAACTGATATTAATGATACATATGTATTTTTTTAAAGCAATTAGTTTTCCAGTAATACTGATACCGCAGCATAAATCGACTTAAGCAAACGAGAAACTGCTTAATAATATTAATGACACATTTTTGCTACACTGATCACAGTTAGCTGTGTAGTACCTAATGATATTGCAGCAATAAGTAACAAAAGAGAACAGGAAAAGAACAAGAAACAAGTTTTATATTAATGGAACATTTTTGCTGCATTGATAACAGTTACCTGTGCAGTACTTCATGTAAACTTTAGCATGAAGCAAAGCAAATGAACGAGAAAATGTTTTACATTAACGGCACCTTTTTGCTATATTGACAACATTCAGCTGTGTAGTACCTTAAGTTCTTTTTGTTTAAAGCCCAGCCGACTGCATAGAGCCATATCAGGGCTATAACCCATTTCAAAACATACTACTTCAACAAGGGAAAAAGGAGTTATCTCCCATATAGAATCTCTCAAACCCAACACAGTTTGCGCTACCCATTCAGCTAGCATAGACGCAGCCACAAAGCATAGAGTTGTAAGCTCAGAACATTCCTCTATGTTTCAGTGTTCATAGTTGTGTTTAGATCTGCATTCCGGTACGTTTTTTTTTAAATTCAGGTATGTTTTTTTTAAATGGAACAGGCAAGTGTGTATGCACAGTGGAATATGTTCTGAGCTTACCACTTTATGCTTTGTGGCTGCGTCTATGCTAGCTGAATGGGCAGCACAAACTGTGTTGGATTTGAGAAATTCTACATGGGAGATAACTCCGTGACTCTCAAGAGTTATGTTGCTCAGTTAATATTTAAAATTCTCCCTGCTTCCCTCTTATTTCCTGAGGGAAAAGAAAATTAAGAGCACATATCAATGCATTTTCGCATGTAATGCCCTTGGCGTTAACTACTCTGTCCAATATATCACATAGGGGATTTAAAACACATACCTGAATACAAATTTAAACACAACTAAAACACTAAAACAAAATGCAAAAATGGGTGGCGTGGAAAATTTCAAATGTGGTCTTTTGTGTCCATAGACCTTTTCAAAGTGTAGAAATGGAACAGGCAAGCGTGCATGCATAGTGGATATTCACTGTAAAATCAGTCAAAAGGGCGCATGCACGCCCACCCTCCCACCCATCTACACACACACACACCCACACACACAGAGAGACACACACACACGCGCGCGCATACACACACACACGCGTGCGCATACACACACACACACGCACGCATACCACACACACACACACACACACAACTCTCTCTCTCTCTCACACACACACACACTCTCACACACACACACACACTCACACTCTCACACACACACACACACACACACACACACTCTCTCTCTCACACACACACACACACAGACACACACACACACACACTCACTTACACACACACACATGCACACACAGACATACACTCACACACACACACACACACACACACACACACACACACACACACACACACACACTCTCTCTCTCTCACACACACACACACACACACACACACACACACACACACACACACACACACACACACACACACACACTGCGCTTGCTGTTACTATAGCATTTACGCATGTTGTATTCAAACAAAGACATCCACAGCCAGACTAACGGTACATTTGCACTTAGATTAACTGCAGAACAGAGCTGTAACGCTTAGTTTCGCATGCAACCATTGAACCACGCACCAAGAATTTTTTAACTCAAGCACGCTTTATTAACAAACAGATATGTGTGTGTGAAGAACATCATAGCACATCTTAGCAAAGACAGAGTAGATGCTCCAATCTTTCTGGTTGTGTCAGTGTTTCTTTAGCTCCCACCTGGCCCCAATTGCAACTCTCCCCTCATTCCAAGACCTGGTCAGTACAAGGGTTTTTTGCATGAGATAAAGATGTTTGACAGATAGTTGATAATGGATTTGGGTAGAGTGCATATGGAACTGTCTGAGCCTGATGAATCCTTCCTGAACAAAATCCAAACTTCAGGTTGATGTAGAGATGATCTGGGTGGAGCGCATATGGAATTGTCTGAGCTTGATGAATTCCTCCTGAACAAAACCCAAATGTCAGGCTCTCGTAAAGATGTTCTGGGTGGAATGCGTATGTGACCCACTCTCACAAAATCATCCAAAAGTTGTATTTTGCACATTTTTAGTTTTACATATCAGAAAAGAGTACAGACTCCACACTTTATAATGATACCAATGTTATTTCTGTACTGTGAAAATTGACGGAGGTGTGTTGTTTTAACCCTTTGAACCTGGCTGGCCGATGCGGCGGCCAGCGCGATTAACCCTTATCCTGGTTATAATTCGTACCTATGTAAACACTGTGTTTGGTCATATAACGAACAGAAAAAAACAAAAAAAACGGTAGTAAGTTTAAATGAGCTATATCTCAAAAACTATTTGTTTTTGAACAATAAATGTTATACAAAATATGTTCAGAAATGAATGAGGAATACTGCTCATCAATTCATTATCAAATATAAATCAACATGAAGGTAAATACCTCTGCCAAACAGGTGAAATGTCAGGTGAGGCAGGCGTGTTGATGAGACTGTCAGTGGTCCCCAGAAGGACCAGGGGCAGGCTCACCAGGCTGCTGCAAAACCCTCTTGTAATCCACCCTGCTGTGGTATATATTGAAGCATTCTGGCACACACAAGGTTACATCACACTGCTCACACTTGAAGGCCGACTGTTTGCGCTTGAACCCAGCACGATCTTTTTTGGGTCTGTTGCATGCAACACAGTCACGCATGGGGCGTTTCCTCTTGGCTCCTTCTTTGGCAATGTGATGTACAGGCTTGTGCATGCCAGTCAGCCTCAGTGGGGGGTTCAGACTCTTCTTCCCTCTGCCAACTGGCTTTGGTGCATCAGGAGATTGGAGAATCAGCTGACGCACAATCTCTCTCCGGAACTGATAGTGTGTCAACGTATTGTTGGCAAACTTCCGGTGGAGACAGTAAGCATTGCAGAGTGCTACTGTGAAGAGATAGAAGAAAAGTTTCCTCCACCACTTCACAGTTTTCCTCAGCAGGGAATAATTACCAATTATTTGGTCAGAAGTGTCCACCCCCCCCATATTACGGATATAGTCCACAATGCAGGTTGGTTTCCAGATGGGGTTGCCTGCCTCATCCCGCTTGTCCAGCTTGACTTCAGTGGGGCTGTGGATTGTTGTTAGCATATGGACATCGCGCTTATCATGGTACTTCAGGGCCAGAAGATGGTCATTCTGCCTGAAGATGCTCTGTCCCTGGGTCAGCTGAACTCTATCTGCCCTCCTCTTCGCCTTCTTGAAGACACGTGGCATGCCTTGCCTGTTTGTACGCACTGTACCACAAGCATAGGTGTTCAGCAGATAGAGTTGGGTGAAGAGCTCTGGACTGGTGTAGTAATTGTCCATGTAAACGCGATGCCCTTGGTCCAACAATCCACTGTAGCTGAGAAGGCCGAGGACAGTGCGGGTGGTGATGTTCAGCTCCTGCTCGATGCCCAGTGCCTCGGAGAAGTCGGTGCCTCGTGTGGAACCCTGGTATATATCCATGCCAAGCACATACCCTGACTTGGCCTCACATGCCTCATACATTTTGATGCCAAACTTGGTAGGCTTGGCAGGATTATACACCCGGAAGCGGAGTCTGCCTTTCCAGGGACATGTCGCTTCGTCAAAGCTGATGTCCCTTTCTGGCGAGTAGACCAGGAACTTGGCCCGCAGGTGGTTGTAGAAAGGCCTCACTTTGAAGAGGGGGTCGGTGAAGTCATCCTCTGTGTTGTCCACAAGATGGAAGTTACTGAGGATGGCTTCAAAACGCAGAGATGTCATGTTTTTGGCGAAAAATGGCGTCTCTGTGATTTCATCCGCTGACCAGTACTCTGGGATGGTAGGCTTGATGACGAGGCCTGTTGAAATGCAGAGTGCCAGAAACACCCTCATCTCTGCCCTGGTCAGAGGTTTCCAGTGATGCAACCTGGGAATAAACCCACTTTGTTACACACAGAGAAAGAGAAAAAAAATAATAAAAGCATAACATGTAAACACACACACACACTCGCATACACACACACATATGCTTGCATAAAATATTTGCTAGCATACACATGCACACTCTGATACAATGCTTCACTAAAACAATCAAAGAACATGCAATTATTTATCTAGAACATCACACACAAACACACTCATACAAACACACACAACCACATTTTTTTCATTCAAGGCAAAAAGAGAAAACCAATGATAGAGAGGGATTGTAACAAGTTCATTTACAGTGAGGAGAAAAACAAAATCTGCCATTGATGTAGAAAATCATCACAGAGAAAAGCTCACACACCTAAGTCTCCTTTCTAAATTACTCAAAAGAAACACATGAATTGCACAGAGAGGGAGCTAGGAGGAGCAGAGACAGAAAAAAACAGAAGAGTGGGCAAATCAATGGAGGAAATAACTATTTCAGCAAAAAAACAAACAAACAAACAAGTGAGCAAACGAGAGATGAAAAAAGAGAGGAGAGAGTGTAGAAAGAAAGAGAACGGGAACGAGAGGTAAAAAGTGAGAGAGAGAGAGAGGTAAATAGAGAGAGAGAGGAAGACGTGAAAGGGGGCGTATACGAAACAAAAAATGGAAACTTACCTAGAGTGTGGTTTCAGGTTGCCAGCATCGATCTTTCTTTGGGCGTAGAGGTTAGTCTGCTCAACTAAAAGATCGATGATTCTCTCATCAATGAATAGAGAGAAGAAATCAAGAGGTTGGGGATTATCGGGGAAGTTGTCATCAACGAGCAGTCGCGACTCTCTCGCGAATGGCATGTTGACGAGTTCGCCTTCCTCGCTCATCCACCCCTCCGCCACATCATCGTCAAAATTTCTGTTGGATGGGGCCTGGTCGATCTGCCTGGCATCTCCAGGAAGCATAAGACCCTCCAAGACATCTTGCAGGTCTTCACCTTCCCGGGCATCGGCGATTTCGTCCGCAAAAAATTCGTTCAAAAAATCTCTAAACTGGTCGCGTCGTCGTCTGCCAGCCATTTTGAGTGTCGCCACGCCCTCTGGATAAAAGGACTCCACAAACTCAAACTCTCAGTCAAACTGCTGAATATACATGTTACAGGGCGCTTCAGTCAAGCAACTACGCACTTGACACGGTCAGTGGAATTTTCCACTGAGGGGACGCGTCCTTGACCTCGCGAAAGTCGGTCACTGACCAGCGCGCCCATTGTCGCGACTTCCCTGTGCTAGCAGTGAGAAAGGGGCGCAACTATTGTCGCGACAACCGCGATCAGGGTTAATACCTCTGTACCCGGCAGGCCGCAGGATCGGCCTGACATGTCCGGTTGACCTGGCCTGGTATGGTGCTGGCGTGCGGTACGCGACCTACCGGTACCTATTCTCCTCTGCCACATCCTGTTTATATTACTTTCTTCCTGGCAAATTTTTAAGCATTAGAAGGATTTATTCTGAGACACCGGTTTTCGCTAGAATTTCTCTAATAATACTCATTTCATAATGTTGCATGTGTGTAAATTTGACTTCAGAACTTTTTTTTTATTTTTTGCATTTACATAGTATCAGAGGTCTAGAAGTACTTAGGGCTGAAAGGGTTAAAGTCTGAAAATGAAGAATCCACAATTCTGAGAAAACAAGCTTCTAAGATTTTGACTACATAACTGATTAAAGTCCTTAGCAACAGGTCTACATCTCAACAAAATTTAGTAAAACTTTTTAATTCAATAAAAAATACACTATACTTTGTAATTTTCATGCATTCAATCATTCTGATGCCTTTTGTCAGTTTCTTTCCAACTATCAAGATAATAGGATTGCAGGCATCGAAAACAACAATGTCAGCACTAAAATCATCTTTTGTAACATACAATGTTAATCTTTTTAAAATATGTGAAAGGGAAATGATAGACCAGATACCTGTACACCACAAACTACACAAGGGAGATGGAGACGGGTACGCAGCTTTCATCACGCTAGTCCCAAAGTCTCTACGATCTCATCATTCCCATACAACTCCAGGGTTACGGGACAACCTTTACCCTTTTACCCACTTGTGTGACATAAGTAAGCAAATATCACAATTTAGAAATACGCGATTTCCCACCTGTCACAAATATCACAATTTAGAAATACGCAATTTCCCACCTGTCACAAATATCACAATTTAGAAATACGCAATTTCCCACCTGTCACAAATATCACAATTTAGAAATACGCGATTTCCCACCTGTCACAAATATCACAATTTAGAAATACGCAATTTCCCACCTGTCACAAATATCACAATTTAGAAATACACAATTTCCCACCTGTCACAAATATCACGATTTAGAAATACGCAATTTCCCACCTGTCACAAATATCCCGATTTAGAAATACGCAATTTCCCACCTGTCACAAATATCACGATTTAGAAATACGCAATTTCCCACCTGTCACAAATATCACGATTTAGAAATACGCAATTTCCCACCTGTCACAAATATCACAATTTAGAAATATATACATTTCTCACCTGATGACAAAGTCGTTGTCGTTACGGGCAATGGTGACCACGATTTCTGGCATCTGGTCGTCATTGGCGTGCGTCTCAGCTGTTGCTCTGATAAAAAGCACAAAAACAAAACATTTAAAAAACAGTTAAAGGGATGAGCCAGATATACCCCAAACCAGAATCAGAATGCATAGTTAAAAAAATAAGACAACACAAATTTTTGTCACAAGCATATACAAAAGACAACAAAGAATAAATGCACAACACTTAACTCATTGACGATGAGCCACTTCATGTGAAGCGGCCGTCTGTGACGTCATAAACGACATGCCGCTTCCAGGGAAGCGGCGGACGTAATTAATTTTCACTGTGTGAAGCAGCCTTGCTATTCAAGGGAAATCAACCAGTCATCAAGTTGTAACCTTCCACTACACAGTTCCTTCCCTTTAGACTGTCTGCCAACACTTTTCCTTGTCTGAATTGGGCTTGTTTTTGCCATACCCCAAGTGACTGTGACTGATAATCTTTTTTTATTTTGTGGCATAAGTGGACTATGAAAAGGATCAAACTGACTGAAATTTGCTGTTCAAAGCTTCTCCTGCCATCATTTGACCAAAAACGACACTAAAGGTAGGAAAATATTTGACAATGAACTGATTTCATAATGTTGCATGTGTGTAAATTTGACTTCAGAACTTTTTTTATTTTTTGCATTTACATAGCATTTTGACCTGACATTTTGGAAAGTTTACCTGAATTACTCATACAAGTTGGTTTCATTTCTAAAAAGTAGACATAATGAGCTTTCTAAAAATGTATAACTTTTGTTTTTATTGCAAACAGAAGGGGCTCAGAATTTTTGTAAAACTGCTAAAAATAGTGTGTCTCAGGAAATTACTGGGGTCCATTTAGCCGCGTCGTCAATGAGTTAATAGAAAAATTTTAAAATCACCCAAAAGTCGATTTTGCGCATTCTTACTTTTTCATTCCAGACAAAAGTACAGACTCTAGAATTCAATCCTTTGACTCCCTCACCCTGTTCACCAGCAGCCTGCGCTGTACACCACACTAACAAACCAAAAACTTAACCCTTCAACTCACCCACCCTATCCACCAGCTTCCTGCATTATCAACCATGCTAGCAAAGCAAATACTTCCCGGAAGCTGGTGGACAGGGTGAGGGAGTCAAAGGGTTAAGTTTTTGCAGTTGGTGGATAGGGTGTAGCAGTCAAAGGGTTATGATGATACCTATCTTATTTCTCTACTGTGAACACTGACAGAAATGTGGAGTTTTAAAGCCTGTAAATACGGAATATGCCATTTTGAGAAAACAAACTTCACAGACTTTGAGCGGCAGAACAAAATCTCAATGAAATTTACTGAAACGCTTTATATAATAAGTTAAATTACAATATAATTTACAAGTTTCACGTCTTAAGCATTTAATCCAGTTTGGTGTCTGTCCTAAAAAATTTTAATAAGGTAAAATACCATATAATATTTTTTTCTTTTCTTCATGTATTCATCACTAAAATGTTTGATTTGGCCAGTCATGATTTAAGGCTGCGAAGCCTGGACTCTGAGAAAAACTAATTGCGAAGAATCGAGGCAGCAGAGATGTGGTTTTATAGGAGATACTATGTGTCAAATGGACAGACAGAAGAACTAATGAAAGTGTCCTGGAAGAACTTGATTCATCAGAAAACTACTAGCAGACGTCAACAAGAGAAGACTAAAATACATTGGCCATGTGTCACGCAACAAGAACACGGACCTCATGGCAACCATCTTTCAAGGAAAAACAGTGGCAAAAAGGAAGAACAGCAGACCTCCAATCTCACACATTGAGAACATAGCCAACATCAGTGGCCTAAACACTCTAGAAATTGCCCACCAATTTCAAGACAGAGCGGCCTGGAGGATGATGGTGGTGTCCAGATGTGCAGCAGCTTAAACTGAACCCGGTGACGCCGACAGGTGAGACAGGTGAGACCATATAATTTGTAAGTTTCACGTGTTTAGCATTTAGTCAACTTTGGTGTCTCTTGTTGGCTTCGAGACCTTGCCAGTGCATAGGATTTTGTGCAGGCTCAGGAAATCTGTCAGATATTTGCTGGCAGATTCGGGTGGAGCGCATATGGAGCTGTCCAAGTGCGGTGAATCCCTCCTGAAATAACTCCAATAACTCCAGGCCTCTAGTGTAACTCAGCCTGTGTAACCTTCTGTCAGAGCTGGTCACATATCATGAAAGGAAAACCACCCCACCTGAAGGAGTTCTTCAGCAGTTCTGTCAGGATGTATTCGAGGGGCGGCTGAATGTAGGGGAAGGTAGCGTTCAGGTGCCCGTTCACCACCAGCTCAGGAGCATTGCCGTACTTTTCTTCACATATAGATCTGAAAATCAGGAAACACAATAGCACGCTCAATTCCTTTTTTTTTCTTTTTATTTAAGGAAGATTGTACTTTGCTTGTCGTTTTGTGCATCTTTATCCCCTCCCCCCTTTCTTTTTGGTCCCATTTTCGCGTTATCTTAACCCTCTGACTCCCGCGCCCTGTGCACCAACCACAAAAACTTAACTCTTTGACTCCCTCACCGTATCTAGCAGGAAGCTGATGGATAAGATGAAGGAGTGAAAGGGTTAAGTTTTTGCTTTGCTAGCATAGGTGACAATGCAGGATGCTGGTGGACATGGTACAGGAGTCAAAGGGTTAAGTTTTTGCTTTGCTAGCATAGGTGACAATGCAGGATGCTGGTGGACATGGTACAGGAGTCAAAGGGTTAAGTTTTTGCTTTGCTAGCATGGTTGATAATGCAGGATGCTGGTGGACATGGTACTGGAGTCAAAGGGTTAAGTTTTTTACTTTGCTAGCATGGTTGATAATGCAGGATGCTGGTGGACATGGTACTGGAGTCAAAGGGTTAATGGCCGCAGAAGCTGGGACAATTTTTATGATTCTGTGATGATGATGATGATGATGATGATGATGATGATGATGATGATGATGATGATGATGACGACGACGACGACGATGACGATGACTACGATGACGACGATGATGATGACGATGACGACGACGACGATGATGATGATGATGATGATGATGATGATGGGGATAATAATCATGATGCTGAGATGACAGGCATACATTCGTAAACAGCACCCTTATTTTGCACACTTTACGCCCAAATCGAACAAGTTAACAGATCTGCTACAATGGTTCCTTTGATAGAGCCATGGACTCAACATCTGACATATCTCAAGTTCAGTTACAGCCTGCAGCACATAGGTCCACTGGCCTGTTCACAGCCCATCTTAATGTTCCATCGTTCTGGTGGTGTCAGCTTACTGTTTCATAGGTCCACTGGCCTGTTCACAGCCCATCTTAATGTTCCATCGTTCTGGTGGTGTCAGCTTACTGTTTCATAGATCCACTGGCCTGTTCACAGCCCATCTTAATGTTCCATCGTTCTGGTGGTGTCAGCTTACTGTTTCATAGGTCCACTGGCCTGTTCACAGCCCATCTTAATGTTCCATCGTTCTGGTGGTGTCAGCTTACTGTTTCATAGATCCACTGGCCTGTTCACAGCCCATCTTAATGTTCCATCGTTCTGGTGGTGTCAGCTTACTGTTTCATAGATCCACTGGCCTGTTCACAGCCCATCTTAATGTTCCATCGTTCTGGTGGTGTCAGCTTACTGTTTCATAGATCCACTGGCCTGTTCACAGCCCATCTTAATGTTCCATCGTTCTGGTGGTGTCAGCTTACTGTTTCATAGATCCACTGGCCTGTTCACAGCCCATCTTAATGTTCCATCGTTCTGGTGGTGTCAGCTTACTGTTTCATAGATCCACTGGCCTGTTCACAGCCCATCTTAATGTTCCATCGTTCTGGTGGTGTCAGCTTACTGTTTCATAGATCCACTGGCCTGTTCACAGCCCATCTTAATGTTCCATCGTTCTGGTGGTGTCAGCTTACTGTTTCATAGATCCACTGGCCTGTTCACAGCCCATCTTAATGTTCCATCGTTCTGGTGGTGTCAGCTTACTGTTTCATAGATCCACTGGCCTGTTCACAGCCCATCTTAATGTTCCATCGTTCTGGTGGTGTCAGTTTACTGTTTCATAGATCCACTGGCCTGTTCACAGCCCATCTTAATGTTCCATCGTTCTGGTGGTGTCAGCTTACTGTTTCATAGGTCCACTGGCCTGTTCACAGCCCATCTTAATGTTCCATCGTTCTGGTGGTGTCAGCTTACTGTTTCATAGGTCCACTGGCCTATTCACAGCCCATCTTAATGTTTCCATTATGCTGGTGGTGTCAGCTTACTGTTTCATAGGTCCACTGGCCTATTCACAGCCCATCTTAATGTTTCCATTATGCTGGTGGTGTCAGCTTACTGTTTCATAGGTCCACTGGCCTATTCACAGCCCATCTTAATGTTTCCATTATGCTGGTGGTGTCAGCTTACTGTTTCATAGGTCCACTGGCCTATTCACAGCCCATCTTAATGTTTCCATTATGCTGGTGGTGTCAGCTTACTGTTTCATAGGTCCACTGGCCTATTCACAGCCCATCTTAATGTTCCATTATTCTGGTGGTGTCAGCTTACTGTTTCATAGGTCCACTGGCCTATTCACAGCCCATCTTAATGTTTCCATTATTCTGGTGGTGTCAGCTTACTGTTTCATAGGTCCACTGGCCTGTTCACAGCCCATCTTAATGTTTCCATTATTCTGGTGGTGTCAGCTTACTGTTTCATAGGTCCACTGGCCTGTTCACAGCCCATCTTAATGTTTCCATTATTCTGGTGGTGTCAGCTTACTGTTTCATAGGTCCACTGGCCTGTTCACAGCCCATCTTAATGTTCCATCGTTCTGGTGGTGTCAGCTTACTGTTTCATAGGTCCACTGGCCTGTTCACAGCCCATCTTAATGTTCCATTATTCTGGTGGTGTCAGCTTACTGTTTCATAGGTCCACTGGCCTGTTCACAGCCCATCTTAATGTTTCCATTATTCTGGTGGTGTCAGCTTACTGTTTCATAGGTCCACTGGCCTGTTCACAGCCCATCTTAATGTTTCCATTATTCTGGTGGTGTCAGCTTACTGTTTCATAGGTCCACTGGCCTGTTCACAGCCCATCTTAATGTTTCCATTATTCTGGTGGTGTCAGCTTACTGTTTCATAGGTCCACTGGCCTGTTCACAGCCCATCTTAATGTTTCCATTATTCTGGTGGTGTCAGCTTACTGTTTCATAGGTCCACTGGCCTGTTCACAGCCCATCTTAATGTTTCCATTATTCTGGTGGTGTCAGCTTACTGTTTCATAGGTCCACTGGCCTGTTCACAGCCCATCTTAATGTTTCCATTATTCTGGTGGTGTCAGCTTACTGTTTCATAGGTCCACTGGCCTATTCACAGCCCATCTTAATGTTTCCATTATTCTGGTGGTGTCAGCTTACTGTTTCATAGGTCCACTGGCCTGTTCACAGCCCATCTTAATGTTCCATCGTTCTGGTGGTGTCAGCTTACTGTTTCATAGGTCCACTGGCCTGTTCACAGCCCATCTTAATGTTCCATCGTTCTGGTGGTGTCAGCTTACTGTTTCATAGGTCCACTGGCCTATTCACAGCCCATCTTAATGTTCCATCGTTCTGGTGGTGTCAGCTTACTGTTTCATAGGTCCACTGGCCTATTCACAGCCCATCTTAATGTTCCATCGTTCTGGTGGTGTCAGCTTACTGTTTCATAGGTCCACTGGCCTATTCACAGCCCATCTTAATGTTCCATCGTTCTGGTGGTGTCAGCTTACTGTTTCATAGGTCCACTGGCCTATTCACAGCCCATCTTAATGTTCCATCGTTCTGGTGGTGTCAGCTTACTGTTTCATAGGTCCACTGGCCTATTCACAGCCCATCTTAATGTTCCATCGTTCTGGTGGTGTCAGCTTACTGTTTCATAGGTCCACTGGCCTATTCACAGCCCATCTTAATGTTCCATCGTTCTGGTGGTGTCAGCTTACTGTTTCATAGGTCCACTGGCCTATTCACAGCCCATCTTAATGTTCCATCGTTCTGGTGGTGTCAGCTTACTGTTTCATAGGTCCACTGGCCTATTCACAGCCCATCTTAATGTTCCATCGTTCTGGTGGTGTCAGCTTACTGTTTCATAGGTCCACTGGCCTATTCACAGCCCATCTTAATGTTCCATCGTTCTGGTGGTGTCAGCTTACTGTTTCATAGGTCCACTGGCCTGTTCACAGCCCATCTTAATGTTCCATCGTTCTGGTGGTGTCAGCTTACTGTTTCATAGGTCCACTGGCCTGTTCACAGCCCATCTTAATGTTCCATCGTTCTGGTGGTGTCAGCTTACTGTTTCATAGGTCCACTGGCCTGTTCACAGCCCATCTTAATGTTTCCATTATTCTGGTGGTGTCAGCTTACTGTTTCACAGGTCCACTGGCCTGTTCACAGCCCATCTTAACTCAATCGAGTCGCAGTCATCAGGGTCAATCTGCCCCCTCAATTCGGAGGATTTTTAGCGCATTTTAAAAAAATATAGAAAAACAACCGAATAAAGTAGACAAACAAAGTAAAGTGATACAGAAAGACCAGGATTAGATCTTTACAAATAATCTTACTTTATTTATGGTATTCCGTGTACTTGTAAATGATGAGGTATCCAAATAGGTATCCAAAGGGTGGTAATTTTTTTTTTGATGGATATGAACACACACTGTGAAACAGTTTTAGATGAAGTCCAGAACATGATTTCGATGCCATGGATGTTTCAAATCACAAGATTTCTGGTAGTTGTCACTTTTTGCATACAGTTGCTCCAGAGCACAAAATATTTACAAAATTGTGAGATTCGACTTGCTTTCCTTGACGCCACTTGCGAAATTCGCATGTCGCGGGTAGCGCTGAAAAAAGGCTACTGTTGTCTTTGTTTCACATTGCCACAAATGGTTTAACCCTTTCACCGCCAGGCGTTTTTTTTGTGCATACACTCCCAGCGCCAGCTGTTTTTTGCTGTTTTGCCATATTTACACTAGCGTATTTCAAATTCGAATATCTCTGGAACTAGATAATCAATTTCTTAGCTGTTTTTTGTAAAATGAAGGAACTAGATTGTAGATTAGTGGTATGATAATGTGATGTGGAGGTTTAGTCAACATATTTTTGTAAATGTTATGTAATGTGAAGGTAAAGCAAGAAAAAAAAAAAAAAGAAAGCCATCCTTTCATCACAACATGAAAAACATGACAGCATACCAACAAACACTCAACAATGAAGATATATCAATTTACTCACCAATGAAGTCCAGAAATGATGTACAATCCAACAGAAAATTAAGAAATCAGTAGAAAAATCCATATACTCCAATGGCGAAAATGAGGTGATGGCAGTGCATAGTCCATGGAAAACTGTCATTGGTTTGTCAGTCTGACTGATGATGATTTTGTTCATGAAATGTCTTTGCAAGATATATATGAAAAGATACACTATGTATGATATGGAAAAAATAAAATGATACTGTGTGGAGGAAGAGAAATAATGGTATATATATGTACATATGAAAGAAATGAATATGTTCACTGACAAAAGCAATCATGCCTTAGTCCAGTCCGTGGACAAGCTGTGCTGCTGCCTTACGGTAGTCAGCATGTGTGTGATACAGTTCAAAACACACTGTAGGGCACATGGGCATATCACATGTTTTACATTTGAAGGTGGTTTGCACCCTCTTCCATCCTGGCTGGGTCCGGGAGCTGCAGACTTTGCAGTCTGGGTTACTGCCAGCCGGGGTCCTCGTAAGGAAGTGCCGTTCTGTCAGTCGTGGTGCCGGTCTGGGTGTGGCTGTCTGGCCTTGGGTCTGGACTAAGGGCCTGTAGTTGGCCAGCAGCCCATCAATGACCTTCTCCCTGAAGATTCGTGCAGGGAGGTGAGGTTTGGCAGAGGTCTTTTTGTAAATGATGTAGCCATTTGTCAGGGCGACTTCACGCAGACGATGGTACACTGCGTGGTACCATTTGCTGACCTTGTGTGGGTAAGCATAGGTCCCCAGCAGTTGATCAGTCAGGTCAACACCACCCATGTGCTGGTTGTAGTCCTCTGCGATGACAGGCTTCTCCAAGTTGCGGAAACCACCTACGTGTTTTCCAGATTTCATCCTCTTTTCGATGGTGTTGTCTGAGTGGACTGACGACAAGAAGAGGACATACTTGACATCATGCCATGCACAGGCCACAATGTTGGTGCTCACCGACTTCATAAACACTGGGTCATCCCCCTTTTGCAATGGTGTGTCTCTGCTGTTGAAATTTGGAGGCATGTTCTTCCGCCCTGGTCGAACAGTTCCACAATGACCTATACCCTGGTCCTGCAGCTGTTTGACGACATTGGGGGATGTATAAAAGGAGTCCGTGTACACAATGTGGCCAGAATTTTCGTAACCTTCCAGCAGCTTCAAAACTACTTGCTCCGTCATTGTAAAGTCTCCAGCAGCAACAGTTTCCTGGCCAAAGGTCTCCTTCCCTGTATATACCAAAAACTTCAGGGCATATCCACTTGAAGCTTCTGACAAACAGAACTCTTTTATGCCAAAGCGAATTGGCTTGGCGGGGAGAAATTGCCGGAAAAAAAGACGTCCTTTGAATTTAATCATTGACTCATCAATGCTGAGGTTCTGTCCTGGGCAGTACGCTTCCTGAAACAGGGGGTCAATGATGTTGAGCAGAGACCGAATCTTGAACAAGGGATCATATCCCTCCTCACCTCTCTCCTTCTGCTTGGTGTTGTCACAGAAGTGAAGGAACCGTGTGATAAGTTCATATCTGTTCCTCGACATCACTGAGCCGAACTTGACTTGTGTCAGCCAGTAGGTCCGCCAGTAGTCTTCAATCTCGGGTTTGTTGATCAGCCCCATAGCAATTTGCAGGGCTACGTAGGCTTTCATCTCATCCATGGTGGTCTCTTTGGCAGCCTGTAGACGGGAGTGTGTGTCCAGGTCTGTGATACCACTCAGCAGCTGATCGGCATACAAGTTGGACTGGTCCACTATAAGCTGGAATGCCTCATCCGGAAAGAACAGCTGAAAGTAGTCCACCGGCTGGAAATGTTCAGTATCCACCAGCACACCTGAAAAACAATCATGGAAAAGATTACAAAAAGGACCTAAAAGAAAAATGAAGAACACATGTGTACACACACACACACACACACACACACACACACACACACACACACACACACACACACACACACACACACACACAAACTCACTGCTGGTATGCCTGTGTACTACTGTCTCTCTCTCTCTCTCTCTCTCTCTCTCTCACACACACACACACACACACACACACACACACACACACACACACACACACACACACACACACACACACACACACACTGTAAACAAAATCAGTCACTTACCTTTCCACACACACACACACACACACACACACACACACACACACACACACACACACACACACACACACACTGTAAACAAAATCAGTCACTTACCTTTCCACACACACACACACACACACACACACACACACACACACACACACACACACACACACACACACACTGTAAACAAAATCAGTCACTTACCTTTCCACACACAAACACACACACACACACACACACACACACACACACACACACACACACACACACACACCCCACACACACACACTGTAAACAAAATCAGTCACTTACCTTTCCACACACACACACACACACACACACACACACACACTGTAAACAAAATCAGTCACTTACCTTTCCACACACACACACACACACACACACACACACACACACACACACACACACACACACAGAGTTATGTAAACAAAATCATTCTCTTACCTGTTGGTCTATTGAAATCTGGCAGCCAATCTCCTGGAGAATATGTGTCATTGGGATGATACAGCTCCCACTCAAACGCGTCAGTTGCTGACACAGGCAGAGGTCGAGCGCTTCTCACATGTGTCAGTCGGCCCCGCCCCCTTTGACCCCGTTTCGAAACAACTGTGCTCGCCGGTCTCCGACTAGCTGGACGCTTTCCTCTCCCCTCCACTGCTCTTCTTTGGTCACTTGGCCTTCTCATTGGCACAGCACTCGACTCCCCACCACCCTCACTGTCAGTATCACTATCGCCAGCAACGCTGGCCACCTGCAGATGACTCGCGCCTCTCTCCCTTACAACCCTCCCACTTCCACTTGGCACTGGTCCAACTGGCTGAGCAAAGCTCTGCTCACTTGCAGAATCCGATGATTGTTGGTCAAGTTCGGAATCATTTGAGACAGGATATTCTTCATCTGATTTTGCATCAGCTGACCTCGAATGTAGCATTCGAAGTACTTCTTCGGTCGTAAATGTCCGACGAGGTTGACTGCCTGAAGTGCTTGGTTCGGCCATCACTGAGAATGAAAATATGCGAGAGGAAAGACTGCAGCTGACAACACTTTGGAGTGGCTAATGGCGATTTATGGTAATTAGGGGGTCCCCGTGACCCTGACGTCAATTGGTGTTAGTCTATCTCTTGAAACAAGAGAGCACTGGCACTGAGAGTGGGGTACCCTAGTTTGTCGAGTTTTGTCGCCGTCGGCGCTCAGCCATGATGTCGACAAAACTCGCCGTCGGCGGCGAAAGGGTTAAGGTAAATAAATGCTGTAAACATACCCTAGTTTACGTTCCCAGTGAGTTTTCCCTGTAACTGACGCTTCTGACGTAAAAAAAAAATACAAATGTCCGCCGTCGATAAATCAACGTCGCATACCCAAGCAGTAAACAGAAGTGACGGAGATTTTCTTCCGGCACAAAGCGATTGAGTTAATGTTTCCATTATTCTGGTGGTGTCAGCTTACTGTTTCATAGATCCACTGGCCTGTTCACAGCCCATCTTAATGTTTCCATTATTCTGGTGGTGTCAGCTTACTGTTTCATAGGTCCACTGGCCTGTTCACAGCCCATCTTAATGTTTCCATTATTCTGGTGGTGTCAGCTTACTGTTTCATAGATCCACTGGCCTGTTCACAGCCCATCTTAATGTTTCCATTATTCTGGTGGTGTCAGCTTACTGTTTCATAGGTCCACTGGCCTGTTCACAGCCCATCTTAATGTTTCCATTATTCTGGTGGTGTCAGCTTACTGTTTCATAGATCCACTGGCCTGTTCACAGCCCATCTTAATGTTTCCATTATTCTGGTGGTGTCAGCTTACTGTTTCATAGATCCACTGGCCTGTTCACAGCCCATCTTAATGTTTCCATTATTCTGGTGGTGTCAGCTTACTGTTTCATAGGTCCACTGGCCTGTTCACAGCCCATCTTAATGTTTCCATTATTCTGGTGGTGTCAGCTTACTGTTTCATAGATCCACTGGCCTGTTGGCTGCCCATCTTAATGTTTCCATTATTCTGGTGGTGTCAG
>JAPXFY010000025.1:7640431-7655431 GCA_030674185.1 Monoplex corrugatus | reverse complement strand
CAGTTCAGTTTAGTGATGTTCTTTATATTCACTAAAGATAAAAAACCTCTCTGTTTGGACAGAGTGAGACACAGACAATATCTGAATACTATACTGTCTTCGAATTCACAACACAAGCTTGTTGCTGCTGTGCAGAAACGTGAACGTGTTTCTGACTCAAAGTTCTGATTTTGCAGAGTGTTGGGTTCTACACCACAGTACCTGGACAGCAATGAAAAAAATAGAAATTATGGGTAAACCATACAACTTGTGTGTTCGTTTCACACATGGAAAGGTATATATTCAATTCCAAGCCCAAATTGTCTGGAATTCACTCCTAATTCTTGTCTGATGCCCTCTCCGTACTGCAGGCATGCCAGAACAACACGCTCCCCCTCCTGTCTAGAGCTCTGCACCAGGTTGCCACAACCAGAAGAGCAGTTCTGCAGTGGATTCCAGCCCACTGCGGAGTCTCCGGGAATGAGCGAGCTGATATCCTTGCTAAGGAGGGAGCCAGAGAAGAACAACCTAACAACAGCGTCAGCTATAGTGAGAAGAGGAGCATCATCAGGGCGCTTTCCATGCCGAGACGACACAGGGATGACTACCACCTGTTGTCTAGAGAGCAGCAAGTTGCCCTGGTGAGGTTGCGCACCGGTCACAATAGGCTGAACAGCCACATGTATCGCAAACTGAAGCTGGCGCCCTCCCCAACCTGTCCCTGCGGTCAAGAAGACCAAACCACGGAGCATATACTCCAAAGATGTCCCCTTCACCAGATGGCAAGACAGGACGTGTGGCTGACAGACACTCCGCTGACAACCAAACTCAATGGCTGCAGACAGGAGCTGGAAAAGACGGCTGCATTCATCGCCCGGACTCAGATGATTGTGTAGCAGCGTACGCCAAGAAGAAGAATTCACTCCTAAACCATATCCACCTTTCTGACTGATACATCACCATCTTTCATAATGAAACTGAAAATACATGTATCTCTTCCAGAATGCTTGTTATTAACGCCTAAATGTCCTGATGATTATCTTTCTTAGCACTTTGGTTTGTGTAACATAATATATGTGTGTGTGTGTGTGTGTGTGTGTGTGTGTGTGTGTGTGTGTGTGTGTGTGTGTGTGTGTGTGTGTGTGTGTGTGTGTGTGTGTGTGTGTGTGTGTGTGTGTAAGTGTGTGTATGTATGTGTGTGAGTGTGTATGTGTGTGTGCATGCACGCATGCATGCATTGTGTGTGTGTGTAAGTGCATGTGTGCTTGTATGTGTGCATGTGCATGTGTGCATGTGTATGAGCTATTCATTAGTGCATGTTGTGTTTATATGATGTATTCCTCAGCATTAGTGCACACTGGGTTTATACAATGCATTTCTAAGTAGACAGATATATTTTCCCTCAATGCATTATCTATTTTGTATCGTCACAACATTTCAAAACATGATCATATTTTTGTTAACTGCACTGAGGTTTGTTTGTTTATTTGTTTTACGTCTCATCTTCTTCACCACTTTCATGGTCTCACTCACACGTTGTTCATTTTGTCACTCCAACACACCTCCAGAGACTCTGGACAAATGGCAAATAAATGAACATAGCGATAAATTACCAAACCAGCAAACAAACAAACGAGTTTCACGAGTGATTGACAACTTATTATTGTTCTTATTCTTGTTATTGTTATTGTTGTTTAAAGCCCAGCCAACTGCATAGAGCTAATCAGGGCTGTTACTGCTTCAAAACATACAAAAACTTCAACAGGAAAAAAACAAAAAGAAAAGAAAATTGCATACACATATCAATGCATTTGCGCACATAATCTAAGGACATGTCCCCAGCACTGACCACTCCATCCAATCTATCGCACAGTGGATTTAAAAAAAACACCCAAATACAAATTTAAGCATTCCTAAGGACACCATAACATATACAAAAACGGGTCTAAATTACAAAAAAATTGCTTCCGTATATCTCACCTCCCTAGATCCAAAAATGCACTTAATCACATGTACCCAATTATCAATCCTAAGAAAAAGTATGAAAGACTTTATTGAACACATACAAGTGAATGGACCAGCAAGGCAGAAAATGACAGGAAGAAATGACAGAAAGCAAAGGAACAAGGCAGAAACAAAGACAGTGACAGAAAAGAGGAAATTTCCAGCATATCATTTTCAGAAGGTGGGGATACTATTTATACTGAAAGAGCCCCCGGCATCCCCATGGGGGAAGTGTTCTTATTCTTATTGTTTAAAGCCCATCTGACAGCACATAGCCATATCAAGGCCAAAACCATTTCAAAACGTTAACAACATCTGCTTGTTGTTATTGTTTTATTTTTGTTTATAAGCCCAGCCAATGCGTACATCCATATCAGGGCTATAACCATTTCAAAATATACACAATACTTCAACAGGAAAAAGAAAAGGAAAAGAAAATTAAGTACACATATCAATGTATTTGCACACATAATCTAAAGAAATGCCCCCTGGCGTTGACCATTCCATCCAATTTATCACACATGGGATTTAAAAAACATACCTGAACACAAATAAAAATATAACTAGGGACACTGAAACATACATAAAAACAGGCCTAAATTACCTAAAATTGCTTCCACATATCTCATTTCCTTAGAGCCAAAAATGCACTTAATGCATTACCCAGTTATCAATCCTACGAGAAAGTATGTAAGACTTTATCAAACACATACAGATGAATGGACCAGCATGGCAGAAAATGATAGGAAGAAATGACAGAAAGCAAAGGAACAAGGCAGAAACAAAGAGAGTGACAGAAAAGAGGAAATTTCTAGCACAGAATTACTAGAAGGTGGGGATACTACTTATACTGGAAGAGCCCCCAGCACCCCCATGGAGAGAGAGCTAAAAACACACTTAATGACAAACGGATGGACTGACTAACTGACTGACTGACTGACTAGACTTTAAATAAATGGGGAGAAAGCATGATGAACTGATAAAATTATTACAAAATTTAATATGAAAACTAGCACAGCACAGACAAATTACAACTTACGACGGGAAAGTCGGACAGGATGTGAAATGCCCTGATGTACAGTTCATGCTGTCAACAGAAAGAAAAAGAAAATAACATAAACATATTTTAAAACATGAACAATTATCTCTCATTAACCCTTTGACTCCTGCGTCCTATCCACCAACAGCAAAAACTTAATCCTTTGATTCTCTCAGCCTATCCAACAGCTTCCTGAAGGAAGGTGGTGGATAGGGTGAGGGAGTCAGAAGGTTAAGTTTCTGCTTTGCTAGCATGGTTGACAAAAAACAGGATGCTGGTGGACAGGGTGCAGGAGTCAAAGGGTTAATCATTGATGTGAACAGCTGCATCTGTATATCGTTTTAATTACTGCTGTTGTGAACAAATAATTTTTTCCATCTGCAAAGTTAGTGGACTTGAATATTGCTCTTTGATTAGAAATTAAGACAAAATGAAGTCTTAAGTAATGTTTCCAACCAACTGAACAATTGCTATCAATAAAACTGAATTTTTTCTTTGCACCATCTGGAGTTGTCCACATAATTCAGATGGTGAGACAGACAGGCAGACGTGAGAGAACCCCAGAGTCCTGATACTCAATTCAAATCATAATAATTTGTTATCGAATTTATTACAAAACATCTGCTGCCCATTGTGCTAGTCATGATTATAAAGCACGTTTTAAACACACACACACACACACACACACACACACACACACACACACACACACACACACACACACACACACACACACACACACACACAACACACACACACACACAACACACACACACACACAACACACACACACACACACACACACACACACACACACACACACACACACATAACACACAAACACACACACAACACACACACACACACACACACACACACACACACAACACACACACAACAACACTCACACAACACACACACACACACACACACACCACACACACACACACACACACACACACACACACACACACACACACACACACACACACACACACACACATCACATCACCACACTGTCACACACACACACTCCACATGCAGCACATCTGCACACACTACACTTTCATCACCACACCACACACAAACACATATGATGCACATCGGCTCACATATGTACAACGTACTATACATGCACAGCTCGCATGCAAGCATACATACACACATGAACACACACACACACACACACACACACACACACACACACACACTCTCTCTCCTCTCTCTCATCTGTCTCTCTCTCTCGCACACCGACGCATATACACATGCATCACATACGAATGCATACACGCATGCACACACACACACACACACACACACACACACACACACACACACACACACTACATCACACACACACACACACTACGTACAAATGCACACATTTACACACACACACATATAATGATACACACACACACACACACACACACACACACACACACACACACACACACACACACACACACACACACACACACACACACACACATACACACACAAATACACACCACTTTAAGGATGGTAGGGTTGCATCCCACTATAAAAGGAAGATTACGAAAGCCAGCGATGCGATGAGCAATTCGGACAGGAAGTTCCTTGCTCAGATACTGAGCACTGCGCTACAAACAAAACATGAAAAGAATACACAGATATACCAGTTTTCTTACGCGAAGGCTCAATAACAAGCAAGATATAAATAATGCATCATACAAATTTTTTCCTCTTCTAACCCTTTGATTCCCAGTCCCACACCCTATCCACCAACTGCAAAAACTTAACCCTTTGATTCCCACAACCTATCCACCCACTGCAAAAACTTAACCCTTTGATTCCCTCACCCTATCCATCTACTTCAAAAACTTAACCCTTTGATTCCCTCACCCTATCCACCCACTGCAAAAACTTAACCCTTTGATTCCCTCACCCTGACAGGACAAGGGAATCAAAGGGTTAAGTTTTTGCTTTGCTAGCATGGTTAACAATGCAGAATGCTGACTGACAGGGTGCAGGAGTCAAGGGGTTAAAAGCATCACAGTACCCAGGCAATCTTGTCTATGTTCAACCCCCCCCCCCCCACTACCCCCCTCCAATTACTACACCATCCCAAATGGCAACACAAGCTGGATTCTTTTTTTTTTTACAACGCTATGATGAAGAAGATAATGACAGAAATGATTATCATGATGCTATGGAGTTCCATCTAGGATAAAGACTTCATGACAGGGCTGTACTCTACACTTACTATCATAATATATCCTGGCATGAACCAGGCCCGAGAGATACAGACACCTGCAGTGTTGGTCAAGAGATCTGAGCAACACCCTCAACAGCGCACCCATGAAGTGGATGACACTCAACTGTGTGGGCCCAGTCTTCCCAGTGAGCCCATAGCATGCTCAATCCAGGGTTGGAGCTGGATGAGGCCAAAAATTCCCACATTGATTCTGACAGGATGGATGGGATTCGAACTCACAACCTTCCAATCAGCAGTCCATTGCACTTACCAGAGCATCATGGCAACCGGTGTGCATCATGAAAATATAACAATAATATGATAATCACATTCATAATGCAATTGAAAACAGATACTGAATTATGCCAACAGTTATGAAAAGAGGCGATGATTTACAGACATGAATTGTAACGTCCCAATATGTTACGAGCAATCAGCATCAAAGCATGAAACACACCTCATGATATTCCAAATATTTCTGATAAATGTTATATTTCAACATTTATTATCCCTTTGCCTCTCTGACCCCTATTTCAATCACACACACACACACACACACACACACACACACACACACACACACACACACACACACACACACACACACACAAAAGTAACATCAGGTCAATCTTTGTTACTTAAAATTTCAGAATCATTAGTTCACAGTCCTGTTAATGCATTACTTTAACTTTATGCAGTTTGTGTTTTAGCGTTAAATTTTTCCTTCACATTGTTGAAGTTAATTGTTACTAATGTTAGAGTTAAGATTTCGTTCCATTTTACTATTCTACCACCTATTTATGACTTTTTCCTCTGTCTCCCCTCTGCCCCAATCCAACCCATCCAACTATTGTTCTCCATTTTATTTTATTTACACATTTTTTTATTCCCCTCCCCTCCCTCCCCCGTCTAATATCACTTACAGTGAAAAGACATTAAATCAAAGAACGCACACACACACACACACACACACACACACACACACACACACACACACACACACCACACACACCACACACACACACACACACACACACACACACACACACAAACCAAGCAAGTACACGTGTACACAAACACAGACAGACACAGACACAGACACACACACAGACACACGCACGCACGCACGCACGCACGCACGCACGCACGCACGCACGCACGCCACACACACACACACACACACACACACACAGAGGAGAAAGACAGGAAGACATATTCACTTTTGTTTTCACTGCATAATGCAGCATTTCATATCAAACATACATATACATCCCTTAAGTTTTCTTTACTGTATTATGTATATTTCACTGATATCGAGCAATGGGTCTTCTCTCATACATTTGTTGCATGAGCCTATTATTAGTATTAAAGTATTAAACTATTATGTACTACAAACAACAACTGACCTTTATTTAAATTCAGAAATCATCAAACCATCAGACTTTTATGACTTCATAAGTTTGAGAGATTGGTGTTTGTTTGAACGAAATTCACTGCATTCAGATAATCCCATTCACACTCCACCTCAATGATCAATCTGCCAGCAATTATCTGGCAGACTCCTTAAGCCTGCACAAAACCCTACATGCTGGCATGGTCTTAAAACACAGAGATGGGTAGAGGTACCTACGACACATATGATTAAGCTGATATATAATCTGAATGATTGAAACATTCAGATAGGCAGTGAATAGGCCAGGTTTTTTTTGTTTTGTTTTTTTTAATTGTTGTGGGCTGGGATTGAACTCAAGCTTATCAGACCTTGTGTAAATGCATAACAGCACATGTTTAGCATGAAGATAGGCAATGAATAGGCCAGGTTTTTTCTTTTTACTACACTACGCACAAAAAGTTAAGGATCACTTGCACAAAAATTCCTAACTTTCAAAATAAGAAAGCCAATGCGTTGAAGTTTGGCAAACATTTAATTCCATGCTTTAGTGATAACGATACACAATTGCCTTCAATTTCGAGCAATCGTTTGGTGTGTACATTTGATCAAAGTGGGTACGTATCGAAATTTGATTTCCCAAAGTCATTGAAATCACAAGACAGGGCATTCTGATGCTCCCAAAAGTTCAGTAATGCGTGTAACCGCCATGGCTGTTCTGGCACTCGATGCAGCGAGTCCTCATCGAGTTGACCAGGTTGGTGAAGATCCTCTGTGGAAGCGCCTGCCACTCAGCCTGCAGCATCTGGTAGAGGTGTTGGGCATCCCTGGGAGGGGGGTGGTTGCTCCTCACTTTGCGATCCAGCTCATCCCAGAGGTTCTCAATCGGGTTGAGATCGGGACTGCATGCTGGCCACTCCATTCTGTTGACTCCAGACTGCTGCAGGAAGTCGTTGACAACCCTTGCCCTGTGGGGGCGAGCGTTGTCATCCTGGTAGACAGCTGTCGGTCCCATCTGCTGCAGTGTAGGCACAGCCAGCGGTCGAAGGATCTCATCCCGGTATCGGAGGCCAGTCAGGTTACCCTGTACATGATACAAGGGTGTTCTGTGGTGAAGGCTGAAGGCCCCCCAGACCATTACAGAACCTCCACCAAAGGCCACCTTTTCTTGGACAGTGGTGTCAATAAAGCGTTGCCCTGGGCGCCTCCAGACCCTCAGTCGGCCGTCGTTGTGGTTCATGTGAAGCGTGATTCATCACTGAACAGGACCTGGGACCATTGCTGACGTGTCCACCTCACGTGACGTCTGCAGAAGGTGCGGCGTGCTGCCCTATGGGCTGGAGTTAAGCGTGGCCGTACAGCTGGGCGACGAGAACGGAGGTTAAACCCATGAAGGCAGTTCTGTATGGTCTGCTGGCTGATGTTGATGTTAGTAGCCACCCTCAGCTGCCTTCGAATGATGCTGGAAGAGGCTGTTCTTGTCTGCAGGGCTTGTCATTCAATGAGACGATCTTCACGTGGATTTGTCTTCTTCGGTCGACCAGATCTGCGTCTTTCATGGACTCTCCCAGTGGCTGTGAAGCGTTGAATCAGTCTGACAATGACCGAGATGGACACCTGAAGTGCCTGGCCACTTCTCGCTTGGGAACACCATCTTGGAACCATGCAACAGCTCGTCCCCTCTCAAACTCGCTCAATTTTCGTCGTGGAGGCATTGTCAGATCAGGCCTACTACTGGTGGAATGTCTTCTTATAAAGCCAAGCAAGAGACAGCATCTCACACATAAACAGCAGTGCTTGCACGTGCATAATGGTTTTTCCATCTGGCTTGTGCAATGTGTTCAGGCAGAACGGTCCAAAACAAGGTCCTTTTTCGCAAGTTTCTGCTTTTCCGTTTGCGACCAAGCTCAATAGTAGAGAATCCCGTGCAATTTTCGCACTAACACACAACATCGCCCACTTACAGCTGAACAAGAATTCATAACAATTTGGCTGGACTGAGAAATAAATAACAGTAGCGAACTGAGTTTATTATGCACCGGTTTTTCTCATAGTGATCCTTAACTTTTTGTGCGTAGCTTATTATGGGCTGGGATTGAACTCGAGCTATCAGACCTTGTGTGAATGCATTTATAACTGCACACGTTAAGCGTACAGTCTATAACAAATCATACTGTTTAACCTTTTGACCCCCGCATCCTGAGTTGTCAACCATGCTAACAAAACAAAAACTTAACCCTTTGACTCCTTCACCCTATCCACCAGCTTCCTGCAGGAAGCTGGTGGATAGGGTGAAGGAGTCAAAGGGTTAAGTTTTTGCAGTTGGTGGTTAGGGTGCAGGAGTCAAAGGGTTAACAATAAAAGTGTAAAACATAATGGATAATATATCTAAATAGCACTGGGAGCTGAAACTGATCTAGTACTAAAGAAACGCCTTACCAAAATGTGGCTTTTGTCGGGACTACGACCTGCATACAGTATAGCTGCTGGCGTCAGACGTACAGATGGCTGAAAACAACACAAACAGAATTAAACTATTTAAAGACTTTTTTCCATACATACATGTATATTTTGATTTGTAAACTTTGGCTTGTGGCTTGGCCACTGACTTCAGGAATCAGGCCTGATGACGGCAGGGAAAGACCTGCTGGCTGCTCAGAAAGGCGGCAAACTTGGGATCCCGTTCAGGGCATGTCAGACCTTGCTGAACAGCAAAATGTGTCTGTGTCCCAGGGCACACTCATCCATGTATGTGAATGTCAGTATCAATGCCATGTCACTGCATGTCCACAAGATCTATAATTTGGATAATATGTGTGAGTGTGTGTGTGTGTGTGTGTGTGTGTGTGTGTGTGTGTGTGTGTGTGTGTGTGTGTGTGTGTGTGTGTGTGCATGTATGCATGTGTGTGTGTGTGTGTGTGTGTGTGAGAGAGAGTGTGTGTGTGTGTGTGTGTGTGCATATATGCATGTGTGTGTGTGTGAGAGAGAGAGAGAGAGTGTGTGTGTGTGTGTGTGTGTGTGTGTGTGTGTGTGTGTGTGTGTGTGTGTGTGTGTGTGTGTGTGTGTGTGTGTGTGTGTGTGGCGCGCGCGCACATGTATAACAAAAGTTATGGATCACTGAATGTGTGATAATGGCAGTGACAGAGTGTGCAGGCCCACATCAGTACATGATGATGATTCACATCAACACAAATGTACGTAGGCTATACATAATTTCAGGTTAAGCATGAAACTAAAGCATGGGATGTGTGTGAACTGTACTGATTTTTGCAATCTGATAGGACCTATCCACAGCTCACATAAAAGGCACTAAGTACCGACCTTTGCTGCCGCTTGGTCAATTGCACTCTGGTAATAAAACGATGTGACAGACTGGGATCTCTCGCGGTCATTCGATTCACCAGTTGACAAACAACGACACTTTGCAAGCACCAAACCTTGCAGGCGTGAAGATACCAACACTTTTGGTGCCATGGTGATGGTTTTGAAATTATTTCCCATAGGCCTACACATTTGCAGCGCCATTCTTAGTTTCACAAATCACAGAGATCATACAAACACTGAAAGGAGTGGATGAATGATTCAATGAAGAACGAAAGTGTCGAAAAAATCAAAACTCAATTGGCAATTGCACAGAAAATCTTCCCACAAAAACACTAACGGCATCGAAAATGTTTCCAGAAATATGATGCACTATTTGCAAAGTCTGATTACTTGCTACACAACAACTTGCGTTGAAATATTTGAAATGGGTACAGTGAATACATGCAATCGTGATTCTGGTGTATTTTGACCCATCACTATAAAAAAAAAAAGCGCTGTTGTTCCTTGATAGGATAGTGATCTCCCCTGGAGGAAAAGCTCAGTTACCCGATTAATAGTCTTGTTGGCGATTGGTCAAAGGTGAAATAGTATCGCGATTGGTGATTCCAGATTTAAAACATGGCCGTCACTCCTTGCTGATCTAACAACATAATAGAACAGTAAATATAAACGACCTATCAATGGCTATGGTTGAAGGAAAAAACAAAAACAAAACAAAAAAGCACGTAAACGCATCGTGTGCGTGTGTGTAAGTAGAGGGATGAAGGGAGAGAATGGGAAAAAGAGTTCGACGACGGCAACGCATACGCACGCACGCATGCACGCACGCACACACGCACACACATACACACACAAGAACCAACTTGATGATCGAGACTGATCAAAAGAACCATAGTTTGTTTATTTCATAACGGTACTATAAATTATACACAATCTCTTACTTAAATCTTTAACTTAAAGGCTCATCATCATCATCATGTGCCCTGCCGCTTGGCTTTGGCGATCATGGGCTTCCATTTAGTCCATACGAATCTACGTTTTGTTGCTGCAAGTATATCTCCTACCCTCTCTGTCTTTATCCACTCCGCAAATCGCCCAGTATTTTCTCCCTGAGTCAACCTGGTGTTCTTTTTCCCGCCAGCTTTCCTTTTGTGACTAGGTGCTCTAACTTCTCTTGCCTCATAAAATGTTCTACAAATGTTTCTTGTCTTGTCTTTTCCTAATCTTCTTCATTAATGATCTTCTTGTGTTTGCCTCCTTCAAGACTGTATCGTTTGCTTTCTTTGCTGTCCATGGAACTGTCCACGCCTCACAACTGTACAACAGTTTCGGTTCTATATAACACTCAAGAACTCTCTTCCTTATGTTAATTGATAAGTATTTTTGGTAAGAATGCTTTTCATCTTCTTGAATGCTGTTTTAGCTTGGCCAATACCACAGTGTCTTTCTATAATTGTTTTCTTTTCTTCTTTCAGGTTTTGTTCTTTTCTCTTTTTATCAGTTTTTCACTCTCGCTACAGTGCTGTACTTTGAAAATTCATTGCAATATTAAACTGTTGCATTTTTGATATATGACAACATTTGCAAGAATTCAACTCAACTGCATTTTTAACTGAAATAATTATAAGTCAGAATATAACATATAATCACATAAAAGGTAACAAAAACAAATTGGTGCATCACACGCACAAATTAATACAATAAAGTTTTCTTGTCTTGCGCCTGTCTTGTCTTGTTCTATTAAATACGCTTTCTTATTCTTTTTTCGTGTGTGTTGTTTTTTTATTTTTTACTGGTTCAAATTTTCTTTCTTAAAACTTCCTTTTTTTTTTTTTTTAATTTATTTATTCGTGTTTGTAAATTGTTTGGCTCAGACTGTGTAGGGGGTATCAACTAAGTAACATGACTCTTGAGAGTCACGGAGTTATCTCCCATGTAGAATTTCTCAAACCCAACACAGTTTGCGCAACCCATTCAGCTGGCATAGACGCAGCCACAAAGCATAAAGTGGTAAGCTTTTAGGCACTAACTGTCTGCACACAAAGGGGATTTTAGGCACTAACTGTCTGCACACAAAGTGGATTTTAGGCACTAACTGCCTGCACACAAAGGGGATTTTAGGCACTAACTGTCTGCACACAAAGTAGATTTTAGGCACCAAGTGTCTGCACACAAAGTAGATTTTAGGCACCAAGTGTCTGCACACAAAGTAGATTTTAGGCACCAAGTGTCTGCACACAAAGTAGATTTTAGGCACTAACTGTCTGCACACAAAGTGGATTTTAGGCACCAACTGTCTGCACACAAAGGGGATTTTAGGCACCAACTGTCTGCACACAAAGGGGATTTTAGGCACCAAGTGTCTGCACACAAAGTGGACTTTAGGCACCAACTGTCTACACACAAAGGGGATTTTAGGCACCAAGTGTCTGCACACAAAGGGGATTTTAGGCACCAACTGTCTGCACACAAAGGGGATTTTAGGCACCAACCGTCAGCAACCTACTTTTGTCTCCTTCAAGTCCGCTCTCAAAACTCACCTTTTCTCTCTGCATAAAATCCTAACCTCACTCAACCCTCCCCTCTGCAGCCTGTCTCCGCTCGGAGGGAATCACATGGTTATAATATATAATTGTATGCTATGCTCTCTATAATTTTCCATTACTTTTATTCTTGCTTTTATTGCTTTTATTCTTTCTCCCCATTTATAGCCATGCGTGTGTGTGGGTGTGTGTGTGTGTGTGTGTGTCTGCTTCAGCGCTTAGATTTGATTTTATCAAGATTTTGCGCTATATAAATATTGTAAGTAAGGGGATTTTAGGCAACAACTGTCTGCACACAAAGGGGATTTTTCGCACTAACTGTCTGCACACATATTGACATGGGAGGCTGGAAAAGTCTTCATCCTTTTGAGATACCCAACCTGGATAAACTGACTTTGTTGTACTGATCCTATCCCCCTCCTGCGTTATCGCGTTCTTGTAGTATGTTGTATATGGGTGTTATTGAGAGTGTGTGCATGACGTTAATGGGTAAAATTACTGACTGTGTGTTACATATCATCATCATCAGGTGCCCTGCTGCATGGCGTTGGCGATCATAGACTTCCATCTGTCTCTATCTCTTGTTGCCTCAAGCATCTCTTCCACCCTCCTTGTCTTCAGCCACTCTGCAAGTCCGTCTAGTATTTTCTCCCCGGGTCTACCTGGTGCTCTCTTTCCCTCCAGCTTTCCAGCCACGACCAGGTGCTCCAAATCCCCCCCCCCCACTCCACATAAAATGGCCTATAAATGTTGCCTGTATTTTCCTAATCTTCCGTATGAATGATCTACTTGTGTCTGCCTCCATCAAGACTGTCTCGTTTGTATTCTTTGCTGTCCATGGAACTCTCAACGTTCTTCTTAGAAACCACATCTCGGCTGCCTCTATCTTGTTCTGGCTTTGCTTGTTGACTGTCCACGCCTCACAACCATGCAACAGTATTGGTTCTATACAACATTCAAGAACTCTCTTCGTGATGTTAATTGATAGGCATTTATCTTACATTTATTTTTGTATTGTAGAGTTGTAAGAGCCTACAGCACTGTTGGATGCATCATTAACATATCCATCATTATCATTACTGGTATAGAACAGTCCAACTGGAAGCTTGATGTCTTACCCACCAGACTTTTACTTGACTTGACTTTTATTGTTGTTTAAAGCCCAGCCGACTGCACAGAGCCATATTAGGGCTATAACCGCTTCAAAACACAAAACTAGCTACTGCTCCTGTTGATCTAGTTATTAAATTTCAATGTTTGAGTACTGTCATGAAATGGGTGGTATTGTAACGTAGAAACATGCTCTTCCTAGAAAGAACAACCTGGTTTCCAACAGTGAAACCATTGTAACCTTAAGAATCAAAAATACCTCCACCCCTTCAAAAAATATAAATAATTAAATAACGATAAACAAATAAATTAAAATTAAAATGGAAAAATATTCAAATGCATATTATGTATGTATACACATATGCATATTGTATTGGCATCCGTCTGTCTCGGGAAACAATGGAGATAGCGCCTTGGAAGTCATTCTGCGGTGGAACTGCAGCACCGGCTGTGGCTGTAGAGCCCGATCCTCGAACGGCAGGTCCTGTTGCAGTTGTTGCACGTGAAGATAGTGTCGTCCGAAGGCGCTGACCCTGCTCTCTGGCGTCTGCGTGCTCTTCTTACCTCCCACTGCTCCTCTCTCCTCTGCTCGGATGTCTTGATGGTCGAATTGATGGCAAGTTTCCAGCTGCTGCGGTCTGCTGCTACCACTTCGAAGCCTGCTGGCGCAATGCCACCCGCCTTGAGGTCCCGCTTGCACACACCTTTGTAGTGGAGTATGGGCCTTCCTGTGGGTCTGGAGCCAGTAGCAAGCTCGCCGTACAAAATGTCTTTGGGTATTCTGCCATCTTGCATGCGGGTAACATGGCTAAGCCAGCGCAAGCGTCTCTTTGTGAGCAGGGCAAACATGCTGAGAGTTCCTGCACGTGCTAGGAAGTTGGGGACGTGGTCCTGCCATAAAATGCCAAGAATCCTTCTGAGGTAGCGTAGGTGAAAGGTGTTGAGCCTGCGTTCTTGACGGGAGTATAGAGTCCAGGTCTCGCACCCATACAACAGTGTGCTCAGCACGCAGGCTTGGTACACTTTAGTCTTTGTCTTGATGGTCAGCATGGAGTTTTCCCACACTCTCTTTGACAGGCGGGCCATTGCTACAGATGCCTTGCCGATCCTTGAGTTCAGCTCGGTGTCCAGGTTGAGACTGCTGGAGATGGTGGAACCAAGGTATGTGAAGTCTTCCACCACGTCGAGAGTGCAGTCACCGATGGAAATGCGGGGAGCCGATCTGACATCTTGACCCAGGACGTTGGTCTTCTTTATGCTGATCGTGAGGCCAAATTCTTTGCAGGTATGAGCGAAACGGCTAATGAGCTCTTGGAGGGCAGCCTCGGTTTGTGCCGTCAAGGCGGCATCGTCAGCAAACAGCATATCTCGAATG
>JAPXFY010000025.1:7632931-7637931 GCA_030674185.1 Monoplex corrugatus | reverse complement strand
CAGGGTGAGGGAGTCAAAGGGGTTACTTTTTTTGCAGTTGGTGGATAGGATGCAGAAGTGAAAGGGTTTAGACAGGCCAGTTGTGGGTTGGGATTGAAATTGAAACATCTGACCTCATGTCCATGATTCTATGAAAAGAAGCAATCAGTATGCATGGAAAAAATTAGACAATAAGTGTGAATGTGTGAGTGTGTGTGTGTGTGTGTGTGAGAGAGAGAGAGAGAGAGAGCGAGGAGAGAGACAGAGAGCATGTGTGTGTGTGTGTGTGTGTTGTGTGTGTGTTTGTGTGTGTGTGTGTGTGAGAGAGAGAGACAGAGAGCATGTGTGTGTGCGTGTGTGTGTGAGAGACACAGAGCGTGTTGTGTGTGTGTGTGTGTGTGTGTGTGTGTGTGTGTGTGTGTGTGTGTGTGTGTGTGTGTGTGTGTGTGTCTGTGTGTGTGTGTATGTAAGCACATGTGTATTTGTATGTGTGTGGGG
Organism: Monoplex corrugatus; assembly: GCA_030674185.1. Taxonomy (NCBI): domain Eukaryota; kingdom Metazoa; phylum Mollusca; class Gastropoda; order Littorinimorpha; family Ranellidae; genus Monoplex; species Monoplex corrugatus. Next base: position 7,637,454 of record JAPXFY010000025.1, on the reverse strand, counting down.
TGGCGGTGGCATGAGGTATGCTTGTGTGCATATGTGTGCATGATAATCACAAGTATGAAAGTATGTATATGTAGGCTGAAAAAACACACACACACACACACACACACACACACACACACACACACACACACACACACACACCATTGTGTACACTTCTCAAAATCCAAACCATTTCTTATATTTATGTAGGCCTATATGGTATCATGCCAAAGTCTCAATCCATTAAGTTTTACATGGGAATGAAAACATGTTTAAAAAAAAACAAACTACAACTAAAAAAAGTTGTGCGTCCAGTATAATACAAGAAAACCTTGCTCTGGGTGCCTTCAAAAAGAAAGGTGAAGAAGAACAACAGGAAAATTAAGTACTCAAACACAGACATCGATCTGATCTGCAGCATCTCTTTCACTTACTGTCTTTGTTCTAAGCTCCATTTCCTTTACCATGATGCTCTGATTATCGGTTTTCATGGAAAGGTGGATGGGGGAATGTTTGCATCAATTTAGTGTGTCTGAAGCTCTCTAAATTATACCTAGAATGCATCAGATTGTACAGAATTTACTCTGATTTTTGAAAATTTTCCGGGGGTGAGGTGGGGGGGGGGGGGGGGGGGGGGAGGCATGAGACTGTACAAATTTTAGTCTGTTTTTTAAGAAAATTTCAAGGGCAAAAAAAATTATAATATTATGTATGGAGACCCCCACCCCAAAAATAACCCCCCAAACACAATCAGAACATGTGTTCAAGGTCTTGTTTTGTTACACGAAATATACATTCTGATTCTATTTCCGTGTTTTTCTGGCTCCTACTGTTTGTAAAGAGTCCCACAAACCAACCGACTAATTGGCCATTCACGCTGCATTATCTGGACGTCAAAAACAAGATCTCAAACAAAAACATAAAAACACAATCGCTCTAACCTCAAAGGCACAAGTGATGGTATTGAAAAGAAGGAATGTCACATCGGGCACCATACCACAATTCAATATAGCATCAGGAATCATACCATAATTTAGTATTCATAATCTCACACAACTACATAAAAAAAATGAACCCTTTAAACAAAATCTTCACATCTACCTTATTGGGGAGGGAGGTGGTGGTGATGAGAGGGGATTTTATTTAAATATGTTTAACCCTTTGACTTCCGCATCCTGTCCACCAGCACCATGCATTGTCAACCATGCTAGCAAAGCAAAAACTTAACCCTTTGACTGCCCACCTATCCACCAGCCTTCTGCAGGAACTTGGTGGATAGGGTAAGAAAGTCAGTGGGTTATGTTTTTGCAGTTGGTGGATAGAGTACGGGAGTCAAAGGCTTAATACACATACTTAGCACATGTTACAAATGTGCCCAAACCACCTGCCCTACAGTGCCAGGGCCCTGTCTATGCCCCCCGAACTAGTCTCACAAAGACAGGAGACCTCAAGATATGCTCTGCCCTCAAGGCCCCCACATGGGACATCCTGAACACCATCCATCATCTTCCTCTTCCTGATGAGGACCCCTCTCCCTCAACTTCAAGAGATGACATTCCCCTAAAGGGACTTTGTGCATCTCCTGAGTGATTTGGCCCAGCACATCTTGCTATGCCACTAAGCTCTTTGGCACTATATGTACGCCTTGTACTCAAAAGAAAAAAGCTGACCACATATCTCCTCTCCTGGCACAACGTCACTGGCTCCCTGTATCAAAGCGCATACAGTACAAACTAGACACCATGTGCTACAAAAGCCTCAATAACGCAGCCCCCGATTACCTGTCAAGCCTACTTGAGATCTATGTTCCCTCACGTACCCTCCGCTCTGCCTCCGATCCTCTGACTTTTCGCTTTCCACGCACTAAGCTCAATACCTATGGTCCACGAGCCTTCTCTGTTTCTGGTCCACTCTCCTGGAACAAACTTCCTCTCTCAGTCCGTCAGCAACCTACTTTTGTCTCTTCAAGTCCGCTCTCAAAACTCACCTTTTCTCCTCTGCATAAAATCCTAACCTCACTCAACCTCCCTCTGCAGCCTGTCTCCGCTCGGAGGGGAATCACATTGTTATAATATATAATTGTATATGATATGCTCTCTATAATTTTCCATTGCTTTTATTGCTTTTATTCTTTCTCCCCATTTATAGCCATGCGTGGTGTGTGTGTGTGTGTGCGTGTGTGTGTGTTTTGTGCGTGGGTGCGTGCTGTGCGTGCGTGCGTGCGTGCGGTGCATGTGTTTCAGCGCTTAGATTTGATTTTATCAAGATTTTGCGCTATATAAATATTGTAATTATTATTAATTATTATTATTATATGTATATATGAACCATCTACTTCTCCGGGTTCATATCACTATAGCTCAGCCAACTACTAGAGCCAGGAGGGATTTCCCCCTCTCCAATTCAGTGTTCGTCGAATCTCAGACCTGAGTTCCCATCAGAGCCCAGTCCCCTGTGTCAGGCTCTCTCTTTGGTACAGCTTCACTCGCCGCTCTATGCAACCAAGTAGAACGTGACAGCAAAGCCTGAATCTTAACCCTTTGACTCTCACACCCTATCCAACAAGTGCAAAAACTTAATCCTTTGACCCTCCTCACCCTATCCACCAGTATCATGCATGAAGTTGGTGGAAAGGGTGGGGAATCAAAGGGTTAAGTTTCTGCTTTGGTAACATGGTTGACAAAGCAGGATGCTGGTGGACAGGGTGCAGGAGTCAAAGGGTTAAATCCACTAAATGCATCAAGCAAGATACAAATAACACAAGTACATCAGTCACTGTAGTGCAGTGGTTGGCACGACGGACTACCGACTGGAAGGTTGTGGGTTTGAATCCCCATCAGCTCTCAAAATCACTGGGGGGATTTTTCAGCTCCAACCATCTCTTATGCAGAGCTGAGTGTGCTACGACTCATTGGGAAGACTGGGACCACAAAGTCATGCTTCATCCACTTCATGGAATAGTCATCCTGACCAACAGCGCAGGTGTCCGTATCTCTCGAGTCTGGTTGACGCCAGGATATATCATGACAGTAAGTGTATAGTACAGCTTTGTCATACAGTCTCAATCCTGGATGGAACTCATAGCATCAGGATTATCAACTGCATTGACATCATCATAATAGCATGGCTAAATCTATCCCAGCTTCTGAGGCCATTACGGTGGTGTACAAAATGGGACTAAAAAAAGTGAGCTCAAACGAAGCAGCCTAAGAGCAATGATCCCTAAGAAAAGAAAAAAGAAGAAACACAGCGATATCAGTTTCACTTAAAGGACATACATGGCACAAATGCTGAGAGATTGTCAAAAAGCTACACCGGTTTCAAAACCATTGCACAAAAATTTTTTTACACTTCTCTCAGTTAGACTTGAAATTGAATTTGAAGTCTGCTATCAGTCTTGGTACTAATGAACACCACTACCAGCAATACAGACCCTTCTCAAACGAGTGGCCTCACATCAACTTCTCAAACCAATAGATAGCTCATGTGGATTTTTCAGAAAATGAGAAAATGACACAATGAAACTAGATTTGGTAGCATGATCATGATCCGAAGTGAGCGGTACGAGTATATCTTTGATGCTAAGGAAGATTGAGTGACTCCCTACCCCACACCTTACCCCAATAAAAGCAATGTCACATTTGTACAAATATCTTGACATTAAGTCTGCTGCCAATATTTTCAAAGATACAATATACTGAAACTATGCTTTGCTGCCATATTTCAAAAGGACTACTGAGCATTAACCCTTTCACCGCCGATGGCGCCTTTTGGCGACAGTAGAGCAGACCGCCAATGTCGCTAAAATTGCGACAACAATAGGGTCCGTTATTCTCTCACTTGTTGCTCTTAATTGTGCTGTTAAATCAGTCCGTTGCATAAACATACTTTATTGTTCCATAATCCCTAATCCAATCATTCTTCTTTCTTTCTAAAAAAGTAGAAACAATTTGGTTGAGAAATAAGAAAGTTACAGTCATTTGAAATCAGTAGGTGCATTTTTCTTGTTTTTTCTGTAAAACAGCTGGCACTGAGGACTTTAACATTCTAGAATCACTGGCGGTGAAGGGGTTAAGAAGTCTGAAAGGAAGAGATCAAAGAGAAACATGGGACATAATCTATGTTTCTACCACCCTGCTCTCTGTCACCTAACCCTAACCTACCCACCTGGAAAAGGGGAAGATGTCAGACACAGCAGCTTGGAATATCAATAGATGCACTAAGGGATTATGAAAGCTAAGTGCTCTCCTATTTGTTGTAAAACATTTTCCAAGTATCATCATGCCATGGAAACGTATCACTTAACCGTTTAACTCCCACACCCTATCCACCAACTCCAAAAACTTAGCCCTTTCACTCCCTCACCTTAACCACCAGTTTCCTGCAGGAAGGGTAGCATAGGGTGAGGAAGTCAAAGGGTTAAGTTTTTGCTTTGCTAGCATGGTTGACAAAGCAGGATGCTAGTGGACAGGGTGCGGGAGTCAAAGAGTTAAGTTTTTGCTTTGCTAGCATGGTTGACAAAGCAGGATGCTAGTGGACAGGGT
>JAPXFY010000025.1:7517931-7627931 GCA_030674185.1 Monoplex corrugatus | reverse complement strand
CAAAACATATATAAAAATGGGCATAAGTTACCAAGAACTGCTTCTGCATATCTCATTTCCCTAGAGCCAAAAATGCACTTAATTCATGTACCCAATTATCAATTCTAAGAGAAAGTACGTAAGACTTTATCAAACACATACAGGTGAATGGACCAGCAAGGCAGAAAATGATAGGAAGAAATGACAGAAAGCAAAGGAATAAGGCAGAAACAAAGAGAGTGACAGAAAAGTGGAAATTTCCAGTGCAGACTTTCCAGAAGGTGGGGATACTATTTATACTGAAAAAGCCCCCGGCATCCCCACGGGGATTGTCAGGAAGATAAAAAGAGAGTGAATACACAGCCATCAGACATTTCTCGTTTGTCCTATATGAACAAAATTGTCCATGCTGAGAGTTTTCTTGTTTCAGCCATATAGGCGTTACTTAATTTTATGACCATTGTTTTGTGAAATTATAATAGGCACAATCTTATTATAATTTACACATATATCACGCCTAAACGAATATTATCCATCAAGGAATTTCACTTACTTTTTGTTAGGCCTGATCGGTTCAGCGAACCCTCGTCAGTCTGACGAGGGTTCGCTGAACCGATTTCACTTACTTTTTGTTAGGCCTGATCGGTTCAGCGAACCCTCGTCAGTCTGAGTCTGACGAGGGTTCGCTGAACCGATCAGGCCTAACAAAAAGTAAGTACTGACGAGGGTTCGCTGAACCGATCAGGCCTAACAAAAAGTAAGTGAAATTCCTTGATGGATAATATTCGTTTAGGCGTGATATATGTGTAAATTATAATAAGATTGTGCCTATTATAATTTCACAAAACAATGGTCATAGAACAAAATTGTGTCTGTTGGGAAGATAAACAGAATGACAGTGAAGACACAGCCATCAAACGTTTGCCATTAGTGCTACATGTACATCCACAAACTGCGTCTGTTCAGGAAGATAAAAAAAAGAAAGATTAAAGACACAGCCGTCAGACATTTGTCGTTTGTTCTACATGCACAAACTGTGTCTGGTGGGAAGATTGTTGTTATTGTTATTGTTGTTTAAAGCCCAGCCGACTGTGTAGAGCCATATCAGGCCTACAACCACTTCAAAACACACAAAACCCCAACAGGAAAAAAAAAACGAAAAGAAAACCAAGTGCACATATCAATGCACTCGCGCACATGATCCAAGGACATGCCCCAGGCGTTGACCGCTCCGTCCAATCTACCACACAGGGGACCAAAAAAAAAATAAAACCACACCTGAATACAAATGTAAGCATACCCAAGGACATCAAAGCATATATAAAGACGGGTGTAGTCCCGTGAGTTCAGGCTGGGACTGAACTCGAGATAACAGACAACGAGGCATCGACCGACCGACCAACCAACCAATCAACCAACCAACCAACCCACAGCTACTCAGTATAAACTCATCTCACATGACAGAACCCCCCTCCCCACCCCAGTCAATGCACAAAGCTTCGGCTTAATGTTATTGTTACTGTTTAAAGCCCAGCCGACTGCGCAGAGCCATATCAGGGCTATGACCACTTCAAAACATACACAATACTTCAACAGCAAAAATAAAAGAAAACGCTTCAACAGGACAAAAAAAAAAAAAAAAGAAAAAGAAAATTAAGTACACATATCAATGCATTCGTGCGCATAATCTAAGGACATGTCCCTGGCGCTGACCACTCCATCCAATTTATTGCACAGGGGATTTAAAAAACACACCTGAACACAAACTGAAGCATACCTGAGACCACTGAAACATACATAAAAACGGGCATGAATTACCTAAAATTGCTTCTGCATATCTCACCTCCCTAGAGCCAAAAATGCACTTAATACATGTACCCAATTATCAATCCTAAGAGAAAGTATGTAAGACTTTATCAACCACATACAGGTGAATGGACCAGCAAGGCAGAAAATGATAGAAAGAAATGACAGAAAGCAAAGGAGGAAAAAAGAAACAGAGTGACAGAAAAGAGGAAATTTCTAGTACAGAATTTCAAGAGGGTGGGGGATTCTATTTATACTGAAAGAGCCCCCGGCATCCCCACGGGGGAAACCCTCTGCTGCCTGTCAAGATTAGGAAAAGACAAGCAACATCTGTAGGACATTTTGTTTTGTTTCTTATTTTTGTTCACTCACAACTCTGTCGTCATTGTAGTCACTGCTGCAGGCAAAAGTGATGGGCCGTCCAGCCTTGTCCACATTACGCGTGTGGTTGATCACCTCCCTGGATGCAATTCAGTTCAATTACATTCAATTCAATCGCTTTCCAAAGCATGAGAATTTTCTCTGCCACATACATGATATCTAATCCAAAACAATTACATTACGTTACATTACATTACATTACATTCCTCTCCAAAATTTGAGGGGTTTTCTTTGACTCTACCAGAAACACAATATCAAATTAAAACAGTTCAACTCCATTACATTTAATACAATTTCTCCCCAGAGTACAGGGGGGTGCAAAAGTAGGTATACAGTTATGAAAAAAAACCCACGTACAATACTCATTGCATTTATTATACAAACAAATGAATATTGCATATACATGTAATAACAAGCACAGCCTTAATCCCTCAGATACTCAAACTGCTTGCCGTCGGTATTCACATACTCCTCTAATCGAGAGCAGAATTAAGCATCATAATAATGATGTGATACTTACTGTATACCTACTTTTGCACCCCCTGTATAAAGGTTTTTGTCTGACTGCCATAAATACAATATCAAATTAAAACAATTCAGCTAACTAAATTCAGTTCGATTCCTCTCCAAAGCTAAAAGATTTTCTTTGACTCTGTCATAAACACAATAATTATCACATTAAAGCAATTTATTTGCATTATATTCTATTCCTCTCCAAAGCTTGAAAGTTTTCACTGACTCAGAAACACAATATCAAAATATAAAACAATTACATTACATCTGACTCAATTCCTCTCCAAAGCTTGAGTGTTTTCTTTGACTCTCTCATAAACACAATATCAAATTAAAATAAAACAATTACATTACATTACATCTGATTCAATTCCTCTCCAAAGCCTGAAGGTTTTCTTTGACTCTGTCATAAACGCAATAAATTATCAAGTTAAGTTTTTGCTTTGCTAGCATGGTTGACAATGCAGGATCTGGTGGACAGGGTGCGGGAGTCAAAGGGTTAAGTTTTTGCTTTGCTAGCATGGTTGACAATGCAGAATCTGGTGGACAGGGTGCGGGAGTCAAAGGGTTAAGTTTTTGCTTTGCTAGCATGGTTGACAATGCAGAATCTGGTGGACAGGGTGCGGGAGCCAAAGGGTTAATCTAAGTCTCCTACGTTAAAGTTTTTCTATTCAAGGCAAACAATTCACTCCTTCACCCTGTAACCCTTTGACTCCCTCACTCTGTCTACCAACTTCCTGCAGGAAGCCGGTGGATAGGGTTAGGGAGTCAAAGGGTTAAGTTTTTGCTTTGTGAGCATGGTCGACAATGCAGAATGCTGGCGGATAGGGTGCAGGAGTCAAAGGGTTAAGTTAGCAAATGACTCTGGGGACAGCTAGACAGCAGAAGGTCACTGCAGGAGAAGCCTTCCCCCCCCCCCACCCCCCATGCAAGGGTTTCAGCCCTAAACTCCTAGTTTAACCCTTCGACTCCAGCACTCTATCCACCAACTGCAAAAACTTAACATGAGAAGCTGGCGGATACAGTGAGGGAGTCAAAGAGTTAAGTTTTCACTATGCTAGCATGGCTGACAATGCAGGATGCTGGTGGATCATGTGCGGAAGTAAAAGGGTTAAGTTTTTGCTTTGCTAGCATGTTGACAATGCAGGATGCTGGTGGACAGGGTGAGGGAGTCAAAGGGTAAAGTTCGAGCTTTGCTAACATGGTTGACAATGCAGAATGCTAGTGGATAGGGTGAGGGAGTCAAAGGGTTAAATTTTTGCTTTGCTAGCATGGTTGACAATACAGAATGTTGGTGGACTGGGTGCGGGAGTCAAAGGGTTAAGATTTTGCTTCGCTAGCATGGTTGACAATGCAGGATGCTGGTGGACAGACTGTGGGAGTCAAAGGGTTAAGTTTTTGCTTTGCTAGCATGGTTGACAATGCAGGATGCTGGTGGACAGACTGTGGGAGTCAAAGGGTTAAGTTTTTGCTTTGCTAGCATTGTTGACAATGCAGAATGCTGGTGGACAGGGTGAGGGGGTCAAAGGGTACATTTTTGCTTTGCTAGCATGGTTGACAATGCAGGATGCTGGTGGACAGGGAGCAGGAAATCAAAGGGTCAACAGTAAACGCTGGATGCGTTGGACAGGGAGCAGGAAATCAAAGGGTCAACAGTAAACGTAAAACCTCAACAGCTGATAAGTAGGGTGAAAAGTCAAACGTCCACAGTTTTGTGCACTCACTTGAAGTAGAGCTCTGCAAGGAGCAGGAAAGATGCTGGTTCGTTGGCCACGGACCATATGATGACGGAGGGACGGTTCTTGTCTCGCTGAACCAGTTCCGTCATCACCTCTTTGTGGTGAGCCAAAGAGACGGGGCCAAAGTTGTCAAGCCTGCAACAATGACATGTCACTGTCAAGAGGCGTGTTTTCCTCCAAGAATTGACTTAATCTGTCTTTTTGGAATATAATCAAAGGACACAACTCTTGAGAATTATCTCCCATGTTGTATAGAACTTCTCAAATCTACACACAGCTTACGCTACCCATTCAGCTAGCATAGAAGCAGATACAAAGTACAAAAACAGCAAGCTCAGAACACTCCTCAAAAAAGGAGCGCCCAAGCCTACCTTTATACTCTGCAACTACCCTACACACAACTATGAGAGAGGAGAGAAATACATACAATATATTGGTCTTATGTTCAAGATTGACATAGTCTTTTATTTTTTGAACTGACCAAACACACACACATAGACAAGACAGAACATATACATGGTTGCTTCCAAGGCATATAGGTAATACAAAATATGTCTTTTTGGGCATGATTGACTGGGGGAGGGGGGGGGGGGCATCTGTCATGTGAGACGAGTTTATACAGAATAGTTAGTTGTGTTGTGATTCACACCTTTAATCATTTATTTATTTACTTTATAAATATGCTCAATTTTTGAAGGTAAGATACACACATACGCATGTCATTTACATGTAACCAAGATTATTCCAGTGGTAGGCAGATAAAATACCAGTATAAAATATAGACTCTGGTAAAACATAGTCCAGGTAGGGCCTCAGGACCTGGCCAGCTCATGAGTTTATGTGCAGGCTTAAGGCTTGTGCCACGTCACCATACATGTGGCATCTGTAATGTTAGTGCATATGGAATTCATTCCGAGCGTGGAGACGTCATCTTGAAAAATGAAACTGAAACTGAAATTTTTTGGGTTTTTTTTCCTCCAAGAACTAACTTGTGCTTTTGGTTTAAGTAAGTATTCTTTTTCCTACAAAAATGGACTAATTTCAGCCAGGAACCAGGAAAAAAAACATGAAAAAAAGAATAAGAACGCGTATTCAATACAACAAGACAAGACAGGCGCAAATTTTCGGCCAACTGGCCTTTGTCAAGCTTTTTTCAAACTGGACGGAACAGCAGGGAAGTTTCAGTCTTTCTCTCCTAATTTTTGTATCTGGTGTTTGTTTGTGATCTTACACTTGACAAAGGCCAGTTGGCCGAAAATTTGCACCTGTCTTGTCTGGTTGTATTAAATAGCGTTCTTGTTCTTTTTTCGCGTTTTTTCTGGTTCCTGTTTGTTTGAATGCAGGCAGTCACACTTGTTTTTACTTACAGTCTTTGATTCAGACAGTATTCTTTTCTTTTCAAGAACGGATTAATTTCAGAGTTGATCATTTGTGACTGTTCTCACGAATGGGGTCACAACTTAATTTTGGGGGGTATAGAGATATTTATATCACCGGAAAGCAGAAAAAATGCTCTTTCCAATGATGTATAATTCAACTGTCTAACTGGAAAATTGAGCGAGTTACAGTAATTTAAAGGGAGTGGGTGATGGGACGGCCATTTTGAGAAAAGCAGAGTTAAAGAAGGACAACAAAATTCTCTGCTTTTTCCTTGGCAACCAGAATTCTATCTTCATCAAACTTAGTGAAGTGATAGATAAAGTGGTTCTGCACTACATACTAGCTATTTCGCGAGCTGATTCCAACGGTATGCGATATGCTGAGGCCCTGTACGGTTTCATGGCCTAAATTAAAGCTCAAACACACGCATTTTCCACGGAAAAAATCTGCACATTCTCGATGGGTTATCACTTTAAAATGTTATTTTAACACTCTTTCAGCCCAAATTTCACTTTAATCTTTGCCATAATTGATAGATTAATGGTCAGACAATGTGTAGGAACAAAAATCTCAAATCACCCAGATCGACCCTCACCACCTTTTCAGGCCCGTATCTCAGTTCACACGTTGCGACTTGTGACCCCGTTCGCAAGAACCAGTCACATTTCTTCCCAAGTCATTACTAGGGAGGGTTAAAAAAACCGAACCTGAATACAAATGTGTGGACAATAAAGGATACTAAAACATACAAATGTGTGGACAATAAAGGATACTAAAACATACAAATGTGTGGACAATAAAGGATACTAAAACATACAAATGTGTGGACAATAAAGTATACTAAAACATACAAATGTGTGGACAATAAAGTATACTAAAACATACAAATGTGTGGACAATAAAGGATACTAAAACATACAAATGTGTGGACAATAAAGGATACTAAAACATACAAATGTGTGGACAATAAAGGATACTAAAACATACAAATGTGTGGACAATAAAGGATACTAAAACATACAAATGTGTGGACAATAAAGGATACTAAAACATACAAATGTGTGGATAATAAAGGATACTAAAACATACAAATGTGTGGACAATAAAGGATACTAAAACATACAAATGTGTGGACAATAAAGTATACTAAAACATACAAATGTGTGGACAATAAAGTATACTAAAACATACAAATGTGTGGACAATAAAGGATACTAAAACATACAAATGTGTGGACAATAAAGTATACTAAAACATACAAATGTGTGGACAATAAAGGATACTAAAACATACAAATGTGTGGACAATAAAGGATACTAAAACATACAAATGTGTGGACAATAAAGGATACTAAAACATACAAATGTGTGGACAATAAAGGATACTAAAACATACAAATGTGTGGACAATAAAGGATACTAAAACATACAAATGTGTGGACAATAAAGGATACTAAAACATACAAATGTGTGAACAATAAAGGATACTAAAACATACAAATGTGTGAACAATAAAGGATACTAAAACAATCAAATGTGTGAACAATAAAGGACACTAAAACACACAAATGTGTGGACAATAAAGGATACTAAAACATACAAATGTGTGGACAATAAAGGATACTAAAACATACAAATGTGTGGACAATAAAGGATACTAAAACATACAAATGTGTGGACAATAAAGGATACTAAAACATACAAATGTGTGGACAATAAAGGATACTAAAACATACAAATGTGTGAACAATAAAGGATACTAAAACATACAAATGTGTGAACAATAAAGGATACTAAAACAATCAAATGTGTGAACAATAAAGGACACTAAAACACACAAATGTGTGGACAATAAAGGATACTAAAACATACAAATGTGTGGATAATAAAGTATACTAAAACATACAAATGTGTGGACAATAAAGGATACTAAAACATACAAATGTGTGGACAATAAAGGATACTAAAACATACAAATGTGTGGACAATAAAGGATACTAAAACATACAAATGTGTGGACAATAAAGGATACTAAAACATACAAATGTGTGGACAATAAAGTATACTAAAACATACAAATGTGTGGACAATAAAGGATACTAAAACATACAAATGTGTGGACAATAAAGGATACTAAAACATACAAATGTGTGGACAATAAAGGATACTAAAACATACAAATGTGTGGACAATAAAGGATACTAAAACATACAAATGTGTGGACAATAAAGGACACTAAAACATACAAATGTGTGGACAATAAAGGACACTAAAACATACAAATGTGTGGACAATAAAGGACACTAAAACATACAAATGTGTGGACAATAAAGGACACTAAAACATACAAATGTGTGGACAATAAAGGACACTAAAACATACAAATGTGTGGACAATAAAGGATACTAAAACACACAAATGTGTGAACAATAAAGGATACTAAAACATACAAATGTGTGGACAATAAAGGATACTAAAACATACAAATGTGTGGACAATAAAGGACACTAAAACATACAAATGTGTGGACAATAAAGGACACTAAAACATACAAATGTGTGGACAATAAAGGACACTAAAACATACAAATGTGTGGACAATAAAGGATACTAAAACATACAAATGTGTGGACAATAAAGGATACTAAAACATACAAATGTGTGGACAATAAAGGACACTAAAACATACAAATGTGTGAACAATAAAGGATACTAAAACATACAAATGTGTGGACAATAAAGGACACTAAAACATACAAATGTGTGGACAATAAAGGACACTAAAACACACAAATGTGTGGACAATAAAGGACACTAAAACACACAAATGTGTGGACAATAAAGGATACTAAAACATACAAAAACGGGCCTAAATCACCTGATATTGCTTCTGCGCTTCACATTTCCTTGGAGCCAAAAAATGTACTTAACCCTTTGACTCCTGCACCCATTCCACCAACTGCAAAACTCTAACCCTCTGACTCCTTCATCCTATGAGGGTGAGGGAGTCGAAGGGTTAAGTTTTTGGTTTGCTAGTATCATTGACAATGCAGGATGCTGGTGGACAGGGTGCAGGAGTCAAACAGTTAAACACATGTACCCAGTTACCAATCCTAAGAGAAAGTACGTCAGGTTTTATGAACACAATCATACAGGTAAATGGACCAGCAAGGCAGAAAATGATAGGAAGAGATGACAGACAGCAAAGGAACAAGGCAGAAACACAGAGAGTGAAAGGAACCAAAAAAACATGAAAAAAGAATCATAATGCGTATTTAACACAACCAGACAAGACAAGGGCAAATTGTCGACCAACTGGCCTCTGTCAGGCGTAAGATCACAAACAAACAAACACCAGATACAAAAATTAGGAGAAAAATACTGAAACTTCCCTGCTGCTCTGTCCAGTGTGAGAAAAAGAGAGTGACAGAAAAGAGAACATTTCTATCACAGATTTTCCAGAAGGGATACTATTTATACTGAAAGAGCCCCCGGCAACTCCACAGGAGTACTATCTTACTGGTTAATGCCGACACCAGGACATTCATCAATGACCACGATGCCTTGCTGGTCGGCCTGGTCCATGATCTCCTCCGCGTAGGGGTAATGGGATGTGCGGAAACAGTTAGCTCCCAGCCATTTCAACATGTTGAAGTCGCGGGCGATCAGAGCGTAGTCCAGCCCTTTGCCACGGATCTGTGTCACAGCCAAACAGATATAATGCATTAACCCTTTGACTCCTGCACCCATCTACCAACAGTAAAAACTTAACCCTTTGACTCCCTCACCCTATCCACCAGCTTCCTGCAGGAAGCTGTCAGATAGGGTGAGGGAATCAAAGGGTTAAGTTTTTGCTTTGCTAGCATGGTTGACAATGCAGGATGCTGGTGGACAGGGTGCAGGAGTCAAAGGGTTAAAACAGATGTCTGCTTTAGATCTGTAGCTGCGTGATACGCATGAAATACTTGAACAATATGAATTAAGTATTTCAGAAAATGTAAGACCTTAAACCAACAATGATGATTTTTTTCACCTTCCCCAAACTTACAATATACATGTAGGAGAGTTCAAATTCTCTGATCATCATCAAACTAATGGAGAGAGGGATATCTGAATATTAACAAAACCTTAGAGATATAATTACTGCTACTGTATATAAATCTCTTAGTTCAGTTGTTTCCCAGACACTTACGACAGTCCCTAATCGTTATCACGCTGGGACGATAATACCACTGAAGAAGAAGAAGAAGTTTCCCCTCTGTATCAAAAAACCACATTTGTTAACTCTCTTTTCAAGAAGACCTCCATGGACGCAGAAAACTTGAAAAACTATAGACCCGTCTCCAAGTTACTCTTCCTTTATGAGGTAATCGAAAAGATCATGTTTTTCCAACTCTGTGATCTCCGTCATCACAGTAACCTGTTCTACTCTCTACAGTCTGCTTCGTCGGCCTCTTTACATCTCAGGAGATGATAGCCTGCACCAGGAGGCGTTGTGGTCATGACGTGCACTTTCTGCTGTGGCTGTGCAGGCCGATCTTGAGTGGCAATCTCACGGCGCACAAATCCAAGATACTTTAGTTAGCCACTTTCTGCCGGCTATTAATAGCGCGCCCCTTCCCTTCCACTCCCCACACCCTTTTCACCCGTCTCTTTATCACTAGTGCGGGAGCACAAAGACGCCCTACACTGACGGACTTTGGTCGACCCTGCCTGGCTAAAAATAGCACACGCAGGCGACGACGGCTCGCAACTAAAGGGTGGCAGAATGGCTGGGAAAATGCAGCCATGATCTCTGCTTACTGCATTAGTTACAGTACTGAAACTGCTCTCTTAAAAATGGTCACTGATCTCCTCACTGACCTTGATAAAGGTCAAATCTCTTTAATTTCTCATTTGAATCTGTCTGCCACATGAGTTGGTAAATGTATGGTGTAAGTGCTGCTTGGCTTGCGCAGTTTTGTGTTCTTCATTATACATATATACATATTTTTGTTATTGTAGGCGCTTACGGCATTTTTTTAAGATTAAGCACCATAAATATTCATCATCATCATCATTATCATTATTTTCATAAAATGTTCAAGTCTTAAACAGAAATAAACAATTCAAGTCCTGAACTGAAATAACTGTGTATTTCAGAAGCTGTAAAATCTTGTGGCAATACAAAAATTAACCCTTTCAGCACCGCCCACACAAACTGCTGCTGGACCTACGACTCACATCAGCATCTTCATGCTTTGCCACGCCTTGACAGTAAAAAGGGAGGCCGTTGATGAAGAACTGGCTGTCTGTCACATTCACAGTGCGAATTCCAAACGGCTGACGGTAAATGTCACCCGACACGTTCACCTGTGAAAAAAACGACAAAGTTTAACAGGGAATATACACGCCATTTGAGATTCATATTCGGTTTGCTTAACCTTTTTCACTCACTCACTCACTCACACACACACACACACACCACACACACCACACACACACACACACACACACACACACACACACACACACACACACACACACACACACACACAGACAGACAGACAGACGACAGACAGACAACAGACACACACAACACACACACACACACACACACACACACACACAGACAGACAGACAGACACACACACACACACACACAAAAGACAGACACACACCACACACACACACACACACAACACACACACACACACACACACACACACACACACACACAGACAGACAGACAGACCACACACACACACACACACACACACACAACACACAACACACACACACATACACATTCACACACACGACACGCACATCACCACACACACACACACAACATACACACACACAACACACACACACACACAACACAACACACAACATTCACACAACACACACACACAACACATTCACACACACACACGCACATTCACACACACACACATTCACACACACACACGAACGTTCACACACACACACACACATACACACACACACACACACACATTCACACACACACACCACACACACACACACACACACACACACACACACACACACACACACACAACGTACACACAACACACACACACACACACTCACACACAACACACACACACACACACACACACACACACACACACATCACACACACACACACACAACATCACACAACACACACACACACACACACACACACACACACACATCACACACACCACATTCACACACACACACGCACATTACACACACACACCACAGCACATTCACACACACACACAACGCACATTCACACACACACACACATACACACACACACATTCACACACACACACACACACACACACACACACACACACACACATCAAAACGTACGACCTCTGACCTTCAAAGTGTACATGTAACCCGCGTCATCAGGTCGCATGGTCCAAGGCCACCAGAGGCGAGCGTTGGGGATGACGATGGTGTCCTGCAGACGGTTGCTCGCCTGTGATGACACCACTTGGCCGCTCTTGTCTTCGATGCTCACTTGCACTTTGATGGGATAACTGTCCACGGCTCCCCCTGTCACAACGTTGTAGTTCACCACACCTGTGACGTGAATATTATGTTATTGTTATTCCAAGTATAACAGTGCCAACAATTTATATGAATATTTTTTACATTTGTCATCATAATCTGGAAAGAGAAACAAATAACATTAATGTAACTAACATATCAATGTGATCAGAAAAAAACACACAACAAAACAATCAGAACGCGTATTTAATACAACCAGACAAGACAGGTGCAAAGGTCACAAACAAACAAATTCCAGATACAAAAATTAGGAGAAAAAGACTGAAATTTCCCTGCTATCATGTTGATCATCGAAGTGTGCACTAACATCACCAAGAATGATGAATTTTCCTGTTTTGTTTTTTATTGTTCTTTTTGTTTAAAGCCCAGATGACTGCGTAGAGTCATATCAGGGCTGTAACTTTTTCAAAACATACACAATACTTCAACAGGAAAAAAACCACAAAAGGATATGCCCCTGGCATTGACCACTCCATCCAATTTATCACACACGGAATTTAATACAAATTTAAACATAACTAAGGACACTAAAACATATATAAAAATGAGACTAAATTACCTAAATTTGCTACTGCATATCTCATTTCCCTAGAGCCAAAAATGCACTTAATACATGAATTCAATTATCAATTCTAAGAGAAAGTACATAAGTCTTTATCAAACACATACAGGTGAATGGACCAGCCAGGCAGAAAATGATAGGAAGATATACAAAAAGCAAAGGAACAAGGGAGAAAATGATAGGAATAAAAGACAGAAAGCAAGGAAGGACAGGAGAAACAAAGACAGTGACACAAAAGACAAAATTTTCAGCACAGAATTTCCAGAAGATGGGGATACTATTTGTTCCGAAAAAGCCCCCAGCATCCCCACAAGACAATTCCCGGATCTTAAAGTGTAATATTCAAGGAGAGACTGAACTTCATCATAAAACATAGAAGGAGTGAGTTAGTTTGCACAGCTGTGATGAGGATGGTAAATGCAAAAGTAAAAGACAGACTGACTTGACATAGGAAAGATGACTTCAACGCACGGTTTTAAATGACAGAACAGAAAAAGGAAAGGAGCGAGGGAAAGAGAGACAAGATTAGATCAAGCCCATCTTTATACATAAAAGTGATCTCACCACCACTACTGCACAGACGACTACACCACCACAACAAGGTCATCAAAACTTTTGAAAAATACAACAGTCCCTTTTTATCGAACAAATCATAATCATCATCATGTGCCCTGTCGAATGACTTTGGCGATCATGGCCCTCCATACAAATTTATCCTTTGTCGCTGCAAGTACATCATCTCCCATCCTCTCTGTCTTCATCCACTCCACAAGTCCATCCAATATTTTGTCCCTGGGTCTACCTGGTGCTCTCTTTCCCTCCACCTCACAAAATGTCCTATGAATGTTGCTTGTCTTTTCCTAATCTTTTTCATTATGTTCTTTTTGTGTCAACCTCCTTCAAGACTGTCTCATATGTTTTCTTCGCTGTCCATGGAACGTTTAACATTCTTCTTAGAAACCACATTTCAGCTGCCTCAGTCTTGTTATGACTTTGCGTGCTGACTGTTCAAAAACAAATACAATAATTAAATTTTCATCAAACTTACAACACCACCAGCCCTATCATCACTATCACAATCACCATCATCATATCACCATTACCGTTTTTGCCCTGCACACTGGTGAGGATTGTGATGTCATCAACGTAGACAGATGGCGTTGTGTACAAGTGGACGTGGCGGTGGATGCCGGCGTAGTTAAAGAAATCCATCTGCAGTTTCTGCACAAAATAGCCTGGAGGGTATCTGCAACATGAGGCAGAAACAAATGGCGGCTGTTAGGACAATGATACAGGGTTGAAGTCAGAGGTACCAGGTCTGCAGGTATACGTCTTCTTACAAACCAGGGTACCAGGTAACAAAATACAAATATACCTCTCTGTAAAAACCAGGGTACCAGGTAACATAATACAAATATACATCTCCTTACAAACCAGGGTACCAGGTAACATAATACAAATATACATCTCCTTACAAACCAGGGTACCAGGTAACATAATACAAATATACCTCTCCTTACAAACCAGGGTACCAGGTAACAAAATACAAATATACCTCTCCTTACAAACCAGGGTACCAGGTAACATAATACAACTGTACATCTCCTTACAAACCAGGGTACCAGGTAAGATAATACAACTGTACATCTCCTTACAAACCAGGGTACCAGGTTGATTCTGCGGTGAAACTGCAGCGTCGGCTGTGGCTGTAGAGCCCGATCCTCAGGTCCTGTTGCAGTTGCTGCACGTGAAGATGTGTCATCCGAAGGCGCTGACCCTGCTCTCTGGCGTCTGTGTGCTCTTCTTACTTCCCACTGCTCCTCTCTCCTCTGTTCGGATGTCTTGATGGCCGAATTGATGGCAAGTTTCCAGCTGCTGCGGTCTGCTGCTACCACTTCGAAGCCTGCTGGTACAATGCCACCCGCCTTGAGGTCCCGGTTGCACACATCTTTGTAGCGGAGTATGGGCCTTCCCGTGGGTCTGGAGCCAGTAGCAAGCTCTCCGTACAAAATGTCTTTGGGTATTCTGCCATCTTGCATGTGGGTAACATGGCCAAGCCAGCGCAAGTGTCTCTTTGTGAGCAGGGCAAACATGCTGAGAGTTCCTGCACATGCTAGGACGTCCTTGTTGGGGACGTGGTCCTGCCATGAAATGCCAAGAATCCTTCTGAGGCAGCATAGGTGAAAGGTGTTGAGCCTGCGTTCTTGACAGGAGTATAGAGTCCAGGTCTCGCACCCATACAACAGTGTGTTCAGCACAGGGTACCAGGTAACAATACAAATGTATGTCTTATCACAAACCAAGGTACCAGGTAACATAATACAAGACTCATGCTTTCTGATATTTTGCCCATTTTAGATCTTTTCTGTGGAATAAATTGCCCTTTGATCTGAGAATGTTACTTAACATTTCCTTTTTAAGACCCAACATAAAAGCCAATCTTCTCCATGAATCCTTGTGTTTAAATTAACCATGTCCATAATGACTCTAACCCCATCCTGTTTTAGTGTGCTCTTGTAGTGTCTTATGTGTGGATGCTACTGAGAGTGTGTGTATGATGTTAATGGGTAAAAATAGTGAATGGTGCTAGATGAATTCTTCATATATTTTTGTACTGTGGAACTGTAAGTGTCAATAGCCCCGTTGGGTCCACTATAAATGTAATTATTGTTAGTATCATTATCATTCTGGCCTGCACATGCTAAATAATAATAATAATAATAATTACAATATTTATATAGCGCAAAATCTTGATAAAATCAAATCTAAGCACTAAAGATCCCACGGCAACTGAAAATCGTGAAGAGTAGGTATTGGGTCATTTCCACGACTGCCCTTGTATAAAACATTGGAGAGATAGGTTGGTTTCCCAGGTCCCTTCAATTGTGGGCCAATAAGCCTTCTTGCCTTTCCGAGTCTTGGTCAAAAAGAAAAAAAGAAATTGGGTGGTGCTGCACTGCAGCGACATGTTCTTAACGTGGACAGTAGCCTGAGTTTTACATGGCAAATCCACTGTGACAAAATGAAATGAACATGAACTAGCTAAAACACGAAAAAAGATTCAGAACGCGTATTTACTATAACCAGACAAGACAGGCGCAAATTTTCAGCCGACTGGCCTTTGTCATGTGTAAGATCACAAACAAACACCAAACGCAAGGGAAGTTTCAGTCTTTTTCTCCTAATTTTTATATCTGGTGATTATTTGTTTGTGATCTTACGCTTGACAAAGGCCAGTTGGCCGAAAATTTGTGCCTGTCTTGTCTGGTTGTATTAAATACGTGTTCTGATTCTTTTCATGTTTTTTCTGGTTCCTGTTTGCTTGATGGTGGCAGACACATGAAGATCATTCAAAAGGAAGATTAGGAAAAGACAGGCAACATTTATAGGCCATTTTATGAGGAAAGGGGAATTAGAGCACCTGGTCACAACAGGAAAGCTGGAGGGAAAGAGAGCGTCAGGTAGACCCAGGGAAAAAATATTGGACGGACTTGCAGGGTGGCTAAAGACAGAGAGGGTGGATATGTGCTTGTGGCAACAAGGGATAAATGGAGGACCATGATCGCTAGCGCCAAGTGGCAGGGCACTTGATGATGATGATGATGATGATGATGATGTTTGCTTGAACGCGGGCAGTCACACTTGTTTTGGATTATGAATTAGCTAGTTTTTTTACCCACTTTTTGGTGTCAGTTTTAAATTCCAGAGTGCCAGGAGGGAGGGTGGTAGGCAGAAGGGTGTTGTTGACGGCCACTGTCACTCGGTTGACCCCACTGAAGTTCAGCGCCGAGTTGATCTCACCTTTAAACGGTAAATGACCGCCATTGTGGGACATCACCTCCTGTCCGTTCACCCACTGGCCAACATCAAAGATGAAGTCCAATTATATACTGGCAATTCTCTTTAAAATCATGAATCATTCCTGTATAGCCTTATCTTTAGAATCATAAACCATTCCTGTATAGCCTTATCTTTAGAATCATAAACCATTCCTGTATAGCCTTATCTTTAGAATCATAAACCATTCCTGTATAGCCTTATCTTTAAAATCATAAACCATTCCTGTATAGCCTTATCTTTAGAATCATAAACCATTCCTGTATAGCCTTATCTTTAGAATCATAAACCATTCCTGTATAGCCTTATCTTTAGAATCATAAACCATTCCTGTATAGCCTTATCTTTAGAATCATAAACCATTCCTGTATAGCCTTATCTTTAGAATCATAAACCATTCCTGTATAGCCTTATCTTTAGAATCATAAACCATTCCTGTATAGCCTTATCTTTAGAATCATAAACCATTCCTGTATAGCCTTATCTTTAGAATCATAAACCATTCCTGTATAGCCTTATCTTTAGAATCATAAACCATTCCTGTATAGCCTTATCTTTAGAATCATAAACCATTCCTGTATAGCCTTATCTTTAGAATCATAAACCATTCCTGTATAGCCTTATCTTTAGAATCATAAACCATTCCTGTATAGCCTTATCTTTAAAATCATAAACCATTCCTGTATAGCCTTATCTTTAAAATCATAAACCATTCCTGTATAGCCTTATCTTTAGAATCATAAACCATTCCTGTATAGCCTTATCTTTAGAATCATAAACCATTCCTGTATAGCCTTATCTTTAAAATCATAAACCATTCCTGTATAGCCTTATCTTTAGAATCATAAACCATTCCTGTATAGCCTTATCTTTAGAATCATAAACCATTCCTGTATAGCCTTATCTTTAGAATCATAAACCATTCCTGTATAGCCTTATCTTTAGAATCATAAACCATTCCTGTATAGCCTTATCTTTAGAATCATAAACCATTCCTGTATAGCCTTATCTTTAGAATCATAAACCATTCCTGTATAGCCTTATCTTTAGAATCATAAACCATTCCTGTATAGCCTTATCTTTAGAATCATAAACCATTCCTGTATAGCCTTATCTTTAGAATCATAAACCATTCCTGTATAGCCTTATCTTTAGAATCATAAACCATTCCTGTATAGCCTTATCTTTAAAATCATAAACCATTCCTGTATAGCCTTATCTTTAGAATCATAAACCATTCCTGTATAGCCTTATTCTCTAAATAGTTGGACTCACAGAGGGCAACAGGTGGTCTCCTTCATTGATTTTTATACACACAAAAATTCAAATTTCTCCAGCGCATGCATCCATCACGTTTTCAAGTGAAAATCACAAATCTCTCCAACGCATGCGTCAATCACATCCCTGTTATCATGATCATAACGCGGTGAAAGACTGTCCCAGTTTACACAGAATCAGACATCTGTTATCATGATCATAACGCGGTGAAAGACTGTCCCAGTTTACACAGAATCAGACATCTGTTATCATGATCATAACGCGGTGAAAGACTGTCCCAGTTTACACAGAATCAGACTTTTAGTGCAGCAGGGGGAACTCAAGCTCTTAGGCGAGCTGACCACACTCCATTATGTTGTTGTTCAATCTGTATCTGTTAGGCGAGCTGACCACACTCCATTATGTTGTTGTACAATCTGTATCTGTTAGGTGAGCTGACCACACTCCATTATGTTGTTGTACAGTCTGTATCTGTTAGGTGAGCTGACCACACTCCATTATGTTGTTGTTCAATCTGTATCTGTTAGGCGAGCTGACCACACTCCATTATGTTGTTGTACAATCTGTATCTGTTAGGCGAGCTGACCACACTCCACTATGTTGTTGTACAGTCTGTATCTGTTAGGCGAGCTGACCACACTCCATTATGTTGTTGTACAGTCTGTATCTGTTAGGCGAGCTGACCACACTCCATTATGTTGTTGTACAGTCTGTATCTGTTAGGTGAGCTGACCACACTGCACTATGTTGTTGTACAGTCTGTATCTGTTAGGTGAGCTGACCACACTCCACTGTGTTGTTGTACAGTCTGTATCTGTTAGGTGAGCTGACCACACTGCACTATGTTGTTGTACAGTCTGTATCTGTTAGGTGAGCTGACCACACTCCATTATGTTGTTGTACAGTCTGTATCTGTTAGGTGAGCTGACCACACTCCATTATGTTGTTGTACAGTCTGTAACTGTTAGGTGAGCTGACCACACTGCACTATGTTGTTGTACAGTCTGTATCTGTTAGGTGAGCTGACCACACTCCATTATGTTGTTGTACAGTCTGTATCTGTTAGGCGAGCTGACCACACTCCACTATGTTGTTGTACAGTCTGTATCTGTTAGGTGAGCTGACCACATTCCACTATGTTGTTGTACAGTCTGTATCTGTTAGGTGAGCTGACCACATTCCACTATGTTGTTGTACAGTCTGTATCTGTTAGGCGAGCTGACCACACTCCACTATGTCGTTGTGCAGTCTGTATCTGTTAGGTGAGCTGACCACACTCCACTATGTCGTTGTACAGTCTGTATCTGTTAGGTGAGCTGACCACACTCCACTATGTCGTTGTACAGTCTGTATCTGTTAGGTGAGCTGACCACACTCCACTATGTCGTTGTACAGTCTGTATCTTTGGAGGATGTCCATGCTGGGTGTTTTCATGTTTCCATAAGCATCCAGAACACCAAAATGATTTACTGGATCTTTGGTGTGCATATTTGATGTTATGGGGGTTTAGGCACTGGCAGGTCTACACACATACTGACCTGGGAGATGGGAAAAATGTCCATCCTTTACCCACCAGGTGGAGCTGTGCATCCAGGCTCATAGGATCCAGGATCTTCTTACTGGGAGTCTGATGTTTTAGACTAACTGACTACCGCACCCACCAATATTCATACATACAGACACACAAAGATATACACATACACACACAAACACAAATATACATGAACACACAAACACACACACACACGCACACATGCACACCTATACAAACACCCAGATACACAAACACACACACACCCAAACATACACACAGACACACATACACACATACACACATAAACACACACACATTTACACGCCACACCAGACACACACATGTAAATACACACACACACATGTGTATGCATAAACACACACACACATACACACATACACACACAGAGACATACATACATACACACAGAGACATACACACACATATACACACACACACACATACAGACACACACACACACACATATGCACACACACACACACACACACACACACACACACACCTACACTGTTGCATCCAGACATGGGACTCAGTACAAAACTCTCATGAAACTGAAAAATATCTGACATGCAACCCTCTACCAGAACAAATGTTCAATTGAATAACCTACAAGCCCTAAAGGCGACCATGAATGATGACAACAATGAAAGGGAAAGAACTGCTACAAAACTGTCCAAAGGTGACAGGAGGTCATCTTCATTGATTTTCATACACACAAGGAAAATCATTCAAATCTCTCAAAGGCATGCATCCATCACGTTTTCAAGCGAAAATTACAGTGCTGGAAATCTGTACCTGAAGACTTCATGGAGCTCACCTTTTGACCTCCACACCCTATCCAACAGCTGCAAAAACTTTTGTTTGCTTGTTTGTTTGTTCATTTCTCTATTTGTTCATTTGCTCATTTCCTTTCATTTCTGCTGTTTTTGTTTTGTTTTTAACTTCTTTTTTATTCATCTTTTGTTTCACAACAAATGGACATCTAACAAACAATGTGACAACAAAGAATGACAACAACAACAAATTTTACACATATGAAAAGACAATGTTGACGCATGAACTCCACATAGTATACAGAATATACACAATGATATTTTGTACACTGGAAGTTTAAAAATGAACATTCAGATTTACCACATGTCAACATTTTCCCTATGAACCTGTTTCACAAACCACATCTCTTTGCTGAACCACAATGAAGCATCGTCGAACAATGTGGTAACAGAAAGCAGCAAAAACGTAACCCCTTGACTCCCTCACCCCATCCACCAGCTTCCTGCATAGGGTGAGGAAGTCAAAGGGTTACGTTTTCGCTTTGCTATCACTGATGACAATGCAGGATGCTAGTGGATAGGGTGAGGCAGTCAAAGGGTTAAATTTTTGCTTTGCTATCACTGATGACAATGCAGGATGCTAGTGGATAGGGTGAGGGAGTCAAAGGGTTAAGTTTTTGCTTTGCTATCACTGAACATGCAGGGTGCTAGTGGACAGCATGAGGGAGTCAAAGAGTTAAATTTTTGTTTTGCTATTATTGATGACAGTGCAGGATGCTAGTGGATTGAGTGAGGGAGTCAAAGGGTTAAGTTTTTGCTTTGCTGTCATTGATGACAATGCAGGATGCTAGTGGAAAGAGTGAGGGAGTCAAAGGGTTAAGTTTTTACTTTGCTGTCATTGATGACAATGCAGGATGCTAGTGGACAGAGTGAGGGAGTCAAAGGGTTAAATTTTTGCTTTGCTGTCATTGATGACAATGCAGGATGCTAGTGGACAGAGTGAGGGAGTCAAAGGGTTAAATTTTTGCTTTGCTGTCATTGATGACAATGCAGGATGCTAGTGGACAGAGTGAGGGAGTCAAAGGGATAAATTTTGCTTTGCTGTCATTGATGACAATGCAGGATGCTAGTGGACAGAGTGAGGGAGTCAAAGGGTTAAATTTTTGCTTTGCTGTCATTGATGACAATGCAGGATGCTAGTGGACAGAGTGAGGGAGTCAAAGGGTTAAATTTTTGCTTTGCTGTCATTGATGACAATACAGGATGCTAGTGGATAGAGTGAGGGAGTCAAAGGGTTAAATTTTTGCTTTGCTGTCATTGATGACAATGCAGGATGCTAGTGGACAGAGTGAGGGAGTCAAAGGGTTAAATTTTTGCTTTGCTGTCATTGATGACAATGCAGGATGCTAGTGGACAGAGTGAGGGAGTCAAAGGGTTAAATTTTTGCTTTGCTGTCATTGATGACAATGCAGGATGCTAGTGGACAGAGTGAGGGAGTCAAAGGGTTAAAGCTTTGCTGTCATTGATGACAATGCAGGATGCTAGTGGATAGAGTGAGGGAGTCAAAGGGTTAAAGTTTTACTTTGCTGTCATTGATGACAATGCAGGATGCTAGTGGACAGAGTGAGGGAGTCAAAGGGTTAAGTTTTTGCTTTGCTGTCATTGATGACAATGCAGGATGCTAGTGGACAGAGTGAGGGAGTCAAAGGGTTAAATTTTTGCTTTGCTGTCATTGATGACAATGCAGGATGCTAGTGGATAGAGTGAGGGAGTCAAAGGGTTAAATTTTTGCTTTGCTGTCATTGATGACAATGCAGGATGCTAGTGGACAGAGTGAGGGAGTCAAAGGGTTAAATTTTTGCTTTGCTGTCATTGATGACAATGCAGGATGCTAGTGGATAGAGTGAGGGAGCCAAAAGGGCAATAGGGCCATGCTGTGTAGAGCTATGTCATTTCAGGGCTTAAAACAAGAGGAGGAAAAAAACCACTGAAACTAGGGGGGGGGGGGGGGGGGGGGTGTCCGGGACAAATCAGGGGCCATAACTTGCGCGCCGTTGCTATGAACGCTTGCAAGCCAATCACGGATGCCTTGCTCCTTTCGGTTTTGTTGTTGTTTTTCTTTTTTTTTTTTTTTTTTTTTTTGACAAACCGAAATCGCGGAATTCCGCCCAGACGCGGAACGTTTTAAGCCCTGTCATTTACCTCTCTGACCCCCACACCCTGTCCACCAGCACTCTGCACTGTCAACCATGCTAGCAAAACTTCATGCAGGAAGCTGGTGGATAGGGTGAGGGAGTCTAAGGGTTAAGTTTTTGTAGCTGGTGGATAAGTTGCGGGAGTCAAGGGGTTAACTCACAAAGGTGTATGAAATGTGAAACTCCAGCAGCTTCAACCCCAAGCAGAAATCCACAGCACCATCACAATCATCCCCATTCACATCATAATCATAGCGACGTGAAAAACTGTCCCAGATTCTGTGGCCCTCCATGCCTTGCTCTCACGGTGACCTCCCCTCGTATCTCCCCCCCTCCTCCCCCCCCCCCCCAAACACACAAACCTCAGTCTGCACGAACTTTGTGCCCTGAACGTTTCAGGTGCTGATGGTGACTGCTTTGGTGAACGATGAAGAGTGTGCGCCTTGATTCGATTCTTGAATCAAGATTTGGCGCCTTGTAAATATCATTAACCCTTTGACTACCGCACCCTGTCCACCAGCATCCTGCATTGTCAACAATGCTAGCAAAGCAAAAACTTAACCTTTTGATCTCTCACCCTATCCACCAGCTTTCTGCATGAAGCTGATGGATAGGGGAAGGGAGTCAAATGGGTCAAGGTTTTGCAGTTGGTGGATAGGGTGTGGGAGTCAAAGGGTTAATAGTATTATCTGTTTGCATGAGTTTAAAAATGTATTGGAAAACCGGAGTGTTGGAGAAGCCGAAATGAGCAGTGTGGGTGTAGTGACTCAGGAACGGCACAGATGGGCATGAAAAGAAAAGGACGGGGTGGGATGTGGGGGTGAGGATTAGGTATTATCGATCTTAGGCTTAACATTTCTAGACTTTGATGGGGTTGTTTTGGAAAATGTACAGTCACATCAAGGACTTGAATTCACATGGATCAGTCAAATCTGACTTAAACTTACACAGATCATTCAAAATGGACTTGAATTTACATAGACCACTCAGAAAGAAACTGAATTTGCACTGACCACTCAAAAAGGACTTGAATTTACATTGTCCACCCCAAAAGGACTTGAATTTACATAAACTGGTCAACTAGGACTTGAATTTACATAGACCACTCAAAAAGGACTTGAATTTATATGGATCACTTCAAAAAGGACTTCAATTTACATAGACCACTGAAAAAGGACTTCAATTTTATACACTTAAAGACTTAATTAATAAAAAAGAATTAGGGTTGATTTTCACTTCAAAAGGACTGAATTTACATAGGCCACTAAAAAGACTTGAATTCACTTTGACCACTCAAAAAGGACTTGAATTTATAAGACCACTTCAAAAGGACTAGAATTTTACATAGACCACTCAAAAAGACTTGATGAATTCAACCATTGACCACTCCCAAAAAGGACTGCAATTATACACAGCCACTCACAAATAGGAGCGTGAAATTATCATAACCACTACAAACAAGTGACCTTTGGGTTGCACTAAATGAGTCAAGCAACGCCAAATCCATGACGCATGGCCACTTACCACAATGGTGTAGTAGTGAGCGCTGCCAAATCTCATGACAAGCTATGCCACTTACCACAATGGTGTAGTAGTGAGCGCTGCCAAATCTCATGACAAAAGCTATGCACTTATCCACAATGGCGTAGTAGTGAGCGCTGCCAAATCTCATGATGACAAGCTGTGCCACTTACCACAATGGCGTAGTAGTGAGCGCTGCCAAATCTCATGACGACAAGCTATGCCACTTACCACAATGGTGTAGTAGTGAGCGCTGCCAAATCTCATGACGACAAGCTGTGCCACTTACCACAATGGTGTAGTAGTGAGCGCTGCCAAATCTCATGACGACAAGCTGTGCCACTTACCACAATGGTGTAGTAGTGAGTGCTGCCAAATCTCATGACGACAAGCTATGCACTTACCACAATGGTGTAGTAGTGAGCGCTGCCAA
Organism: Monoplex corrugatus; assembly: GCA_030674185.1. Lineage (NCBI taxonomy): Eukaryota > Metazoa > Mollusca > Gastropoda > Littorinimorpha > Ranellidae > Monoplex > Monoplex corrugatus. The sequence goes on along the minus strand of JAPXFY010000025.1, from coordinate 7,603,408 downwards.
ATCTCATGACAAGCTATGCCACTTACCACAATGGCGTAGTAGTGAGCGCTGCCAAATCTCATGACGACACGTTCGTTCTGCCATGCCTTGGATACGAAGAACTCGGTATCGTACCAAACCCACCCAACGAAACCCCGCAAGCTTTTGCTGTTGGTGATGTCGTTGTAACTGGAAGGCACAGGCATAGGGATTACCTCTCCTGTCTGGAAATTAAAAGACACTTTAGTATGTGATGGATCCATCAGTATCTATCATCATGAAAAAAGAACAAGAACCTGTTGTTGCTGTTTAAAGCCCAGCCAACTGCGCAGAGCCATATCAGGACTATAACCATCTCAAAACATACACAAGACCTCACTGGAAAATAAGAGAAAAAAAATCAAACTAAACAAATACAAGGGGCAAAGTAGGTACAAATGTTTCCACTATCTCAAATTTTTTACAGGAAGACATTCTCACATTTCAACAGAAGGACAAATGTGTACAGGCTGGTATCAGAGACAAGCTTCAAAACAAGCGCTACCTCGATCAATCACGTTCTTTAACCTTTTAACTCCTGCACCCTATCCACCTACTGCAAAAACCTAACCCTTTCACTTCCTCCCCCTATCTGCCAGCTTCCTGCAGGAAGCTGGTGGATAGGGTGAGGGAGTCAAAGGGTTAAGTTTTTGCTTTGTTATCATGATTGACAATGCAGGATGCTAGCAGACAGGGTGTGGGAGTCAAAGGGTTAAGGTTTTGCTTTGTTAGCATGGTTGACAATGCAGGATGGCAGTGGACAGGGTGCGGGAGTCAAACTCAAAGGGTTAAACTAAAAACTAATGCATGTCCCCTGAGCAAGGACACGCTTCCAATCAAGTGCCGTTTCCACCAGCATCATGTTACAATACATTATGTAACTTTCAAAATGAAGCTCTTACTTTCTGATAATACAGACTTTATATCACAGATAAGCTTCAAAGTAAGCGTTAGACAAGCTTCAAACATTGTGTTAGGTTAACCCTTCGACTCCCGCACACTGTCTGCTAGCATCCTGCATTGTCAACCAAGCTAACAAAGCAAAAACTTCACCCTTTGACTCCCTCACCCTATCCACCAGCTTCCTGGGGAGCCAAAGGATTCAGGAAGCTGGTGGATAGAATGAGAAAGTCAAAGGGTTAAGTTTCAGCAGTTGGTGGACAGGATGCGGGAGTCAAAAGGGATAAATGTAAATTTCGAACTCATTTTCTGATAAAGTAGTTCTGAATATGCCCATGAAGACCTAGTAGAATAGAATACAACTGGCAAATACTGTGTTACTTTATGGAAATTTGAAACTGAGACACTCATTTCCTGATAACGTAGTCCTAAACATGCCTTTGAAGCTTTAGCGGAATATAATCGGCAAACAATTGAATAGAGGTGGGGGTGGAAGGGGTAACTCAAGTTGAACTAGTAAAGTTTCTTTATTGTGGGGGTTATACACTGCTAAAGTTAACCCCTTTGACTCCCGCACCCTGTCCACCAACTGCAAAAACTTAACCCTTTGACTCCTGCACCCTGTCCACAACTGCAAAAATGTAACCCTTTGACTCCAGCACCATGTCCAACAACTGCAAAAATTTAACTCTTTGACTCCCGCATCCTGTCCACCAGCTGCAAAAACTTAACCCTTTGACTCCCTCACCCTATCCACCAGCTTCCTGCAGGAAGCTGGTGAATAGGGTGAGGGAATCAAAGGGTTGAAGTTTTTGCTTTGCTGGCATGGTTGACAGTGCAGATGCTGTGACAGGATGCTGGTGGACAGGATGCAAGAATCAAAGGGTTAAGCCATACTTGATATTAGCGGTGATATGGGATCTGGTTTTACATTAGAATACAATACTGTTCAGGAGACAGGTCCAACAGCTCAAGTTTCTTGTGTAGGATCAGAAACTCAAATCATACTTGACAACCTGTACTTGATACTTTAGCACTGGGGTTGGAAAAGACTCTGGTTAAAAATCTGATATAATACTATTCAGGACACTCATACTCACATGTCAAGTGTCTTCTTCAGGGGTGGGGGTTGGGGCATATCTTTTTGTGGGAAGTCATGTTGTCTACTATTTCATCTTGACAATATCTACCCTCCCCGCTGGATAAGTCTTTTCTGTTGTTGTTCCATGTATAGGACGAGATTCATTTCGTCCATTACTAAGCCTCCACTTATCAAGTTGACGCTCAATGAAAGTAAGCTGTGTCAGAAACATGTTCACGCATGCATGCGCACACACACACACGTACATAAGCTCTTGTGCACACACGCACACACGCACACACACACACACACGTGCGTGTGCACACACGCGTGTACACGCACACACACTACACACACAAGCGCACAAACAATACGCACACACACAATACATGCACGCACACACACACACTTGCAAAGGCGCAAGCACGCACACACACACACACACACACACACACACACACACACACACACACCACCACACACACACACACACACGCACGTCGCGCGCGAGCGCACACACACACACACACAGCCGCATGCGCGCACACACACACACACATGCGCGCATGCGCACACACACACACATCAACACACACACACACACACACACACACACATACACACACATTTTTTTTTTCCAGAAAGCGAACCTACTAGTGTTACCACTGTGTTCAGTAAATGTTTCCACCTGCTCCACTGCGCAAAGCTCATGCCCGTTTTATTTTTAACTCCCTGGAAGTGAGTGTGTGTCTTTGTTTATCTGTCTGTCTGTCTGTCTGTCGTCTATCTGTCTGTCTAGATGTTTTGTTTGGTCATGGCGGAAGAGCTGGAGGGAAAGAGAACACTAGGTGACCCACGGAAAGGATGTTGGACGGACTTGCAGAGTGGCTGAAGACAAAGACACAAAAGAGGGTGGAAGAGGTGCTTGAGGCAACAACAGATAGAAACTGAAGGAAGGCAATGATCACTAATGCCATGTGGCAAGGCACCTGATGATGGTGATGATGATTTTCTTTTTGTACACTTGAATGAATTATGTATATTTTTTCAGATTTGCATAAATACATATTCAACTGAACTGATGTTTAACACTTAACCGTGCAACACAGACAGACAGAGAGAGAGAGAGAGAGAGAGAGAGAGAGAGACACACACACACACACACACACACACACACACACACACACACAATGTACACACACACACACACACACACAGAATAAAAGTGTAGGGTAAAAGAATCAAACCAACCTCCAGTAAAAAAAAAAAAAAAAAAAAAAAAAATGCGTAGGTCAAATAAACTTAAGGCAAAACAAATACAGGTGAAATGAAGTCCACCTCTCTTATCAAAATATGCCTTACGTAGGGTCAACAACTAACCACACTTTAGCACTTGGGGTGACACTTCTGTGTAAGTGATCTGATTCACAATCTAATCAGGAGTGCAAGAGACAAGTCAAGCTTCTGTCATTGCACTTCGTACAGGGTCAAAAGATTCAAACATACTTGATTTCTTTAGTATTAGGACTAAGCATCTGGTTTAAGTTTCATATAATGATATCCTGGAGACTGTTCCAGCATGTCAAGTGTCATTTACTGTGCCTTGTGTAGGGCCCAAATTCAAATTTATATTACTTGATGATGCTTTACTACTGAGACCTGTTAACCCTCTGACTCCTGCACCCTGTCCACTGGCATCCTGCACTGCCAACCATGCTAGCAAAGCACAATCTTGACCCTTTGACTCCTTCACCCTATCCGCCAGCTTCCTGCAGGAAGCTGGTGGATAGTGTGAGTGAGTCACAGGGTGAAGTTTTTGCAACTGGTGAATAGGGTGCGGGAGTCAAAGGGTTAAGGAAATCTGATTCAAAATCTAATCTGGTTCAAAATCTAATATAACAAATGTACATAGTGCACATATGACAACCCTCACACTAACATCGAGGTTGACCACGGGGAAAAGGTCTGTACATAATCCATTCTGACTAACCACAACAAACTGAAACAACAAAAAATCCAAACAAATCACACACACACTCACACACACACACATACACACACACACACACACACACGTGCGCGCGCACGCACGCACGCAGTTGCTGATCCTGTTCACATACATGTCATGTTGTACGGTTTACCCATGATAATTCCTATTACTAGTACTATGGTGTGCAAGCAAAACATTACACGAAGCAAGAAAACTGTGTCAAAAATATGCTCCCAACATTTCAGCACAGCAGCAGCAAGCTCGTGTTATGAATTCACAAATGGAAAACTGTTCAAATATTGCCTGATTTTTACTCTGTCCAAATGGCGAGATCTTTAATCTTTATTCAATATATGCAGAACAGCAATAAACTATGTTGAAAAACAAACAAAACAAACAAACAAAAAACTGTTTTTCTCTTTACTATGTTTTTGTTGGGTTTTTTGGGTTTTTTTTGGTCTGATACTATGGTATGAAACTATTGAAAGGTATGTTACTGTGGCATGACTCAGAGGTTGACATGTACATCCGTTTGACTCCTGCACCCTGCCCTCTACCATCCTGCTTTGCCAACCATGTTAGCTGAGCAAAAACTTAACCCTTTGACTCCTTAATGCTATCCACTTGCTTCCTGCAGGAGGCTGGAGGATGGGATGAGGATGTCAAAGGGTTAAGTTTTTGCAGTTGGTGAACAGGGTGCTGGAGTCGAAGGGATATACAAAGGTAGTAAAGCAGTGCAGGAGAGGAGGGTGCACAAAACAAAACAAAAACAACAACAAAAAGTGAAGCCTTTTATGACTTTACTACCCAAGAACCTCAAGGTTATGGTCCCAATATGGGTCAACCTTTTTCATTTTTTATTAATTTACTTATTTAATTATTTTATTTATTCATTTATTTACTTTTAAAATTTGTTTTTGTTCTTTTCCCTCACCTTATTCTCTGCTTTTACACTTTTATAACAAACACATACATAGATTTACATTCATGAGCTCATCATTTCTATATACTGACATCATAATAATTCTCATGATCAGGTGACAATGACTGCACCGTGATGTTAGCATTTATTTCCATAGACGGCACACTAACACTTACAGCAGACAAAGGTTTCATCCACCACTTATCGACGAAACTCTGGTTTCTGGACGGAGATGCATCGGCTCTGAAATTCCACATTCCATCAAGATTTTTCACTACGCGACTTTCCGAGTCCCGTGGATATAAACTGCCAGCAGACAACACTGACTTGGTGAATGTAAAGAAGAACAGAAGCCGCAGCAGGAGACACACCCAACCCATTTTCGCTTTCGTATAGTTGTAAGCTCACTGTTGCACGGTCTCTGACTTCACATCGCGTTGTTTTGTCATGTGATCACTAGAGGTACACCCCCTTCTTTCCCCCCCCTGACGAGTGACTTCCCTTGGTTGAGAAGGGAGTTAACTATCAGTGTTCCTGTTCCCGTGTAACAAGCGAAGGGAGGTCAAGAAAGGAAAAGAAACATTTATTGGTTTTTTTAGTTACTCATTTACACTTAAACCATGTTTTTTACACGAGTGCTCCAGTTTTACAAAAAGCACAGGGGGACACCCGGCCTTTTGCGAGCCGGGTAAGTGATCAAACATTTTGCTGAAGTCTTCGCGGTACTGACTCGACTGAGCCCTGAGATTCGGGTTGACCGATCGTTGTGCTGAGGAATTATATTATCATATTATGGAATTAACTTTGAGTCTTATATATTGTTATTGGTAATCTTAATAATATTATTTATCAGATAAGTTTGATCAGAGACATGAGCAAAAAGAAAAAAACAACAACAGTGTTATGTATTTCTAAGATCGAGCAGAAACATGGTTACCCACAGACTAGATCTAGTATGTTATAATTTATATAATATTCCATGACTAGTTCGAGTATGACCGCTGTGACCGTGAGTGTGTATAATTCTTGTCAGTTGAAATATGAATAATCATATAGGCTATTCAAAATTACAGATGAATTATTCATAATTCCTAATAGTATTAATAGTAATATTATATTTCCATCGTAGTGCATATATGTGTCACTAGAGACTGTCATGTTCAAAACAAATATATTCTGAACGTATTTACCCTCATCATGATCTTACAGTCACAATACGCTCCATCCCTTCCACTTCCAGTGATGTGTGTGTGCTGACTACAGACCCATAGGCCTAGGGTTTATAGATCTGTTGTCCAGATAGCCAGTCAAACAGTGCTTAACATTTTTTTCTGAGGAATGATCAACATGCATGTTTTTAGCAAGAGAGAGAGTGTGTGTTATGTGTGTGTGTGTGTGTGTGTGCACGCGCATGTGTGTTTTTGTGTATATGTGTGTGTGTGTGTGTGTGTTATATATATATATATGTGTGTGTTAAAAACTGCACTGTTGGCTTATGATTGTGATGTGCTAATCTTACACATGATGTACCTTTAGATCAGTTTATGCATACATGTGTATGTATATGAATATGTGTGTATATTTGTTTGATTGGTTTTAATGAGTGTCTTGTGGGGAATTGCGGAGTGGAGGGAGTGGGTGAGAGACTTGCCATGTCATGTGTGAGGATGTGAATGAGCATGATGTGAGTGTGAATGGAATGAGCATGATGTTCACCTGTTCACCGTCAGCAACATCATTCTTGATGATAGCCACTGATGCATGCCCCACCAGCTGTCTCCATCCCCTTCTGTCTAGAGCATGATCATGATGATGTAGCCAAACAAAATTCTTGTTCTTTGAACTAAGCAATAAAATATCTTTTGTTTGGGGTCTTTTTGTCATAACTGAGCAAAGAATGAATCCCTTTTCAGCGCTGAGCTTAACGCTTGCCAACTCGCCAATGGCCACTAAAAATGGAGTCTGGCAAACTCGATTTACGGTACCATTCGCCCGGTTGGCGACCTGAAAATTACCGCCAGTGGTAGAGATTCCGTACCTGTACACAGACTCTTTACACGCGCTGTAAAACAAAACACACGCCTCCCGCCTGATCCGACACACGTACAACGCTTCAGCTTCCCGTGCCATCTTTCGTCACTGCTAGAGTCAGCACCGGGCTTTCCCGATGACTCATGAGTCACGCGAGACTTGCGTAGATAGATCTATTTTCGCTGTTCTTTTGGCAATCATGCACCATTTTTTAATCGGTGTCTCTGAGCCTCCAGCAAAGAAAAAAAAAGAAGAAGAAATAAAGAGGCAGAAGAAGGAATATGAAGAAGAGAAGAGAGATCGAAAGTGGGTGCCTGGATGGAAGAGGACAGACACAGGGGAGGAGAGAGCATGGCTTGTGTACGATGCCGATAAGGAGGAGATGCATGTGTTGTTGTTGAAAGTTATCTTGTTTATTAGCTGCAATAGTTATACAATTTAAAATAGGACCTATTTTCGATCAAAGAGTCTGGCAACCTGAAAAATTTTCTGGCAACCTCAACTTCCTAGGTTAGGAGCCCGGCTGGCTCCTTAGCCTGGCTTGCTAAATCTCAGCCCTGCTTTTATGTCTATAGTCCTCTGTCCATGTCACAAATGACATGTAAAATATTTGCAAGGATAATTTAGTATGAATTTATAAAGTTGTATAAGCCAAGCAACAAGCAGCATTTGAACTTATTCCGATCTTAACTGAACAATGATGTATAGGCATTTTGTAGCTCTGGAAGAATACGACAGGTTGGGTGAATGTACATCACTCTTCCAGTCTTTCACGCCATGATCGACCATTCTGAAATTGTACCAGTTGGCGGCATTTGGTTGGTGTCTGCTATCACATTCCTACACTCCTGAAACATGGGAAAGATGTTGAGACTCAACTGTCAGTGTTTATTCTGGGTGTGTGGGCTGGCCCATGGGGGTGGAGGTGGGGGTGTTGGTGATGGAAGGGGTTATTCATTTGTGAAAAGACAGAGAACTTTAATGTTTAACCCTTTGACTCCCACACCCTATCCACCAACTGCAGAAACTTAACCCTTTGACTCTCTCACCTCTGAGAGGTATGCCTCTGTCTTTGCCATTCCAATTCTTATTTTGATGTCATTGGAGCTGGTTCCGTCATCAGTTTTTATGGAGCCAAGATATTTGAAATCTGTAACATTTTCTAAAGGAACTTTGTTAATTGTGTTGTCATGAATGTTTTCAGTGTCTTTGCCTTTGATATGTAGCACTTTTGTTTTCTTGGCATTCAAGTTTAGACCAGCCTTTTTGCCTGCTGCATCTACCCAGTATACATGTAGAATTCTTTTCATGCTGGTAATGTTGTCTGCTAACAGCACAGTATCATCGACAAAGCGTAGGTTTGTAAGTTTTTTCCTCCTATCTTTATGCGCATGCCTTCTATGTCAGCATGTCATGACTTGTAAAACTTCTGGAAATGAAAGAGTCAAAAACACAGATCATATGATTGTATTATACACAGTGATATCAGGTACACATTACCATGAAAATAGCACTTATATTTTTGCTTTCTGACTGTTGCAGCAAGGAACGAGCATTGCCGTATATCAGTGTGTCCCTGAAGAGACAGGCATTACGATGGCTGATGCTGGAAGAACAGAACATGCAGGTGCTTTCCAAGCCCTACCTTAACAGGGTATGGATGATTCCAGTCATTTATAATATTAGGGATTCTTTTAAAAATTTTTTTTTTTTTTAGGATCATCGCACACAGAAAGGTTACCTTTGTTCTCACGATTTTTTTCCGTCCCACTTTCCAATAATAATAATGATAATAAATAGCTTTTATTATATAGTGCTATTCTCAGTTCGACTCAGTGCACTGTTACATAAATAATCTCACTCACATACCGACAACATCATTTTTCAATCACACACACACACACACACATACACACAAAATTTAATGGTCACAGAAGCTGAAACAGTTTTTATTATGCGATGATGATGATGTCGATTTGGATGATAATCATGATGCTATGGAGTTCCATCTAGGATTGAGACTGCGTGACAGGATTGTACTCTACGCTTACTATCATAATTATATATCCTGGCATCAACTAGGCCCAAGAGATACAGACACCTGTGGTGTTGGTCAGAAGATTTGAGCAACACCCTCAATGACACATCCCCAAAATGGATGAGACTCGACTATGTGGTTCCAGTCTGGGTAGGAGCCGGTTAGAGCCAAAAAATCCCACAATGATTTTTGAAGGTACTGATGGGGATTCAAACCCACAACCTTCCAGTCGGTAGTGCTTTGCGTTAACCACTACATCATGGCGACTGGTTGGAGGAGATTCTTATTTTGTTGTTCTTGTTGTCTTGTTATTATCATTAGTATGTTTTTTTTTTTCTGTTGTCTTTTATCTTAACCAGGTTGTCGTTTTTGACTTGAAGTTAGCCCTGATATGGCTGTAGTATTCAACTGTGCTATAAGCAATATGAACTTGAACTTGAACATTAGTGCTATTATTTCCCCCTGTGGGGATGCCTCGGGCTTTTTCAGTATAAATAATATCCCCGTCTTCTGGAGTTTCTATGCGAGCAATTTCCTCTTTTCTGTCACCCTTTTTGTTTCTGTCTTATTCCTTTGCTTTCTGTCATTTCTCCTTATCATTTTCTGCCTTGCATGTCCATTTAGTTGTATGTGTTTGATAAAGTCTCATGTAGTGATGTACTTTCTGTTAGGACTGATGATTGGGTACTTGTATTAAGTGCTTTTTTGGCTGTAGGGACATGTGATATGCAAAAGCAATTTTAGGTAATTTAGGCCCGTGTTGATATATGTTTTAGTGTCCTTAGTTATGTTTAAATTCATGTTCAGGTATGTTTTTTAAATCTTCTGTGTGATAAATTGGATACAGTGGTCAATGCCAGGGGCATTTCCTTAGATTATGTACGCAGATGCATTGATATGTGTACTTAATTTTCTTCTCCTCTTTGTTCCCTGTTGAAGTATTGTGTGTGTTTTGAAACGGTTATAGCTCTGATATGGCTCTACGCAGTCGGCTGGGCTTTAAACAAAAATTATGAATAACGTCAACTTCAAGGTCATAAGGGAGTTAAATATGGAAGTCTCAGCACTTCTTAGGGCCAGCAGTATGAGGAAGGCAGTGCCCAGTCTCCTCTCCAGCTGCTTAACCTTCCTCAACTCTTGAGCAGGGTGAGATACCTGTTGATAGCTGGGTGGACTGGAGGCCACAGGCCTATGGTTTTTACCTAGTCAGATTTGAACCTAGGCAGTCAGATTAAAAGGAAGGAGCTCTTTGTCTCTTTGCCAGCCAGGTTCTGTACTTAGTTTTATGTCAGTGTTATTAAATAGTGTACTTTTTTTTTTATTGAAGAGTGAACATTTTTTTTTTTTGGAATGTTGTATTTGTGTGTGTGTGTGTGTGTGTGTGTGTGTGTGTGTGTGTGTGTGTGTTGTGTATGTGTGTGTGTGTGTGTTCACCTCTGTGAGTGGTGTGTGTGTGTATGTTTGTGTGTAAGTGGTTGTGTGTGTGGTGTGTGTGTGTATGTATGTGTTCTGTGAGTGGTGTGTGTGTGTATGTTTGTGTGGAAGTGGTTGTGTGTGTATGTATGTGTGTGTGTGTGTGATGTGTGTGTGACTGTGTTGTGTGTGTGTGTGTTCACCTCTGTGAGTGGTGTGCGTGTGTGTGTTTGTGTAAGTGGTTGTGTGTGTGTGTTTGTAAGTGGTGTGTGTGTGTGTCTGTAAGTGGTGTGTATGTGTGTAAGTGGTGTGTGTGTGTGTAAGGGGTGTGTGTGTGTAAGTGGTGTGTGTGTGTGTGTGTGTAAGTGGTGTTAGTGTGTGTGTGTGTAAGTGGTGTGTGTGTCTGTGTCTGTAAGTGGTGTGTGTGTCTGTAAGGGTGTGTGTGTGTGAGTGAGAGAGAGAGAGAGAGAGAGAGAGCATGCATATTTTTGCAAGTATTTGCACGCATACATTGTTTGCACCTATACCTGTATTATGTTGATCTTGATTTTGACTTATAGCTTTTGCAGTAAACACATTTCCACACATCTAATTTAAAACAGAGAAAACACAAAAAATCCATCTTTTGCATTCGTTTGTTTCTCCAACAGGAAGAAGAGTTCAATTCTGCCAAAGCCAGGAAGGAACAGAACAATTTCATCCACAAAATACGCTTACAAAGACACGCCAAGATGCTGCCGCACCGCACGTCTGACGACATCTTCACTAACCTGTACAAAGAGAGACGATGGGAGTGACAGCGTAGGGGGCCTACATTGTGGATCAGTGTATATTGTGTACCACTTTTCCTACCGCTTTAAATCCTATGACTCCTGCACCCTGTCCACCAGCATCCTGCATTATCAAAGCAAAAACTTAACCTTTTGACTCCCTCACCCTATCCACCAGCTTCCGCAGGATAGGGCGAGGGAGTCAAAAGGTTAAGTTTTTGACAGTTGGTGGATAGGGTGTGGGAGTCAAAGGGTTAATTTGTGTGTGGAAGTGACAATTTAGAGAAGAGGGAGAGAGTTTCATTGCTTTATGTGCGTGTTTGAATAGTGATGTGGGAAAGTGTAGGGTTTGTGAGTTTTCATTTTGGTACATGCTCTGTGTCGCAAAAAGCAAGGTGTGAAAGATTGTGATGTTGGTGTGTGTTGTGGTGTGTTGTGTTGTTGATGTTGTGTGTGTGTGTGTGGTTGCTGAAAGCTAATGTGTGTTGTGTGTGTGTGTGTGTGTGTGTTGTGTTGGTTGCTGAAAGCATATAGGAACCAGAAAAACACGAAAATAGAATCAGAACGGTATTCAATACAAGACAAGACAGGCGCAAATTTTCGGCCAACTGGCCTTTGTCAAACGTGAATGTAAGATCACAAACAAACACCAAATACAAAATTGAGAAAAAGGCTGAAAATTCCCTGCTGCTTCGTCCATTAAGTATGCATTCTGATTCTATTTTCGTGTTTTTCTGGTTCCTGTTTGCTTGAAAGCGGGCAGTTGCACTTGTTTTGGATTTCATGAAAGCATATAGTTGAGTTGTACTGTTATTTCAATCATTTTGAAAATTATAACATCATGAAAATATACAAACCTGCATTGTGATTTGTCATACACGGATGAATAAGTGCCAGAACTGTTTTTGCACCTGTTTGACGTTTGTTTGTGTTCATATTCTTTGTGAACCAACACAACGTGAATTAACACACTTGCTTGTAATTATGTGTAATTTTAAAAACAGCGCTTACAGTTGTAACACAGTATAACCTTTTCGCTGCTCTGATGATGTGTGATGTACATCCTGGCACAATGAACTGCAATGTGTTGATGTATACTGTTCAGCAGGTAGGGTAGGGTTAATAATTCACTCAGCCTTACAAAGCAGTGATTGTGCACGCACACACACGCAGGCACTCATCCACACGCGTAGGCAAGCACACATGCCCCATTATCAGCATGGCCCAGACATACAAATGTCAGACATGTAAGATGTAAACGTATAGGACATCTGGAATATTGTGTGTTTTTGTGGATGGAAAATAACAACTAGTCATCTTTCTTGTACCAGTGTCACACAGAAAAGAGGATGTAATTTACCACACCAGTAGGCCTATAACACAGAAAAGAGGATGTAATTTACCACACCAGTAGGCCTATAACACAGAAAAGAGGATGTAATTTACCACACCAGTAGGCCTATAACACAGAAAGAGGATGTAATTTACCACACCAGTAGGCCTATAACACAGAAAAGAGGATGTAATTTACCACACCAGTAGGCCTATAACACAGAAAAGAGGATGTAATTTACCACACCAGTAGGCCTATAACACAGAAAAGAGGATGTAATTTACCACACCAGTAGGCCTATAACACAGAAAAGAGGATGTCATTTACCACACCAGTAGGCCTATAACACAGAAAAGAGGATGTCATTTACCACACCAGTAGGCCTATAACACAGAAAAGAGGATGTCATTTACCACACCAGTAGGCTATAACACAGAAAAGAGGATGTCATTTACCACACCAGTAGGCCTATAACACAGAAAAGAGGATGTCATTTACCACACCAGTATAACACAGAAAAAACTATGTAACTTATCACACTGGTAAAGAGGGGCTTCTTTTTGTCTCATCTATATCCATTGCCGTGTATAACGGTGGGAGCTGCACTCTTTGTCCAGTAGGATCGCCAGGCAACATGGTCGTTGCTCCTGTGTATGATGTCATGGAGCCCCAGTTTGCAGGCGTTAGCAATGTTGTCCATGAAGGATTTTGCTGACCTTCCTTGTTTTCTCTTTGCCTCGACTCTCCCCTGCAGGATTGATGTCATCAAGTCAGTTCTTGTGTTTCTGTTCATGTGCCTGATATACTTCACTTTTCTTTTGTTGATCTCTGCGAGCACTTCACGTTGGACAGCTAATTCTTTAAGCGCGCTTTCAGTTTCATTGGTTCTTTTGTCTGTCCATTTTACTCTGAGAAGACTTCTGTAGAACCACATTTCTGCTGCGTTTATTTTATTTTCGTCATCTTTCTTCAAAGTCCAGGCTTCACATCCATACATGACAACAGGCCAAATTAAGCAGTGTAAAATTCTTATTTTCAGTTTCGTTGGTATGCCTCTTGTCTTTCCACATGTTCAACTGGATAATTTTTTTGTTTTGTTGTTGTTGTTATTTTGCTTGGCCATGCCTATTCTTGATTTTATGTCCTGCTCTTTATAAAGGTGGACAAATACTCACACCCTCTCTGGACCAGTGGAAACTTCAGTATTTGCAAATTCTGCTCATACACACTCACCAACACACTTAACAATACACGCAAACACTGTATGTATACAGAAGCACGCGCAACCTGCTCACATGCATGCATGCACAAATGTATGAATATACTTATATGTGTATACACAGACGTATGCGCACTTACAAACACGCACCAAAGTATAGAAATAATATATAATAAGTGCTCACATACACACACACACACACACACACACACACACACACACACACACACACACACATACACATGTATAAGCAGATAATGCAGCCACCGGCAGAATCATTTTAATTCAGTATTATCAACGTTCTTCTTGTGCAAGTTACATACAAGAACATGATCAGCATTTGATATTTCTTTGTTTAATCTCATTGGTCACACATCAGGTATGGGTGTGTGGATTTTAACAAAACTGAATGTCCAAAGTAATGATAAATAATAATAAATCCATTTTCACAAAACACACACTCTTAAGTTAAAGAATGCTCGTTGCACTATACACAGATAAAACAACAACAACAACAAAACAACAAAAAAAGGAGAAGGGGGAGGGAGAGTTGCCATGTCAATATATTAACCCTTTAACTCCCGCACTAATCCACCAGCCACAAAAACTTAGTCCTTTGACTCCCTCACCCTATCCACCAGCTTCCTGCAGGAAGCTGGTGGATAGAGTGAGGGAGTCAAAGGGTTAAGTTTTTGCTTTGTTAGCATGGTTGACAATGCAGGATGTTGGTGGACAGGGTGCGGGACTCAAAAGGTTAATGCAGTATGCCTATAAACGTAGTTGAATACACACACGAATATATGAATGTACTATATAAACATAGTTCATTTTAAAAAAAAATCATAGCATGAAATTAGACTCAGGTAATAATGATATTAGTGAAAAAAAATCACATGGATCAAAAAGAAATCAAAATATCTAAGACTAAATTTAAATCTCTTAGGCTTTTTCGTGTGCATGTGTGCGCACACGTATGTAAGCATATATGAACTTTCACACACAAATTCACAGACAACACACGCACATGACATACACACACAAACAGGCACACATGTACGGACATATACAAACACGCAGGCAAACCTACTTAGATATGATCACAGATGATGTTTACAATAATTACGCGTGTACGGACACATACAGACACGCAGGCAAACCTGTTCAGATAATACGATCACAGATAATGTTTACAATTAATATTATCATCTTATGATAATCCCGACGAATAAGTAGGCATACTGGTCTTTAGCACCCAGTGTGGGACAGAAGACCAATCCAGGAGGCAGACGTTCTTCCGCAGGTAGGCCTACTGTGTGGTTAGGTGTCCTTTGGTCTTGTAGGGTTACTGTGTGGTTAGGTGTCCTTTGGTCTTGTAGGGTTACTGTGTGGATAGGTGTCCTTTGGTCTTGTAGGCCTGGTGTGTGGTTAGGTGTCCTTTGGTCTTGTAGGGTTACTGTGTGATTAGGTGTCCTTTGGCCTTGTAGGGTTACTGTGTGGTTAGGTGTCCTTTGGTCTTGTAGGCCTGGTGTGTGGTTAGGTGTCCTTTGGTCTTGTAGGCCTGGTGTGTGGTTAGGTGTCCTTTGGTCTTGTAGGCCTGGTGTGTGGTTAGGTGTCCTTTGGTCTTGTAGGGTTACTGTGTGGTTAGGTGTCCTTTGGTCTTGTAGGGTTACTGTGTGGTTAGGTGTCCTTTGGTCTTGTAGGGTTACTGTGTGGTTAGGTGTCCTTTGGTCTTGTAGGCCTGTTGTGTGGTTAGGTGTCCTTTGGTCTTGTAGGCCTGTTGTGTGGTTAGGTGTCCTTTGGTCTTGTAGGCCTGTGTGGTTATGTGTCCTTTGGTCTTGTAGGCCTGTTGTGTGGTTAGGTGTCCTTTGGTCTTGTAGGCCTGTGTGGTTAGGTGTTCTTTGGTCTTGTAGGCCTGTTGTGTGGTTAGGTGTCCTTTGGTCTTGTTGGCCTACTGTGTGGTTAGGTGTCCTTTGGTCTTGTAGGCCTGTTGTGTGGTTAGGTGTCCTTTGGTCTTGTTGGCCTACTGTGTGGTTAGGTGTCCTTTGGTCTTGTAGGGTTACTGTGTGGTTAGGTGTCCTTTGGTCTTGTAGGGTTACTGTGTGGTTAGGTGTCCTTTGGTCTTGTAGGCCTGTGTGGTTAGGTGTCCTTTGGTCTTGTAGGCCTGTTGTGTGGTTAGGTGTCCTTTGGTCTTGTTGGCCTACTGTGTGGTTAGGTGTCCTTTGGTCTTGTAGGGTTACTGTGTGGTTAGGTGTCCTTTGGTCTTGTAGGGTTACTGTGTGGTTAGGTGTCCTTTGGTCTTGTAGGCCTACTGTGTGGTTAGGTGTCCTTTGGTCTTGTAGGGTTACTGTGTGGTTAGGTGTCCTTTGGTCTTGTAGGCCTGTGTGGTTAGATGTCCTTTGGTCTTGTAGGCCTGTTGTGTGGTTAGGTGTCCTTTGGTCTTGTTGGCCTACTGTGTGGTTAGGTGTCCTTTGGTCTTGTAGGGTTACTGTGTGGTTAGGTGTCCTTTGGTCTTGTAGGCCAACTGTGTGGTTAGGTGTCCTTTGGTCTTGTAGGCCTACTGTGTGATTAGGTGTCCTTTGGTCTTGTAGGGTTACTTTGTGGTTAGGTGTCCTTTGGTCTTGTAGGCCTGTTGTGTGGTTAGGTGTCCTTTGGTCTTGTAGGCCTGTTGTGTGGTTAGGTGTCCTTTGGTCTTGTAGGCCTGTTGTGTGGTTAGGTGTCCTTTGGTCTTGTTGGCCTACTGTGTGGTTAGGTGTCCTTTGGTCTTGTAGGGTTACTGTGTGGTTAGGTGTCCTTTGGTCTTGTAGGCCTGTGTGGTTAGGTGTCCTTTGGTCTTGTAGGCCTGTTGTGTGGTTAGGTGTCCTTTGGTCTTGTTGGCCTACTGTGTGGTTAGGTGTCCTTTGGTCTTGTAGGGTTACTGTGTGGTTAGGTGTCCTTTGGTCTTGTAGGTTACTGTGTGGTTAGGTGTCCTTTGGTCTTGTAGGGTTACTGTGTGGTTAGGTGTCCTTTGGTCTTGTAGGCCTACTGTGTGGTTAGGTGTCCTTTGGTCTTGTAGGGTTACTGTGTGGTTAGGTGTCCTTTGGTCTTGTAGGCCTGTGTGGTTAGATGTCCTTTGGTCTTGTAGGCCTGTTGTGTGGTTAGGTGTCCTTTGGTCTTGTTGGCCTACTGTGTGGTTAGGTGTCCTTTGGTCTTGTAGGGTTACTGTGTGGTTAGGTGTCCTTTGGTCTTGTAGGCCAACTGTGTGGTTAGGTGTCCTTTGGTCTTGTAGGCCTACTGTGTGATTAGGTGTCCTTTGGTCTTGTAGGGTTACTTTGTGGTTAGGTGTCCTTTGGTCTTGTAGGCCTGTTGTGTGGTTAGGTGTCCTTTGGTCTTGTAGGCCTGTTGTGTGGTTAGGTGTCCTTTGGTCTTGGTTTATGCTTTTACCAGTCTTTGTCCTGTGTTGAAGACAGCTACATTCTCCCCTTCTTCTGCAGTTTCTGTGCTAGAAATTTCAAATTTTTGGTCACTTTGGGGTTGTTGTTGTTGTTTTTTTTTTGGGGGGGGGGTGTTTGTTGTTTGTTTGTTTGTTTATTTCTTCCTCCTTTGCTTTCTGTCTTTTTTTTTCCTGTTGAAGTATTGTGTAAGTTTTGAACTAGTTATGTTATAGCCCTGATATGGCGCTGTGCAGTCGGCCGAGCTTTAAACAACAATAACGATAACAATAAAAAAAAATTTTTTTTAAAAAGAATGCAACTACTGTTCTGAATGTGCTCTGCATCATGGCTGTGTCCAGCATACCCCAGTACTCTGCTTCAGGCAACATCAGCACATTAGAGTTGCAGTTTTTAGTATTGTGACAGCCAAGTACGTTTGACCAAGGGGAGCAATCCACTCCCACAATATTTGAAGTCTCCAGGAATGATGAACTTACGGTTGTGGTTACTGTTATTTTTTTTAAAGCTCAGTCGACAGCGTACAGCCATAACCGTTTCAAAAGCTATGCAATACTTCAACAGGAAAAAATATAAGGAAAAAAAAATTAAGTACACATGCCAATGCATCCGAGCACATAATCTAAAGAGATGCTCCTGGCGTTGACCACTGCGTCCAATTTATCACACAGGGGATTTAAAAAAACAACACCTGAATACAGATTCAAACATAACTAAGGACTCTAAAACATATATAAGAACGGACCTAAGTTACCTGAAATTGCTTCCGCGTATCTCATTTCCCTAGACCCAAAACGCACTGAATATATGTACCCAATTATCAATCCTAAGAAAATGTATGTAAAACTTTATAGAACACATACAGGTGAATGGGCCAGCAAGGCAGAAAATGACAGGAAGAAATGACAGAAAGCGAAGGAAGAAGAAAGAAACAAAGACAGTGACAGAAAAGAGGAAACTTCTAGCACAGAATTTCCAGAAGGTGGGGATACTATTGACACTGAAAGAGTCCCTGCCAACCCCATGGAAGGAACCATTTTGGTTGACTGTGGTAATGAGACGGTTGAGCTCTACATAGATGGCTTCTTTGACATCAACTGGGTTTGTCATCGTTGGGGCGTATGCAATGGTGACCATGGATGGTGCAGGACCATCAAGCGATCATTCATACCACGAGACATGCTTTCCAGTATCATTGTCAGCTTGTGAGTGTGCAGCGAATTCAACATCAGAGGTTCTTGGAGCATCTTTGAAGTTTTCAATACTATAGACAATGAAGCCTCCTCTAACTTCCTCGAATGTGGTTCTAGTTGTTGACTGGGCTATAACAATATAAAACAGAATCAAAACTTCCTCGATCTACGTTCAGCCTGCAAGTCTAGTCTCCTTCAGGGCAGATCTTATAGAAGTGATCCAGCAATCTGGTGACTAAGGCTGGTCCATCATCTTTGTCCAGTACGGTATAAATATTTCATGCATCGGAAGTTAAGAGATGTTTTCTTTCTCTCCCTCCCCTCCCCTGTCATTCCTGTTCTCTCTCGCTCTCTCTCTCCCCCTCTCTCTCACACACACACACATGCACGCAAGCACACACACACACACACACAAACCACCATGCAGACACGCGCGTAGACGCAGGCACACATACACATGCATACAACCATATACAACCGTGTACACATACGTGCGTGCAAACATGCACAAATGGACAGACAGACAGACAGACAGACAGACAAAGACAGCGCACAGGCACAGACTACAAAATGAAAACTATACAATGGCAAAGACACACTAAGTCTTGGGTGTCGTTTTTAACGTAGTATTAGCCCTGATATGGCTCTAGTAGTCGGCTGGGCTATAAGCAACATGAACCTGAACATGACAGACACACGTAGGTGCATTTAAACCTTTAGGCCTATTTACCCTCACATTAGCAATGATGATTGTGGCTTTGAATATGAGTTCTGCTGGCGTCGGTGGTCTTCTGTAAGACACTAATCTTCGCTTATCTTGTACAGTGGAGTTTGGAGGGATTCATCGCACTCGGACAGTTCCACATGCGCTCCACCCAAGCCTGTCAGTAATCATCTAGAAGACTTCCCTGAGCCTGAGAAAAACCCTATGAGCTGAGAAGGCATTGAAATGGAGAGGGGAGGCCTATGCAACACTATAAAGCTGACTTTAATTATTTATTTACTTTATATATATGTTGCTTTTTGGAAAGTAAAATGCACAGATATACATGTCATTTACAGTAACCAAGATTATTCCAGTGATAGGCTGATAAAATACCTTTAAAAATACAGACTAGGTAAAACATTGTCTAGGTAGGGCCTGAGGGCCTGGCCAGTCATGGGTTTATGTGCAGGCTTAAGGCTTGTGCCATGGTCACCATACACATGGCACCTGTTACGTTAGTGCATATGGAATTCGTTCCGAGCGCGGAGACGTCATCTTGAGAAACTGAAACTGAAACTATAAAACTGACCACCAGAATGATGGAAACATTAAAGAGGGGCAGCAAACGGCAGACCTTGTTCAGAAAAAAAAAAGGTTCACTGAAAGATAGAACTGACACATTTTCTACATTTTTCTGTCGTTTAGATCACTGTGCTAAAAGAAACTCCCCTGCCCTACTGAAACACAACAAGAAGCAATCTAACTCAAAGTGGCCGCCAGCGTGTAAGCAAATTTGGAACCAGAACTACTCAAAAACAACCAGAACGCCTCTCTAACATGACAAAACAAGATAAAAACGAGACAAGACCGGCGCAAATTTTTGTCAGTCACTTTGATTTATAGTTCTTATTACATCAAATGATTGTATGCTATTTGTATCACACCATTCTGGTGGTATAACGTCATTTGTTCGTCTTACGTCGTTTTCCGGTGTATGATGTCATGTTTTCTATCAAATCTTCATTTTCATCTTGTATCTGGCTCAGCGTAATGTCAGGGAAGTTGTCTACTTTTTTTATATATTTTTTAAATTTCTATTTTTAAATCTAAGTTTTGTGCGTTATTGATGGTATTTCTTGCTGTCTTCCTGAATACGCTTGACAAAGGCCAGTTTGCCGAAAATTTAAACCTGTCTTGTTTTGTTACCGTTATGTTAAATACGCGTTCTGGTTCCATTTTTGGGCTATGACAAGAAGAAGAAATTTCAATATGTCCATGTTTAAAGTCACTGAATATTCATTTCTCCATAAACAAAGAGTCAGAGAAACGAAGAACAAAGGCACAGACAAGCAAATCAGTGTCACAACACACTAACCAACAGACAAGAGCGACTGACGATTTTCATTGCTGATAGTGATACAAACAAATTGTCCCATTCGTTTACCACTGATACAAACAAACTGTCCCATTCAGTCATTACTGATACAAATTATTCCAGTCCATCATCACTGATACAAACAAACTGTCCCACTTTATCATCACTGATACAAACTGTCCCATTCAGTCATCACTAATACAAACTGTCCCATTCAGTCATCACTAATACAAACTGTCCCAGTCAGTCATCACTGATACAAACTAACTGTCCCATTCAGTCATCACTGATACAAACACACTGTCCCATTCAGTCATCACTGATACAAACACACTGTCCCATTCAGTCATCACTGATACAAACACACTGTCCCATTGTACATCACTGATACAAACACACTGTCCCATTCGGTCATCTCTGATACAAACACACTGTCCCATTCAGTCATCACTGATACAAACTTCCCATTCAGTCATCACTGATACAAACTGTCCCATTCATTCATCACTGATACAAGCACACTGTCCCATTCAGTCATCACTGATACAAACATGCTATCCCATTCAGTCATCACTGATACAAACAAACTGTCCCATTAGTACATCACTGATACAAACTGTCCCATTCAGTCATCACTGATACAAACTGTCTCATTCAGTCATCACTGATACAAACTGTCCCATTCAGTCATTACTCATGCAAACACACTGTCCCATTCAGTCATCACTAATACAAACTGTCCCATTCAGTCATCACTAATACAAACTGTCCCATTCAGTCATCACTAATACAAACTGTCCCATTCAGTCATCACTGATACAAACACACTGTCCCATTCAGTCATCACTGATACAAACACACTGTCCCATTCAGTCATCACTGATACAAACACACTGTCCCATTCAGTCACCACTGATACAAACTGTCCCATTCAGTCATCACTGATACAAACTGTCCTATTCAGTCATCACTGATACAAACACACTGTCCCATTCAGTCATCACTGATACAAACTGTCCCATTCAGTCATCACTGATACAAACTGTCCCATTCAGTCATCACTGATACAAACTGTCCCACTCAGTCATCACTGATACAAACACAGTGTCCCATTCAGTCATCACTGATACAAACAAACTGTCCCATTCAGTCATCACTGATAAAAACTGTCCCATTCAGTCATCAATGAAACAAACTAACTGTCCCATTCAGTCATCACTGATACAAACACACTGTCCCATTCAGTCATCACTGATACAAACACACTGTCCCATACAGTCATCACTGATACAAACACGCTGTCCCATTCAGTCATCACTGATACAAACTGTCCCATTCAGTCATCACTGATACAAATACACTGTCCCATTCAGTCATCACTGATACAAACTGTCCCATTCAGTCATCACTGATACAAACACACTGTCCCATTCAGTCATCACTGATACAAACTGTCCCATTCAGTCATCACTGATACAAACACACTGTCCCATTCAGTCATCACTGATACAAACACAGTCCCATTCAGTCATCACTGATACAAACAAACTGTCCCAGTCAGTCATCACTGATACAAACACACTGTCCCATTTTATCATCACGGATGCAAACTGTCCCATTCAGTCATCACTGATACAAACAAACTGTCCCATTCAGTCAACACTGATACAAACACACTGTCCCATTCAGTCATCATTGATACAAACACACTGTCCCATTCAGTCATCACTGATACAAACTGTCCCATTCAGTCATCACTAATACAAACTGTCCCATTCAGTCATCACTGATACAAACTGTCCCATTCAGTCATCACTGATACAAACAAACTGTCTCATTCAGTCATCACTGATACAAACTGTCCCATTCAGTCATCACTGATACAAACTGTCCCATTCAGTCATCACTGATACAAACACACTGTCCCATTCAGTCATCACTGATACAAACAAACTGTTTCATTCTGTCATCACTGATACAAACTGTCCCAATCAGTCATCACTGATACAAACTAACTGTCCCATTCAGTCATCACTGATACAAACACACTGTCCCATTCAGTCATCACTGATACAAACTGTCCCATTCAGTCATCACTGATACAAACTGTCCCATTCAGTCATCACTGATACAAACACACTGTCCCATTCAGTCATCACTGATACAAACACACTGTCCCATTCAGTCATCATTGATACAAACTGTCCCATTCAGTCATCACTGATACAAATACACTGTCCCATTCAGTCATCACTGATACAAACTGTCCCATTCAGTCATCACTGATACAAACACACTGTCCCATTCAGTCATCACTGATACAAGCTGTCCCATTCAGTCATCACTGATACAAACACACTGTCCCATTCAGTCATCACTGATACAAACACACTGTCCCATTCAGTCATCACTGACACAAACAAACTGTCCCAGTCAGTCATCACTGATACAAACACACTGTCCCATTTTATCATCACTGATACAAACTGTCCCATTCAGTCATCACTGATACAAACTGTCCCATTCAGTCAACACTGATACAAACACACTGTCCCATTCAGTCATCATTGATACAAACACACTGTCCCATTTAGTCATCACTGATACAATCTGTCCCATTCAGTCATCACTAATACAAACTGTCCCATTCAGTCATCACTGATACAAACTGTCCCACTCAGTCATCACTGATACAAACAAATTGTCCCATTCAGTTATCACTGATACAAACTGTCCCATTCAGTCATCACTGATACAAAATGTCCCATTCAGTCATCACTGATACAAACACTGTCCCATTCAGTCATCATTGATACAAACAAACAGTCCCATTCAGTCATCATTGATACAAACTGTCCCATTCAGTCATCACTGATACAAACAAACTGTCCGATTCGTTTGTTAACGAGAAACTGTCCCATTCATTCATTAATGATACAAACTGTCACATTTTATAAAATACTGATTTACAACAAGCTCTCCCATTTTCTCTTTTAAATAAAGAAAATAACCGAAGAAAGAAAGTTATCTTTCATACTTTCAGTTTGTAGGTATGTTTCATGCAAGTATGCGTGACCATATTATATAGATCTGTAGCTATTATTCATGTATCGATAATTTTTCTCCAACTTCTGGACGTATGTCCATTTTGTTCAATCTTGATACTGATATTGTAATCACGTTTTGCAATTTTCTGTTTTGTATTTTCTCTTGGCGTCTTGTCAAAGCAAGTCTGAAATAAAAAATAACAAACATATGAATAAATAAATAAATTAAATAAATAAATAGATATATAGATAAATAAATATATACATGAAAAGATTAATAAATAAATACATAAAATAAATATGTAAATCACCATCAAGTGCCCTGCCGCATGACGTTGGCGATCATGGCCTTCCATATGTATCTATCCCTTGCTGCCGCGAGCACATCTTCCACCCTCTCTAGTCGTCAGCCACCCTGCAAGTCCGTCCAATATTTTTTCAATTATGTAAATAGACAAATGAATAGACGAATAAATAAAATAAACTAAAAAGGATAAAATAAAACAAATATCAAAGACGAGTTGGTGGCTGGGAGCTTCTCCTCCTCTCGGGCCAACGTTTATGGTCGCTGTGCTGATGGTAATGGAGATGGAGACACCGGTGACCGTTCTCTACGGCCGCGCTCATCATCACCTCTTTCAGCTGACCTGTTGAGGGAGTATCGGACACCTGGACCTCCTCCCCGGGAGGCTGCAACTTCTCCAAGAACGGGCGTCCCGCTGGGCGGCGCAGGAAGATCCTGACGAAGATGTCCCGGAACTGTTTTCCTATGGCGCAATACGCCACGAAGTTGACGCCGGAGTTGAGGAGAACCATGGTGTCCGCTACGGACACGAAATGCGCGCACGACACGGAACACTCGGTGAAGGCGTCCTTCCCTCGGATGATGATCAGGGCCACGGCCGGGAAGAGCTCGCACACGAAGAAGATGACGGTCACCGCCACCACCATCCCCGTCAGCTTTCCCCCGCGAGCGTACTGCTTACCTCCCTTGGTGGAAGTGGAGGAGAGAGAGTTACTGGCCCTTAGCGCTTTGACCATCAGCACGTTGAAGACGACGATGAGCGCGAAAGGGATGAGGAACTCGAAGATGAGGTTGGTCCACACTGTAAACCAGTAGTTGTAGAAATGGCTGCGGCCCAGCTCCGTCCTGTGGAAGACGATCCTGGAAGTGTTGGAACCGGGTTGGAGCTGGTAGTCGTAGGTGTAGGCCATGTATAGAGGCACGTGGAAGATGAGGGACCAGACCACGATCAGCAGCACAGCTCTCCTGGCCCAGGTCTTGCTGCAGACTGTGGAAGCCAGCAGGGGCTTGGCCACGGCGACGTACCTCTCCAAGGTGATCAACACAGTCAGCATCGTCGTCCCTGTCTGGGCAATGTGGGGAATAGGGTAGGTCAGCACGTACACGGGTTTGATAAAATCCCTGTAGGAGTCCGTCAGCAGGTTGGCCTGGCTCAGCGTGGTCAAGGTCTCCAAGCTCATCTCCGACAGCAGCAGGATGGAGTCGACTATCTCCAAGCAGATCAACAAGAAAGGCGCGGACGACCTCTGGCGAAAGTTGGCCAGCACTACGATGGAGATGGAGTTGCACAGCAGACCGACACAGGCGATGGCTGTCCCTCCGATGGCGAATACCCCGACCCTAGTGGCCCAGATCTCCTCCGGGATGGGGCAGCCGGACGTTGTGTTTCTGCCGGAACTGTTGACGGACGATAGGTTGTCAGACACGTCTTCTAGGAATATGTTCATGCGCCAAGCGGAGAAGAACATCGTGGTTGAGTTTCTGGTGTGCCGTGCTGTCAGTACTTAGTGTACATGTACTCACGTACTGTTTTGTACGGCACTGTACCTCACTGTACGTCACTTTATGGCACTGTACGTCACTGTATGAAAGTACCTTACTGTATGGCACTGTACCTCAATGTGTGGCACTGTACCTCACTGTATGGCACTGTACCTCAATGTACATTGTACCTCACTGTATGGCATTGTACCTCGCCGTATGGCACTGTACCTCACTGTATGGCACTGTACCTCGCCGTATGGCACTGTACCTCGCCGTATGGCACTGTACCTCACTGTATGGCATTGTACCTCACTGTATGGCATTGTACCTCACTGTATGACATTGTACCTCACTGTATGGACACTGTACCTCACTGTATGGCACTGTACCTCACTGTATGGCATTGTGCTTCACTGTATGGCACTGTACCTCACTGTATGGCACTGTACCTCACTGTATGGCATTGTGCTTCACTGTATGGCACTGTACCTCACCGTACGGCACTGTACCTCAGGTGACCTACAATGACAAGTGCAGATGACCTACAATGACAAGTGCAGATGACCTACAATGACAAGGTCTAACGAGGCAGTCTGTGTTCCATAGTGTGTGTTCACCGTTTTTCGTCTGTCCAATCTTTTGCTTCTGGAATGAGGACAGATGGCTTTCCAGGATGAGGATTACCGCGAGGTCTGCACTCCCATAGTTCCTTATGAGAGTTGTTCCGTTCAGTTCTTGGCGTCCACTGCGTTTCCAGTTGACCTGAAACAGGAGGAGAGTCGATGTAATGATTTCTGGTTATAACAGCATTTCCCACTTCCCTGCTCATTCTAAAACTTCCAATTTTGCATCGATTAATCGCTTCTGGCTCTTCTCAGTCTCAGTATTGCAGTTTTGTCGATGTGTGTTGTGTGTGTGTGTGTGTGTGTGTGTGTGTGTGTGTGTGTGTGTGTGTTTAGTGTTTGTGAGTGTGTGTGTTGTGTGGTGTCTGTGTGTGTTTTGTTTGTGTGTGTGGGTGTGTGTGTACATCTCTTTCTCTCTCTCTCTCTCTCACGAACACACATTCAGAGGGAGAGAGAGAGAGAGAGGGGGGGGGGGGGGTGGGGACAGAGAGAGGCAGAGAAAGAGAGAGCAATATTTCGAATGTAATAAAGAGATGCAACAAAACGATATGCTGTTTTGCCTCCAGAGAGAGAGACAGACAGACAGACAACACACACACACAGAAAGAGAGAGACAGACAGACACAGACACAAAAGAGCAATATTCGAATGTAATAAAGAGATGCAACAAAACGATATGCTGTTTCACCTCCCAGAGAGAGAGCGAGAGAGACGACAGAGACAGAGAGAGAGACAGACAGAGATAGAGGGACAGAGAAAGAGAGAGCATAAGAGATGCAACAAAACGATATGCTGTTTCACTCCAGAGAAGAGAAGCGAGAGAGACAGACAGACAGACAGAGACAGAGAGACAGACAGAGATAGGGACAGAGAAGAGATGAGCATAAAGAGATGCAACAAAACGATATGCTGTTTCGCCTCCCAGAGAGAGAGAGAGACAGAGAGAGAGAGAGAGAAGAGAGAGAGAGAGAGAGAGAGAGAGAGAGAGAGAGAGAGACAGAAGACAGACAAAGAGAGCAATATTTCGAATCTAATAAAGAGATGCAACAAAACGATATGTTGTTCTGCCTTCATTGTATTTGGCTCAACAAGATTTAGAACAAACAATAGATCAGAGTGGTTGCCTGTTTAATAAATCAAATAACCCAACTGTTGCGATGAAAAGACCGTTGAATATTATTTTCCTCGTTTTTGTTTTTTTTTCCCCAAAGCACATTTGGATCAGGTCCTGAGGGGAGACCACCGAATGATTGGAATGGATAACTATAGGACAGATTTTTTTTAAAGGGAGAAGAATTCCCCTCCCCCCTCCCCTCCCCGACCTGTGGCTCGGAACGCTGGGGGTGCCTTCAGTATCCCCACCTTCTGGAAATTCTGTGCTAGAAATTTCCTCTTTTTTTTCCCCTGTCAATCTCTTTGTTTTTGCCTTGCTCCTTTGCTTTCTGCCATTTCTTTCTATCACTTTCTGTCTTGCTGGTCCATTCACCTGTATGTGTTTGATAAAGTTTTGTGTGTGTGTGTGTGTGTTAGGTTGTAAACAAAACGCGATAGCAAACATCAAACAACTGGAAAAAAAACCCGTCAAAACTGAGTATAGCCATTCTTTCTCATCTTAACTTCAGGTGTTTCATCTCCCGTGTACGAAGTTGAAAGGTCGTTCCACAAATCAGGGCTGATTACCACCTGCAAAAGTGTGTCCAGGCCAAACCCCTGTCCTCTGGTTAGATCAGGGTTGTTGGCTTGATTTATTGTTTGTTTTTGTAAAGTACAGTATGTGATAGTTTTTGCCTCGTATTCACTGGATCAAAGTCTTGTTTTGTGTTATGTTAAATGCGCGTTCTGATTCAGTGTGTGTGTGTGTGTGTCTGGTGTGTGTGTGTGTGTGTGTGTTGTGTGTGTGTGTGTGTGTGTGTGTGTCTGTGTGTCTATGTGTGTGTGTGTGTTTCTGTCTGTTTCTTCTTGCAATCACCGATAAGAAAGCATGGATGACGTGATTTCCTGCAATGTGTGTGTGTGTGTGCGTACGTATACGCGAGTGCAGGTGTGGGTGTGCATGCGTGTGTGTGTGCGAGTGTATGTGTGTGCAGTGTTGTGTATGTACGTATATGTATGTGCGCACGCGCGCCATGTGTGTATATGTATGCATGTATGTATATGTGTGTGTGTGTGTGGTGTGTGTGTGTGTGAGTGAGCACGTTCAAAAGTGTGTGTGTGCGTGTGTGCCCGCGTGTGTGTGTGCAGTGTGTGTGTGTGTGAGTGATAAATCTTGACACATCATAAATATTATTGTCATGGAGTTCAGCTTTCTCGCACGTAGACATGTACTTTCACCCTGCAAATCGCTGATAATACGCCATGGATGACGTAGTTCCTTTCAAGCGTGTCTCTGTGTATGCGCTGATGACGCGTGTGCGCGCTTCCTTGTGTGTCTGTGTGTGTGTTTATGTGTACGTGTGTGATGAGGAGGAGGGAGACAGACAGACAGACAGAGGGAGAAAGACAGACAGAAAGACAGATACAGAGAGAGAGAGAGGGGGGAGAATGAGAGAGACAGACACAGGGAGAAGAAAGCGAGAGAGAGACGAGAGAGAGATAGAGACAGACAGACAGACAGAACGAGACAGACAAAGAGAGAGAGACAGAGCGAGAGAGAGAAAGAGACACACACACACACAGGCAGAGAGAGAGATATATATATATGTAGAGAGAGACAGACAGATAGGGAGACAAACAGAGACAGCGAGAAAGAGACAGACAGATAGGCAGAGAGAAACAGAGAGAGAGAGAGGCAGACAGACACAAAGAAGACAGAGACAGACAGCCAGCCAGCCAAACAAACAGAGAGAGAGACAGACAGACAGACAGAGAAATAATACAGACAGATGGGCAGACATACACCAACATCAAGCAGACTTTTGTCAGGGTGAGGAGGTGAAGGAGAGAGGGGAGAGACCGGAAAGGAAGATTTGAAACTGGAG
The DNA here is from genome assembly GCA_030674185.1 of Monoplex corrugatus. Taxonomy (NCBI): domain Eukaryota; kingdom Metazoa; phylum Mollusca; class Gastropoda; order Littorinimorpha; family Ranellidae; genus Monoplex; species Monoplex corrugatus. The sequence continues at coordinate 7,574,554 of JAPXFY010000025.1, read as the reverse complement.
AGCAGACGCAAGGGCAGATAAGCGTTCAACAAGTGAACTCCAACACTAGGTCATCTGATTCCCTCTAGATTCCGTTCACATTTCACCGCAGTTTAAGTCAAGTCCCAGTCGTGTGCAGTGCTATACGAATAGCACACCGGAACATTCCCATACCTCCTCCCCTCCCGTGGGGATGCCGGGGCTCTTTCAGTATAAACAGTATCTCCACCTTATGAAAATCAGGTGCCAGAAATTTCTCTTCTTTTCTGTCATTCTCTTTGTTTCTGCCTTGTTCCTTTGCTTTCTGTCGTTTCTTTCTATTATTTTCTGCTTTGCTGGTCCGTTCACCTGTAAGCGTTCGATAAAGTCTTACGTATTTTCTCCTAGGATTTCACTGGGTAAATGTGTTTTACTATATTTTTAACTCTACGGAAATGTAATATGCGGAAGTAGTTTTAGGTAATTTAGGCCCATTTTAATGTTTTCTTGTCTTTAAATTTGTATTCAGGTACATGTATGTTTTTTTAAATCCTGTGTGATAAATTTGACGGAGTGGTCAACGCCAGGAGTATCTCCTTAGATTATGTGCGCGAATGCATTGATATGTGCACTTAATCCTCCCCCCTCCCCGTGTTAAAGTATTGTCTATGATTTGAAACGGTTATCGCCCTTGATATAGCTCTACGCAGTCGGCTGGGCTTTAAACAAAAAATATTATTCCAGATCCTAGTGTGGTCATTAATACTATTTTGATTTAACAATAGCCACAGGCAGGGTGGCTGAGGACAGAGAGGGTGGAAATGTGCTTGCGGCAACAAGGGATAGATACATATGGAGGGCCATGATCGCCAACGCCATGCGGCAGGGCACTTGATGAAGATGATGATGATGACAGACTACAAACTGCTTCGTTTGGGCCAAGAAATCAGAAGCAGATCCAGACAGAACTTTACCGGTTTCGAGAGAAAGAAAAGGTAAAATGAAATAAATAAATAAAGCAGACAGAAGTAACGGTGTTTAGAGTTTGGAGAATGTTCGAGAGGGATTCATCGCACACGGGACAATTCCGTATGCGCTCCACCCAAACCTGCCAGCAGGTATCTGGTACTCCCTGAGCTTAAGCATAAAAAGAAACCCCTAGGAACTGACAAGTTCTTTGAAATGGAGAGGGGAAGGAGAGGGAATTATGAAATTGTGCAAACCCGACACCATTCAGAATGATGTAAATATTAAGCCCTTTGATTCCCGCACCCTATCCACCAACTGTGAAAACTGAACCTCGTGACTCCTGCACCCTTTTCACACACTACAGAAACTTAACTCTTTTAACTCCCTCACCCTATCCACCAGCTGCGAGAACTTAACTCTTTGACTCCCTCACCCTATCCACCAGCTGCAAAAACTTAAACCATTTGAGTCCCTCACCCTATCCACCAACTGCAAAAACTTAACCCTTTGACTCCCTCACCCTATCCACCAGCTGCAAAAACTTAACTATTTGACTCCTTCACCCTATCCACCAGCTGCAAAAACTTAACCCTTTGACTCCCTCACCCTATCCACCAACTGCAAAAACTTAATTCTTTGACTTCCTCACCCTAGCCACCAACGCAAAAACTTAACCCTTTGACTCCCTCACCCTATCCACAGCAGCAAAAACTTAACCTTTTGATTCCCTCACCCTACCCACCAACTGCAAAAACTTAACTCTTTGACTCCCTCGCACTATCCACTAGCTGCAAAAACGTAACCCTTTGACTCCCCCCACCTATCCACCAACTGCAAAAACTTAACCTTTTGACTCCCGCACCCTATCATAAGTCCATCCTCTCCACTCCTCATTTCAAGACCTTGCCAGCGCTGCACAGAGTGTTCCGAGTGTCTTGTCAGGTAACTGCCGTGGCAGATTTGGGTAAGGCGTATATGGAACGCTCCGAGTGCCACGAATCTCCCTTGAACAAACTTAGAACTCCAGACTCTGTCACTCTTGCTGTGGATTGTTGCATTTGCTCGTTGCAGTTGATCTGGCTTGTTACTGTTGCTTGTTGCAGTTGATCTGGCTTGTTACTGTTGCTTGTTGCAGTTGATCTGGCTTGTTACTATTGCTAGTTGCGATTGATCTGGCTTGTTACTGTTGCTTGTTGCAGTTGATCTGGCTTGTTACTGTTGCTTGTTGCAGTTGATCTGGCTTGTTACTGTTGCTTGTTGCAGTTGATCTGGCTTGTTACTGTTGATCTGGCTTGTTACTGTTGCTTGTTGCAGTTGATCTGGCTTGTTACTGTTGCTTGTTGCAGTTGATCTGGCTTGTTACTGTTGATCTGGCTTGTTACTGTTGCTTGTTGCAGTTGATCTGGCTTGTTACTATTGCTAGTTGCGATTGATCTGGCTTGTTACTGTTGCTTGTTGCAGTTGATCTGGCTTGTTACTGTTGCTTGTTGCAGTTGATCTGGCTTGTTACTGTTGCTTGTTGCAGTTGATCTGGCTTGTTACTGTTGCTTGTTGCAGTTGATCTGGCTTGTTACTGTTGCTTGTTGCAGTTGATCTGGCTTGTTACTGTTGCAGTTGATCTGGCTTGTTACTGTTGCTGTTGATCTGGCTTGTTACTGTTGCTTGTTGCAGTTGATCTGGCATGTTACTGTTTCTTGTTACTGTTGCTTGTTGCAGTTGATCTAGCTTGTTACTATTGCTAGTTGCGATTGATCTGGCTTGTTACTGTTGCTTGTTGCAGTTGATCTGGCTTGTTACTGTTGCTTGTTGCAGTTGATCTGGCTTGTTACTGTTGCAGTTGATCTGGCTTGTTACTGTTGCTTGTTGCAGTTGATCTGGCTTGTTACTGTTGCTTGTTGCAGTTGATCTGGCATGTTACTGTTTCTTGTTACTGTTGCTTGTTGCAGTTGATCTGGTTTGTTACTGTTGCTTGTTGCAGTTGATCTGGCTTGTTATTGTTGCTTGTTACTGTTGCAGTTGATCTAGCTTGTTACTATTGCTAGTTGCGATTGATCTGGCTTGTTACTGTTGCTTGTTGCAGTTGATCTGGCTTGTTACTGTTGATCTGGCTTGTTACTGTTGCTTGTTGCAGTTGATCTGGCTTGTTACTGTCGCTTGTTGCAGTTGATCTGGCTTGTTACTGTTGCTTGTTGCAGTTGATCTGGCTTGTTACTGTTGCTTGTTGCAGTTGATCTGGCTTGTTACTGTTGCTTGTTGCAGTTGATCTGGCATGTTACTGTTTCTTGTTACTGTTGCTTGTTGCAGTTGATCTGGTTTGTTACTGTTGCTTGTTGCAGTTGATCTGGTTTGTTACTGTTGCTTGTTGCAGTTGATCTGGTTTGTTACTGTTGCTTGTTGCAGTTGATCTGGTTTGTTACTGTTGCTTGTTGCAGTTGATCTGGTTTGTTACTGTTGCTTGTTGCAGTTGATCTGGTTTGTTACTGTTGCTTGTTGCAGTTGATCTGGCTTGTTATTGTTGCTTGTTACTGTTGCTTGTTGCAGTTGATCTAGCTTGTTACTATTGCTAGTTGCGATTGATCTGGCTTGTTACTGTTGCTTGTTGCAGTTGATCTGGCTTGTTACTGTTGCTTGTTGCAGTTGATCTGGCATGTTACTGTTTCTTGTTGCAGTTGATCTGGATTGTTACTGTTGCAGTTGATCTGGATTGTTAATGTTGCAGTTGATCTGGATTGTTACTGTTGTTTGTTGCGATTGATCTGGCTTGTTACTGTTGCTTGTTGCAGTTGATCTGGATTGTTACTGTTGCTTGTTGCAGTTGATCTGGATTGTTACTGTTGCTTGTTGCAGTTGATCTGGATTGTTACTGTTGCAGTTGATCTGGATTGTTACTGTTGCTTGTTGCAGTTGATCTGGATTGTTACTGTTGCTTGTTGCAGTTGATCTGGCTTGTTACTGTTGCAGTTGATCTGGCTTGTTACTGTTGCAGTTGATCTGGATTGTTACTGTTGCAGTTGATCTGGCTTGTTACTGTTGCAGTTGATCTGGATTGTTACTGTTGCAGTTGATCTGGCTTGTTACTGTTGTTTGTTGCGATTGATCTGGATTGTTACTGTTGCTTGTTGTGATTGATCTGGATTGTTACTGTTGCTTGTTGTGATTGATCTGGATTGTTACTGTTGCTTGTTGTGATTGATCTGGATTGTTACTGTTGCAGTTGATCTGGATTGTTACTGTTGCAGTTGATCTGGATTGTTACTGTTGTTTGTTGTGATTGATCTGGATTGTTACTGTTGCTTGTTGTGATTGATCTGGATTGTTACTGTTGCTTGTTGTGATTGATCTGGATTGTTACTGTTGCAGTTGATCTGGATTGTTACTGTTGCAGTTGATCTGGATTGTTACTGTTGCAGTTGATCTGGATTGTTACTGTTGCTTGTTGTGATTGATCTGGATTGTTACTGTTGCTTGTTGTGATTGATCTGGATTGTTACTGTTGCTTGTTGTGATTGATCTGGATTGTTACTGTTGCTTGTTGTGATTGATCTGGATTGTTACTGTTGCTTGTTGTGATTGATCTGGATTGTTACTGTTGCTTGTTGTGATTGATCTGGATTGTTACTGTTGCTTGTTGCGATTGATCTGGATTGTTACTGTTGCAGTTGATCTGGATTGTTACTGTTGCTTGTTGTGATTGATCTGGATTGTTACTGTTGCTTGTTGTGATTGATCTGGATTGTTACTGTTGTTTGTTGCGATTGATCTGGATTGTTACTGTTGTTTGTTGTGATTGATCTGGATTGTTACTGTTGCAGTTGATCTGGATTGTTACTGTTGCTTGTTGTGATTGATCTGGATTGTTACTGTTGCTTGTTGTGATTGATCTGGATTGTTACTGTTGCAGTTGATCTGGATTGTTACTGTTGCTTGTTGTGATTGATCTGGATTGTTACTGTTGTTTGTTGTGATTGATCTGGATTGTTACTGTTGTTTGTTGTGATTGATCTGGATTGTTACTGTTGCAGTTGATCTGGATTGTTACTGTTGCTTGTTGCGATTGATCTGGATTGTTACTGTTGCTTGTTGCGATTGATCTGGATTGTTACTGTTGCAGTTGATCTGGATTGTTACTGTTGCTTGTTGCGATTGATCTGGATTGTTACTGTTGCTTGTTGCAGTTGATCTGGATTGTTACTGTTGTTTGTTGTGATTGATCTGGATTGTTACTGTTGCTTGTTGTGATTGATCTGGATTGTTACTGTTGCAGTTGATCTGGATTGTTACTGTTGCTTGTTGTGATTGATCTGGATTGTTACTGTTGCAGTTGATCTGGATTGTTACTGTTGTTTGTTGCGATTGATCTGGATTGTTACTGTTGCTTGTTGCAGTTGATCTGGATTGTTACTGTTGCTTGTTGCGATTGATCTGGATTGTTACTGTTGCTTGTTGTGATTGATCTGGATTGTTACTGTTGCTTGTTGTGATTGATCTGGATTGTTACTGTTGCTTGTTGTGATTGATCTGGATTGTTACTGTTGCTTGTTGTGATTGATCTGGATTGTTACTGTTGCTTGTTGTGATTGATCTGGATTGTTACTGTTGCTTGTTGTGATTGATCTGGATTGTTACTGTTGCTTGTTGCGATTGATCTGGATTGTTACTGTTGCTTGTTGTGATTGATCTGGATTGTTACTGTTGCTTGTTGTGATTGATCTGGATTGTTACTGTTGCTTGTTGTGATTGATCTGGATTGTTACTGTTGCTTGTTGCGATTGATCTGGATTGTTACTGTTGCTGTGAACTGTTGCTGCATGTTGCAGTTAATGTTGCTTGTTTCTGTTTTGTTTTTGTAATTGATGTGGCTTGTTGCAGTAGCTGTGGCTCGCTCCATTTGCTTGTTCAAGTGCTGTGGCTTGCTGAAGTTGTTGCAGTGCTGTGGCTTGTTGCAAATGTTTGTTGCTGTTGTTGCAGTGCTGTGGCTTGTTGCAAATGTTTGTTGCTGTTGTTGCAGTGCTGTGGCTTGTTGCAAATGCTGCTTGTTGTAGTTGCTGTGGCATGCATGTTGCAGCTGCTGCTTGTTGCAGTGGCATGTTGCAGTTGCTGCAGTGCTGTGGCATGTTGCAGTCGCTGCAGTGCTGTGGCATGTTGCAGTTGCTGCAGTGCTGTGGCATGTTGCAGCTGCTGCTTATTGCAGTGGCATGTTGCAGTTGCTGCAGTGCTGTGGCATGTTGCAGCAGTTGCTGTGGCTTGTTGCATTTGCTGTGGCATGTTGCAGTTTGTGCTTTAGTAACCGTTCGTCACAGGGTACAGAACAGGGCCCTTTGTGTCGACACAGGGCAGAATAAATACAAATACATAAGCAAACAAACAAAAGACCGTTGTCTATTGTCTCCTCGATTTTGATTGGTTTAGCAGCCGTCTGCCTGGCCAGTCGGCAAGACGCTTACACAATACACAAATCGTCTGGTGGATGAAAGACAGCGGAGATAGCTTCCAGTCAACCCGATGACTGATGTGTAAACGGTTGAAAAAGTTATCAAAATCCTGGGAACAAGGGAGCTCCTGTGAAGCTGACAGTTTAACTGTCGTCCTGCCAGCTCCGCTGACATCCACGTTGTGCGTACGAGTGTCCTTGAACGTTCGTCCTACTTTCATACTTTTTTTGACTCGATTTTTTAAAAACTTTTTGGGGTGGGTGGGTGCGGGGTGGGCGTGGGGGGGGGGGGCAAACATTTCACCACCAGGGGGTGGGCATGGGGGGCAAACATTTCACTACCATGGGGTGGGCGTGGGGGGGGGGGCAAACATTTCACCACCAGGGGGTGGCGTGGGGGGGGGCAAACATTTCACCACCAGGGGTGGGCGTGGGCGTGGGGGCAAACATTTCACCACCAGGGGGTGGGCATGGGGGGCAAACATTTCACCACCAGGGGGTGGGCGTGGGGGGGGGCAAACATTTCACCACCAGGGGTTGGGCGTGGGGGGGGGGGGCAAACATTTCACCACCAGGGGGTGGGCGTGGGGGGGGGGGCAAACATTTCACCACTAGGGGTGGGCGTGGGGGGCAAACATTTCACCACCAGGTTTCGATCGAGTATGAGATATAGGCTGTGTTGTGTTCGTGTTTTGTTGTGTCTGATCTGTTTGTGTTGTGTGTTGTGTTGTGTTGTGTGTGTGTGTGTGTTGTTGTTTTGTGGTGTGGTGTGTTAGTGTTTTCTGTTGTAATTGTATTGTATTGTATTGTATTGTATTGTATTGGCCAGCCCATGGGTTTATGAGCAGGCTTATAGGCTTGCGCCATGATCACTATACACAAGGCACACACCTCTTTATATCATTTCTTTTTCTTTCCATTGATTTATTCATTTATCTATCTCTTCATTTGTCCATTCGTTTTTTAATACTTTTTCCCCCCGTCTAAAAGCACATATGTGAATAGACGTTGAAAGAAATAACGAACGTACGCAAGGCACGTGTGACGTTAGTGCATATGGAATTCGTTCCGAGAGCGAAGACGTCGTATCGAGAAACTGAAACTGAAACTGTATTGTATTGTATTGTATTGTATTGTATTGCAATTCTGTTACCCGGTATATTGTATGGTGTTGTAATGGATTTCAATGAATTGTGTTGCATTGCATTGCACTGCATCGCATTTTCAGTTTTGTCACAACTGAATCTTTAAGTATGAAATATGGAATCTCAATCAAAGCGACTGCCAACGTTCAAGCACCCAGGAACCAGAAACAAAAATAAAACCAGAGCATGCATTTCATATAACAAAACAAGACAGGCACAAATTTTCTGCCAACTGGCCTTTATTTCGACTGAAGGTGTGCGTATGTGTGTTTGTGTGCACGCGTGCGCATGTGCGAGAGTGAATGAGTGTGCGCGTGCGTGCATGTGCCGTGTGTGTGTGTGTGTGCGTGTGTGTGTGTGTGTGTGTGTGTGTGTGTGTGTGTGTGTGTGTGTGTGTGTGTGTGTGTGTGTGTATGTGTGTGTGTGTGTGTGTACTTATCTATCCGTGACAAAAAATGTGGGAACATTCTCTCAGCTCTTTATGAATGATTCCCCCCCCCCCCCACCCCGAAAACAAAGTGCCTAAAATCAGCACTTTGTGGAAAGGCAATATACAACAATTTGTTTTCAACTATTATGACACCAGCTTCTCTTTTTCCCCGATGCACGGCGTTTTATTTTAACCGAATTTTCTTCAAGGTCCCAATGACCTTGAGAAGTAGAACGGCGGGACTTTCTGTAATTATTTTTGTAGGAAAAGGAGAAAACATACAATGGCTTGACCATCTTGTTAAAGGCTCTCATCGCATTAGTTCATTAAATGATATTTATTCCAACGGAAGGCTGTTTTACCTAGTCTATATTTCATACTGATAAAATCCCGGTATAAAATATAGACTAGGTAAAACATAGTCAAGGTAGGGCCTCAGGACCTGGCCAGCTCATGGGGTTATGTGCAGGCTTAAGGCTTGTGCCATGATCGTTCTAGATCTTTTCCATGGGCTATGTACGACCTCAGGACCTGGTCAGCTCACGGGTTTATGTGCAGGCTTAAGGCTTGTGCCATGATCACCATATACATGGCACCTGTGACGTTAGTGCATATGGAATTCGTTCCGAGCGCGGAGGCGTCATCTTGAAAACTGAAACTGAAACTAAACTGATCTCTAAGCTCTCTAGGAATGAGGACATCGCCACAGTATAACGCCATCCATTTTCCCCCATCACATGTACTTTGCTGTATTTTTTCTTCTCCTTACTGTGGCGAATCACTGGGACGCCGCTTTAAGGAATTGTTAACAAAATTCCTCCAGCTCCGTCGATTGTACGGAAAAGCCTAAGTCTGTGCAACTGGTTTCTCTATCCATTCTGCTATACTGCCAGTCCATCGATATTGTTTTCCTTTCCGTCTTCCCCTCTGTCTTCCTCCCTCAACAGATCCCTGTAGGACTGATTCAACAAGGTCAGTGGATCTTGTTACATGGCCATACCTGGAGAACTGATTTATCAAGGTCACTGGATCTTGTTACATGGCCATACCTGAGGACTGATTTATCAAGGTCACTGGATCTTGTTACATGGCCCTTACCTGGAGGACTGATTTATCAAGGTCACTGGATCTTGTTACATGGCCATACCTGGAGGACTGATTTATCAAGGTCACTGGATCTTGTTACATGGCCCTTACCTGGAGGACTGATTTATCAAGGTCACTGGATCTTGTTACATGGCCATACCTGGAGGACTGATTTATCAAGGTCACTGGATCTTGTTACATGGCCATACCTGGAGGACTGATTTATCAAGGTCACTGGATCTTGTTACATGGCCATACCTGGAGGACTGATTTATCAAGGCCACTGGATCTTGTTACATGGCCATAACCAACGTAGTTTTCTTTCCTTAACTGATGTCAGCAGATCTTCAAGTGGTCCGGTGTGTTGTTTGATGGTTTGGTGCACTTGTTGATTGGTGATATGATCAGTGTATCTGATGTTTAGCATCTCGCCATAACACTCGTATCCATAGCTTGGGTTCGTCTTGTCAAGTCCGCTGAGAGAGTCCATGCCTCACATGCATACAGAAAGATGGAATGGACTATCACACGTCTTTTTTTGTGGGATCAGATTTTCCCAGTGTTGTCTATAGTGCGTATTTGCTCCTGTAGAATGTGAGGGAATCTTTTACTGCACATAAGAGCCTGACCTTGTGTGTCATGCAGATGTTGTTGTCCTTCTACAGATTTCAGACTGGATAGTGCTGTTGCTGTCTTTGCTGTTCTTGAGAGGATTTCTGGTCCAAGTCATACATGCACACGGCAGAAAGATGGAATGTATGTATTAACGCACGTTAGGAGACTGGTCTTGTGTTTGATAGAGATGTTCTTGTCCTTTCATAGAAATTTCAGCTTGGACAGTGCTGTTGTTGTGTTTGCTGTCCTTGAGAGGATTTCTGGTTTGGATTCTTCACAGCTAATGATGGATCTATAGTAAGTGAATTGTTGAACAGCTCATTATCTATTTATTTTTTATTAGCCTACTTTTTGTCTACTTCTATCACCGTTTCCTATGACAGTGAACGTGTGAATGTAACTTTGTCACAGGGCAACTCCATTGTTACCTTGTCTTTTTACATGCTCTACTATTACATGCTGTACACAGGATCTCAGTCTATCGCCTCATTCGAAGGGCTAGTACCCAGACCACCACTCCACGTCTAACGAAGAAGATTGGAGGGGGGGGGGGGGGAGGGGGGGAGGCAGGAAGGGGAAGAAAAGAAAATCATTCTCCCATACTGAACTCTGAATGTCACACACACACACACACACACACCTCATGCGCGCGCACACACACATACACACGCGAGCGCGCTTTGGCTTTGTTTCGTTTTAGAATGAACCGCCTTTTTCACCTCTGGTTCTTGTTTTCTTTTTCTTTTCGTTTTTGTTTAGTTTGTTGCTCTCTCTCTCACTTCAATTATTTAAGGAGTTTGAAGGAAGACGTAAATATCGCCGTCTTTCAGCAATGGCAAACTACTGAGGTTTATACTTATCAACATGGAACAAAAACCTATTTATTGTAAAGTGCAGCTCCACCAAAGTTGCCATCAGTGACACTGTTTTTACCCCTGTATACACACACACGTGTGTATGTGTTTTGCGTGCGTGTGTGTGTGTGTGCACTCACGTACACACACACACAGAAACACACGTGTGCATCCACGTATACACACAAAACTGCTCACCCCCTTTCTCATAATCTTGTAAAAAGCATCCCACTCCTCCCCTCTAATTTTGCCAACTTTCTCCTTCGCTTAGTTCCCCCCCCCCCCCCCCCCCGCCAATATTTCGACCTTCCCCTCCCTCGTCCCCCTTTTTCGTCTTTATGTCACTTTTTCTCGCTTTTCTTCTCATTCTTTTGCTGTCTTTTCTTTCTTTCTACTTTAAATCCTAGGTTTTTGTCTTGTTTTGCCGTTTTTCTCCCTTTCCCATCTCAATGTAATTATTTTCGTTTTCTCTCTCTCTCTCTCTGTGTGTGTGTGTGTGTGTGTGTGTGTGCGAGCGCGCGCGTGTCCCTACCCTATCAATATTTTTGTTTGTGCTTCTTTTCTCTGTGTGTGTGTGTGTCCCCTCTGCCACCCCCACCCCCCTCTGCCCCCGCCTACCAATCTTTTCGTTTATGCTTCCTTTTCTCTCAGCTTTTCCTATTGTTTTTCTTTTTGTCTGATTTCATTCATTCATTCTCTTCCCTAAGCTTCTTTCTCCCTTCCTATAAGAACTTAAAGGAACTTCAACGCATACGAGTCTCTTGCGCAATGGAAAGCAAGGGGTCACACACACACTATCAGCGTTGAACAAAAGCCCGTTTCAAAGAGACAGAACTCCCCGACAGGCGTCATCACTGACACAGTTGTCTCCCCTCTATCACCAGCTGACTCGCCCAGCCAACAAGCATGCCCGGTTTACCACTTATCTTAAAGATATTGCTGACTAGGGCCGGACCCTGGGGAAGGGTTATCCGAGTTCTAGCCACCACTCCCCCCCCCCTCCACCTCACCCTCCAAAAAAAATCTAAACAGAGAGAGAGAGAGAGAGAGATAGATGGCAATCTAAACCAGAGAAAGATAGTTATAAAGAGAGAGAATGAGTGGGAGGGAGGGAGAAAAAGAGAATGACAGAGTAAAGAGAGAGAGAAGAGAGAAACTACAGTATACACCAATAAGAGAGAGAGAAACAGAGAGAAAGCGAGGAAGGGAGGGAGACAGAGAAAATGCAATATAAACTAAAAAGAAACACAGAGAGAGAGAGAGAGTTTTCTATCTAAACCACAAGTTTTCTGTCTAAAACCACGAGAAGACAGAGTTTCTATCTAAAACCACGAGAAGACAGAGTTCTATCTAAACCACGAGAAGACAGAGTTCTATCTAAACCACGAGAAGACAGAGTTCTATCTAAACCACGAGAAGACAGAGTTCTGTCTAAACCACGAGAAGACAGAGTTTCTATCTAAACCACGAGAAGACAGAGTTCTATCTAAACCACGAGAAGACAGAGTTCTATCTAAACACGAGAAGAGAGAGTTTTCTATCTAAACCACAGAAGAGAGAGAGAGGAGAGAGAGAGAGAGAGAGAGTTTTCTATCTAAATTACAAGAGAGGGAAAGAGAGAGAGAGAGAGAGTAGAAGAAAGAGAGAGAGAGAGAGAGGAGAGAGAGTTTTCTATCTAAATCACGAGAAGAGAGAGTTCTATCTAAACCACGAGAAGAGAGAGAGAGAGAGAGCGAGAGAGAGGAGAGAGAGAGAGAGAGAGAGAGAATGCAAGCTAAACCAAGAAGAAACAGACACAGAGAGAGAAGGGGGGGGGGGTGGAGAGAGAGAGAGAGAAAAGCTAAAACAAATTATAAATAACGAATCGAGGTCAGTGAAAGTGTTACATTCATCTTCCTGCTACAAACGGACCAGTGCCTATTTGTCATGATCACGTTATTCTGCTGTTTGCAGTTTGTTCAACATTCAGAAGAGGTTCGGTCAAGTAAAATGGAAGAGCTCTGGCGTGTAGTTCTACTTTTTTCCCCCGAGATGGTTTTTTTTCTTCTCTTCTTCTTCTTTGTTTGTTTTTTTTTTTTTTCCCAGCATTTTGTGGGTTTTAACTTTTACTTTCATTTGTATGCATGACACAAGAAAAAAGGAAAAGGTTCCATATTAGGCCTTTTCTTTTATTTTAAAGGGCAAAAATGCTCTGTCCCTGGATACTGTGTGAAGACACCCACCCCCCTCACTTTTCTGATTCGGTTCTGCTGCCTTTGGTTGGTTGATTGATTGATTTGGCTGTGTGTGTGTGTGTGTGTGTGTGTGTGTGTGTGTGTGTGTGTGTGTGTGTGTGTGTGTGCGCGCGTCTGTGTGTGTGTATGTGTGTGTGTGTGTGTGTCTGTGCGTGTCTGTGTGTGTGTGTCTGTGCGTGTCTGTGTGTGTATCTGCGTGTGTCTGTGTTTTTCTTTGCTGTTCTTGCTCGTCTCAAAAGACATAATTTTTTATTTTCACACATACTTTGCTTATTTTCCTAAAAGATCATGTTTCTTTACAGATTGCTCAGTAACTCGATGTGAAAGGACTGCTCATTCTGTTCTCTAGGTACTAGGAAAACGAAATACAATGTCTCTTCTACACTACCTTCAGCTCAGTTGGTTAGAGTGCTACGCCGATCACACAGGGGTCGAGGATTTGAATCTCAGGCGTGCCACAGTTTTAAGGGGGCAAACCTACCCAGATTTGGGTACCAAGATTGTGATGTTCAGTGTTTCAGTTCTAATTAACCAGTCACCATGATATTTGGCAAGAAGATACCTCAAACAGTATTCTTTGGATTGAATATCTTTGTTGGCGTCTGTGTGTTATGAAAAGTTGACAAAATTATTTCATTAAAAAATGTTCTCGCGAAAATGAAAAAAAATATAGTACATACTGTGACATTTATAACTACACATATATTCATGTTAGGAATTTGATATTTAGTGAGCAAACACATCTGTAGAGTATGTATGGCATGTAGTAAAATCTTCGCTCTACTATCATTATTTTCTGTACAATCATCACACACAATTTTTAGAATAATTTTTAATAAAAAAAATCATAATACAACTTTTGATAAAAATGTTTCTTTCAAGCAGAACTGCAAGATTTTACTATCGGCTATAGGTGCTTGTCCCTGCTATACGTGTGCCAAATATCAAGGAAATCGGATGAAAACTTTTGAACATATTATGTCTGATGTATACAATCTCGCGAAAAATCAAATTAATTGATTAATTTTTGTCAACTTTTCATAACTCACAGACTCCAACAAAAATATTCAATCCAAAGAATACTGTCTGAGGTATCTACTTGCCGAATATCACGGTGATTGGTTAATTAGAACTGAAACACTGAACATCACAATCTTGGTATTCAAATCTGGGTAGGTCTGCCCCCTTAAGGCGCTTTAGCTCCGCTTGGGTGGAGCACCCAGCTGGACGGCGCAGTCCAAAAGAGCGTACCGATCAGTAAAGCGCCCCCCCCCCTCCTCCCCTGAAAGCGTGCACTTTGCTGGTGAAGAATGTAGTGTTGTGGAATATTCCTTGTTTTTATGTGTTTAGTTTCTTTGGGGAGATTGCGCCTGGAAAGACACAGAAAAAAGGCGGTCATGGGAGGATGAAGAAAAGCAACGAATAAATCCCCTATAAAACCCCCAAATTCGTTTGTTTACCTGTGACGAGCGTGGCTCGTAGTTTACACACATAAGTAGAGAAACAGCAACAGCAACAACAACTACGAGGCAAACATCACAAAGAAGATCACGTTTTCATGCCAGAAAGCGTGCGTATGTATACGATGTGACGTTTCTTGTACAATATGTGGGTGGCTAAAGCGATCTTCACCCTAACCCGTTCGCTGGTTGCCATCAATGAAGTCTGACAGGTGTCTGAAGCTGCCCTTGCCGGAAACTCTGAACACAGAACATGACACTGGCGCTGTCACAACTGGGGAAAATTTCGTTGCTGGGATGGTCAAAAGAAACTTTCCCGTGTTTCTGTGGACATGATCACTGGCACAAAGTGCGTTTGCGTGGTAAATATGTATGTATGTATGTATCTGTATATATATATATATATATATATATATATATATATATATATATATATATATATATATATGTGTGTGTGTGTGTGTGTGTGTGTGTGTGTGTGTGTGTGTATGTGTGTGTCTGTGTGTGTGTGTGTGTGTGTGTGTGTGTGTGTGTGTGTGTGTGTGTGTGTGGTGTGTGTGTGAGTGAGTGAGTGATTGAGAGAGAGGGAGGGCATCTTTGGGGATACAGACATCATCATCATCATCATCATCAAGTGCCTTGCCAAATGGCGTGGGCGATCACGGATTTCCATCTGTTTCAATCCCTTGTTGCCGCAAGCATCTCTTCCACCCTCCCTGTCTTCAGGCACTCTGCAAGTCCGTCCAATATCTTCTACTTGGTCTACCTGGTGCTCTCTTTCCCTCCACCTTTCCTGTTGTGACCAGGTGATCCAATTCCCCTTTCCTCATAAAATGGCCAAAAAATGTTGCCTGCCTTTTCCTAATCTTCCTTATGAATGATCTTCTTGTGTCTGCCTCCATCAAGACTGTCTCGTTTGTTTTCTTTGCTGTCCGTGGAACTCTCAACATTCTTCTCAGAAACTACATCTCAGCTGCTTCAATTTTGTACTGGCTTTGCTTGTTGACTGTCCATGCCTCACAACCGTACGACATTATCGGTTCTATATAACATTCAAGAACTCTCTTCCTAATATAAATTGAAGGGGATTTGTTTGGTAAGAATGCTTTCCATCTTCTTGAATGCTGTTTTGGCTTGGCCGATTCTGCTGGCTATTTGTGATGTTTGTTTTGTCTGGCCAGACAGACATGCTGCTTTCAGAAACTGTAAGTGCCCGTTTCTTGGTCGAAGAAATGAGCTCTTTATAACATCACTTTTGACATGCGTGCTCATGGATAAGTGTATGCTGAAAATGCACGGGATGTGGGTTCGACCCTCAGGCGGCCCACGTTTTACGTCACATGGCATCTGTGGTGTCAGCGCATATGGAATTTAGTCAGAGCGCGGACACGCTGTCTTGGAGTTCGGAGTTTGACAAGAGGGATTCACCGCAATCGGACGATTCCACATACGCTTCACCCAAATCTGGCAGTAATAATCAGGGCTTAAAACAGGAGGAAAAAAACCACTGAAACTAGGGGGTCCAGGCATGCTCCCCGGAACATTTTTAAAAACCAAGTGTAAATCTATGCTATTTCGCGCTTTCTGGACATAATTTCAAGAGATATTTAATGCAAAAAAATTGCTGTAAACACACAATTATTACAGGAAGATGTATTTGGGAAAAGGGGAGAAGGGGTTAAAAACATAATGATAAAATGAACTCACCCTTTAACTGAGTGTTTTACAGTGTTCAGGGGCAATAACTTGCGCACCGTTGCTATGAACGCTTGCAAGCCGATCACGGATGCCTTGCTCTTTTCTTTCTTTTTTTAAAAAAATTTTTTTTTTATACAAACCGAAATCGCGGAATTCCGCCAGACGCGGAACGTTTTAAGCCCTGAATAATCTGGCAGACTTCCTGAGCCTGCACAAAACCTTATGCGCTGGCAACATCTTGAACTGAGGAGCGGAAATGGGATGAGGAAGGGAGGGGGGGGGGGGGGGAAAGAAACGAAAGTACAGAATTTAGTCTGATACTACGGTATGAAGGATACTTTTTTTTTATGTTGCTATGGTTTGACTCAAACTGTCGTCGACATGGATGCCACTGATGCCACGTGATGGAGCAGATCCAAAGTGTCCATGGCATAAATCTTAGCAAGACTGCCAAGAGTAACATACACAGGGTGGTGCAAAAGTAGATATACACTTATGAAAAAAGAAAACACGTACAATACTCATTGCATTTATTATACAAACAAATGAATATTGCATATACACGTAATAACAAGCACAGCCTAAATCCCTCAGATACTCAAACTGCTTGCCGTCGGTATTCACACACTCCTCTAATCGAGAGCGGAATTAAGCATTATAATAATGATGTGATACTTACTGTATACCTACTTTTGCACCACCCTGTATATGTCGTATTATTCAGACGCTACGATAAGATGGTGAATAAGGTTTCCATGGTTAGGGATACATTATTTGAACTTGAATTTCAATATGATTGGATGGATGAGAGTTTGGGGATACAAAAGCACTTGTATTTCGTACGAGATTGTTTATTGTTTGTTAGTTTTGTTTAATCCTTTGACTCCGGCACCCTATCTTCCAACTGCAGAAACTTAACCCTTTGATTCCCTCACCCGACCCACCAGCGTCCTGCAGGAAGCTGGTGGATAGGGTGAGAGAATCAAAGGGTTAAGTTTTTGCCTTGATAACATGGTTGACAATGCAGGATGCTGGTGGACAGGGTGCAGGAGTCAAAGGGTTAAAACCCAGAACCACATTAGGGCTATAAACATCTCAAAATATACGCAATACCCCACTGTACTGGTGGGGAAAAAACCCAGGTGGTATACAGGAAGCAGTTTCATCAAGCACTTGTTCTCAGAAACCTTACCTCTCTTCCCTGAGTCAGCATGCGTATCCAAGTTTCATACTCATAGACAGGAACGGTCATCTCAGCAGAGAGCAGGTGCACATCAGAAATAGCCAGCAGAATCGCCCAAGCCAAAACAGCATTCAAGAAGATGACAAGCATTCTTACCAACAAATGCCTATCAATTAACATCAGGAAGAGAGTTCTTGAATGTTATATAGAACCGATATTGTTGTACGGACGTGAAGCGTGGACGGTCGACACGCAAAGTCAGAACAAGATTGAGGCAGCTGAAAGTGATTTCTAAAAAGAATGTTGAGAGTTCCATGGACAGCGAAGAAAACAAACGAGATAGTTTGAAGGACGGACACACACACACACACACACACACACACACACACACACACACACACACACACACACACACACACACACACACACACACACACACACAAAACCATTGATGAAGAAGATCAGGAAAAAACAAGCAGCATTTACAGGCCATTTTATGAGGCAAGAGAAATGAAAACCTAGTCATAACAGGAAAGATAGATATATATATATTTAACGCTCAGTAAATTAGAGCGAACCAATCAACTGTGAAAATTGGATGCTGTTCATGTTCATGACAATTGCTGGGGAAACGCCGAGGAGGTCAAGATCATTCGTAACATCAGCCTTCTGAGTCAGGGTTCTGCCTTGTCCACGCCGAAGGTTGACACGGTCGCTGAGGTTGGCAGACAATATGTCACCCAGGGGAGTGGGACACCTTGTCTGCATTCGAAGGCTGTGCCCGATCAGTCTCACTCGGCGTCTTCGAAGCGTCTTGCTCAAGGGTGAGAGCTTAGTCCGAGAGTAGAGCGCCTTGGTGGAGATTTTCTCTGGCCAGTAGATGCCGAGTGCCGAGCGGATCATACGCCGATGAGAAGAGTCGATCAATTTCGAGAGAGTTTCGGTCAGAGGTATGGACTCGAGACCGTAGCATACGATGCTCTCTACTGCTGCCTTGAAAAGTCCAATCTTGATTTGGTCATCGGCATTCGAGCTGAAAATCGGCTTCAACTTGTTCATCGCTGCCCATGCTTTGGCGAATCGTTCGTCTACCACTGAAGTTGGAGACGAGGTGTCAATTCCGAGGTAACTGAACTGCTCGCATGTCTGAACCACCTCGCCGGACTGGAAAAAGATTCGACGGGGAATGGTGTCGTGGCTGACGTGCATGACTTTCGTTTTGCCGTGGTTGATTTTGAGACCAAGGGCTGACGCATTCCTTTCGAGATTTTTAAGAACTCTCTTTACAGTGTCGGCCGATTCGCAGACCAGAGCGATATCGTCGGCGTAAGCCAAGGCGCTGATCTTTATTGCTGAATGTCGAGAGCTCCGTCTCTCTATCAGGGTGAAACCATCGTCGTCGTGCAAACGTCTTTCGAAGGACGTGATCTAGAACAGTGATAAATAGATATGGAGACAACGTGTCACCTTGGAGGACGCCAGATGTGGTGACGAAGAGGTCTGTGTTGCCGTGATTGGTCCAACTTTACACCGACACATCAGCCTCTGTTTGGACAGGAAAGATGGAGGGAAAAAGAGCACCATGTAGACCCAGGGAGAAAATACTGGACGGACTTGCAGGGTGGCTGAGAACAGAGAGGGTGGAAGATGTGCTTGCGGCAACAAGGGATAGATGCATATGGAGGGCCATGATCGCCAACGCCATGCGGCAGGGCACATGATGATGATGAGCCGGGACAGAGAGATGGAGCGGTTTGTACAGTCTGTACTTGGCGATGAAGCTGATGGTGCTGGTTCTCCAGGGTCACTTCAGTCTGGTCATTGCTATCATTTGTGGCAATCCTGATGCAGAATCCTGCTGTGTTGTATACCACCGTTGGTCAAGGAAGCTCCCAGGTACTGAGTTTGTCGACCTATTCCAGTTTCTGGCCATTCATAAAGACCCCTTTCTCTTTCTCATTGAAGATTCTGTAAGTCATGTCAGTGGATGGCTTATCATCATCATCATAATTATCATGTGCCCTGCCGCATGGTGTTGGCGATCATGGCCCTCCACACGAATCTATCCCTTGTCGCTGCAAGTAATCTTCCACCCTCTCTGTCCTCAGCCACTCTGCAAGTCCGTTCAATATTTTTGGTCTACCTACTGTTCTCTTTCCCTCCAGCTTTCCTATAGTGACCAGGTGCTCTAATTTCTTTTTCCTCATAAAATGTCCTATAAATGTTCCTTGTCTTGTTCTATTCTTTATTAATGATCATCTTGCGTCTGCCTCCTTCAAGACTGTCTCGTTTGTTTTCTTTGTTGTCTTCTTCGAAACCACATTTCGATTGCCTCGATTTTGTTCTGACTTTGCGTGTTGACTGTCCACGCCTCACAACCGTATAACATTATCGGTTCTATATGACACTCAAGAACTCTCTTCTTGATGTTAATTGACAGGCATTTGTTGGTAAGAATGTTTTTCATCTGGATGGGTTATGGAAACATGAAAACACCCAGCGTGCAAATAACGGCAAGTTTGAAAAAAAAAAAAAAGGTTAGCTGAAACCTTTTTACCCTTGGAAAATGAAGTATCATCATAATCATCATCATCATCATCTCTCTTTCTTTATATGTATACACACACACACACACACACACACATATATATATGTATGTGTGTGTGTGTGTGTGTGTGTGTGTGTGGAGTGAGTGAGTGAGTGAGTGAGTGAGTGAGTGAGTGTGTGTGTGTGTGTGTGTGTGTGTGTGTGTGTGTGTGTGTGTGTGTGTGTGTGTGGTGTGTATGTGTGTGTGTGTGTGTGTGTGTGTATGTCATGTCTTTTTCTTTCTCTCATTACACACACACACACTTGATAAGGTTGTTGATTTCTGTCTTCAAATGAATACAGACAATCCTTACCTCTCCCCTCCCCCAACACACACACACCCACACATACACATCAACACACACACACACACACACACACACACACACACACACACACACACACGCTGTCGGCCGGCTTATCGATTTTCACCTTGGAACGGTCGGAGAGGCGATCGATACGGGCAAACAAACGGGCGCCACAATAATCGTATACAGATAGATAAAGCAAGCGAACAGGCAGACAGACAGACAGACATATAGACAAATGCATAACACGAAAATAATGTGATAATACTTCCTTCCCTGCTGCCCCGCCACACATCTATGCATTGCTATACACTGCACCGGCAGTTAGACGCAGGAGCGCTCGCATGCACACACACATACACACACATACGTACACACACATACGCACGCACACGTGCGTACACACACACAAACACGTGCACACACACACACATACACGTACAGACAGATGCACATACAGACAGATGCACATACAGAGAGAGAGAGAGAGAGAGAGAGAGAGAGAGAGAGAAACACATACACAAACA
Source organism: Monoplex corrugatus (assembly GCA_030674185.1). Taxonomy (NCBI): domain Eukaryota; kingdom Metazoa; phylum Mollusca; class Gastropoda; order Littorinimorpha; family Ranellidae; genus Monoplex; species Monoplex corrugatus. Next base: position 7,554,070 of record JAPXFY010000025.1, on the reverse strand, counting down.
CACACGCGCGTGCATGCACGCACACACGTAAACACATACATACACACACACACGTGCGCGCGCATGCACGCACGTAAACACATACAAACACACACACAAATGAGCGCGCATGTACGCACATAAACATACGCACATATATACACACACACAACCATACACATAAACACAAACACAACCACACACACACATACACACACTCACATAAAGCTACACACTCACACAAACACAGATGGACACACAAACCCACCCACACAACCCCCCCCCCCCACACACTTCCACACAACACCCCCCCCCCCCCCCACACTCTCTCTCCCTAGACCCCGCCATGTGCGGTAATCATGGTCACAATCAGTCTGACAGAAGCGAGGGAGGGGCGATCACTCTGCGTTGTTTCACTTGTGGGCTGCACTGCTACCGACTTGTAGTGAAGATCGATAACCCACCTCGGTGAGGGCGGGCGGGGGTGTAATGGCAAGATAGATTGTTAACCCTTTGACTCCCGCACCCTGTCTACCAGTATCTTGTATTGTCAATCAAGCTAGCAAAGCAAACACTACTTAATCCTTTGACTCCCGCACCATGTTCACCAGCATCCTGCATTGTCAACCATGATAGCAAAGCAAAAATCTTAACCCTTTGACTCCCGCACCCTGTCCACCAGCATCCTGCATTGTCAATCATGATAGCAAAGCAAAAACTTAACCCTTTGACTCCTGCACCCTGTCCACCAGCATCCTGCATTGTTAGCCATAATAGCAAAGCAAAAACTTAACCCTTTGACTTCCGCACTCTATCCACCAGCTTCTTGCAGGAAGCTGGTGGATAGAGTGAGTGAATCAAAAGGTTAAGCTTTTGCAGTTGGTGGATAGGGTGCGAGAGTCAAAGGGTTAATCGGAGGCGTGAAGATGAAGGGAGGTGGACCAGATTATTATTATTATTATTGTTAATTGTAGTAGTGGTAGTAGTACTAGTAGTAGTTAGTATTGTTCTTATTGTTATCACTATCATTATTTTCTTATTATTAGCAGTAGTACCAGCAGTATCTTTTTCAGTGCTGCTCTAACTTCATCTTTCATTATGGGTGGTCCTTCAAAGTTCTTTTTTATAATGTGTTCTTAGTTTCTGTCATCCTCAAAAAGGTCTTTAATGTACTCTCCCCATCTGTCCAGTATTTTGTCTTTTTCCATGATAAGCGTGCCATCTTTCGATTTTAAGCAACCAGTTGATGTGCATGTATTTTTCCTGTGGACAATTTCTTCAATTCGTCTGTACATACCCTGAGGATCCATTTTGTGTCGTTCTTCTATCTCTTTGCATTTTGTGTTCAGCCAATGATTAGTGTTTATAGTCAAGCTGTCTGTGCAGAGCCATATCAGGGCCACAACCATCTCAAAGCATATAAAACACCTCGCTAGACCCTGGAAAAAGCCGGAAAAGAAAATGAAGTACACATATCAATGCATATGCGCACATAATCTGAAGACATGCCCCTGGCGTTGACCACTCCATCCGGTTTATCACACAGGGAATATCTGAATACAAATTTAAACATAAACTAAGGACTTTAAAACATACATAAAAACAGGTCTAAATTACCAAAAATTGCTTCCAAATATCTTATTTCCCTAGAACCAAAACTACACTTAATACATGTATCCAATTATCAATCTTAAGAGAAAGTACGTAAGACTTTATCGAACACATATACGTCAATGGACCAGCAAGGCAGAAAACGATAGGATGAAATGACAGAAAGCAAAGGAGCAAAGAGCAAGAAACAAGAGTGATAGAAAAGAGGAAATTTCTAGCACAGAATTTCCAGAAGGTGGGGGATATGAACCAATAATAAGAGACGAAAGAAAGCAAAGGATCAAAGCAGAAAAAAAGACAGTAACAGAAAAGACAAAATTTCTGGAACAGAATTTCCAGAAGGATGGGGGTTACGGCTTATACTGAAAGAGCCCCCGGCATCTCCGCAAGGGAGGTGGTTGTAGTGGTAAGGAAGAATGCAAGATGGAGGTATGAAGATGATGGATTAAGGTGAAAAGGAAGATTGCTGTATGTAGGTGTAAATAGGAATGTGGATTGTTTGTAAAAGCAAGCAAGATTGCTGAAGTAGGGGTGAACTTGAGGCTGTTTTGGTAGTGATGGCAAGGATAATCATAGATGGAGGCGTGAAGGTGACAGTGAATTGGTTGTGGCAACGAAAATCGCTAGATGTAGGGATCAAAGTGAGGGGTGGATTGTGGTGGTAACGAAGATTGCTAAGTTTGACGTGAAGAGGAGAATGAGGTGATCGTAGTGGTAAAGAAGATTGCTAAGTTAGACAAGGAGAGGAAAACAGATAGATTGTGGTGGCAAGCAAGACTGCAAAATTAGACGTCAAGAGAAGACTGGATAGATTGTGGTGGCAAGCAAAACTGCAAAATGGTAGTGTTAAGACGAGAGTGTGTTGGTTACGATGGCAAACAAGATGGCTAGATGAACAGTGAAGATGTCGGAAGGTGTGTTGTGGTGGCAGTAAGGATGACGACAAGATGGGAGGCGAGAGCGGGTGAGGAGAGGATGGTTTGTGGTGGCCAGTAAGACTGCTATATGTCGGTGAGAAGATGAGGGTGGATTGGTTGAATGACAAGGAAGATAGTTGACTGGGGGCGGGAAGGCGAGAGGCAGGTGGTGCAAAGGGAGAGAATTTGAGCAGACTGAGCTTGGCAGTAGTGATGGATAAAATGTTACCTTCAGGGTTCAGCGTGTGAGCGTAAAGACTTAAACTAGACCAGATGGATGTTTTCAATTTTAATTTCAATTTCTGAAGATGACGTCTCCGCGCTCGGAATGAATTCCATATACACTAAGTCACAGGCGCCATGTGATAGAGAAGATCCACAATGATCATGGCACAAGCCTTAAGCCTGCACATAAGCCCACGAGCTGGCCAGGTCCTGAGGTCCTACCTAGATAGTTCCATAAACCTGGGGTCGTAGGGGAGTGAGGCGGCAGATACCTCAACTTTTCCCGGGGCCAGCACCACGAGGGGGCGCCCATCCCTTCTTCCTCGCTTCAAATTCAAATTCATATTATTTTTACCAAGACTTCAGAAAGGCAAGAAGGTTAATTGGTCTTCAAGGGGTGGGACCTGGGAAATCAACCTGTCTCTCTAATGTTTTATATCAAGGCAGTTTCAGTTTCTCAAGACGACTTCTCTGCGCTCGGAACGAATTCCATATGCACTAACGTCACAGGTGCCACGTGTATGATGATCATGGCACAAGCCTTAAGCCTGCAATTAAACCCATGAGCTGGCCAAGTCCTGAGATCCTACCTAGACTATGTTTTACTAAGTCTATATTTCTTACTGGTATTTTATCAGCCTACCACTGGAATAATCTTGGTTTTTCCGGGCAATGCCCTGCTCTTGGCGATTTTCAACTGCCGTGGGATCTTTAGCGTGCGCAGCCAGAAGGCACACGGGTCCGACTCGTTTTGCGTCCCCTTACGAAGGACTAGACGTTTAGTCCGATTTTCCGGTCAAACTGAGGAGAAAAGTGGACGCAGACCCTGGGGGTGATCTCTCTGGTGTGAGGCAGTAGGGTGGATGGAATTAGGTGATGGTGGAACGAAGGTTATTGTCTCCTGTTCTCTCTGTAAACCATTCTGAAGGAATCCTATCCATGAAATACGTTTTGCTGATGATACTGACCTACTGACCAACAAAAAGCTTCAAAAACCTGACCAGAAAAATAACAGGCAGAGCTTGGTATGGAAACAGAAATGAACAAAGACAAGACCAACATCCGTGATGAAGAGTGCCAACAGTGCAGATATCCATGCCGAAGCCGATGCCTTCAACCACCTCAAACAGTTTCCAACCAGAACAATCACGAAAAACGGGTCAGGTTGAGGCTGACCTTTGCCAGAGCAGCAATGTCAATTAACACTTTGCAAAATCTGTTAAGACCAAGACAAAACACCGGTGTTTTCATTAAAGATTAAAATTTGAGTATGACTGCGTTGTTTTCGAACTGCTTTGTCCATGAACAGAAAGAATTCAAATGTTTCAGTTCAGGTCATATTGCTCATAGCCCAGCCGACTACTAGAGCCATATCAGGGCTGACACCACGTCAAAACAAAACAAAAAGTCAAGATAAAAGACAACAGTTAAAAACCATGCTCACCGTTAACTTTGCAAATCTAAAATGCGATTACAGAACAAAACAGAGGTAAAATCACATCAGGTGAAATCTATTGATCTCTTCCAAAAACTGGAGAATTGCATCAGGAGGGACGTCTCGGAAGAGGTTCTTTAGGGAGTCCGCCGTTTAGTGCTTTTCTCTCACATCAGACAAGTCCCAGCAATCGAGGATTCAAATGTTTCAGACAGCTGCCTCCTTCAACTGTCATAATAATAATAATTACAATATTTATATAGCGCAAAATCTTTATAAAATCAAATCTAAGCGCTGAAACACACACACACGCACGCACGCACGCACACACACACACACGGCTATAAATGGGGAAAAAGAATAAAAGCAATGGAAAATTATAGAGAGCATATTATATACAATTATATATTGCAATGTGACTCACCTCCGAGTGGAGACAGGCTGCAGAGGGGATAGAGTGAGGTCAGGATTTTATGCAGAGGAGAAAAGGTGAGTTTTGAGAGCGGACTTGAAGGAGACAAAAGTAGGTTGCTGAAGGACTGAGAGAGGAAGTTTGTTCCAGGAGAGCGGACCAGAAACAGAGAAGGCTCGTGGACCATAGGTATTGAGCTTAGTGCGTGGAAAGCGAAAAGTCAGAGGATCGGAGGCAGAGCGGAGGGTACGTGAGGGAACATATATCTCAAGTAGGCTTGACAGGTAATCGGGGGCTGCGTTATTGAGGCTTTTGTAGCACATGGTGTCTTGTGTTAAACATAAAGCGAGCAGTAATTAGGAATCCTTCTGGGTGACAGTGAACGGGACACAGGTGATGTGGTATGGTCATATCACACTTAGCCAATCCCTCTCTTAGAGCGAGCAGTATATAGGAATCCTTCTGGGTGACAGCGAACGGGACACAGGTGATGTGGTATGGTCATATCACACTTAGCCAATCCCTCTCTTAGAGCGAGCAGTATATAGGAATCCTTCTGGGTGACAGCGAACGGGACACAGGTGATGTGGTATGGTCATATCACACTTAGCCAATCCCTCTCTCAGTCTATCATGACAGGAATGTGAATGTTGACAGATGGCAGACGCCGAAACATAATAATGATAAAATCTTAATCAAAGTGACTGCCAGAGTTTAAATAAATACGAACCAGAAAAAAAAATCAAGCAAGCACACACACACACACACACACACCAAACCCCCAGCCCACCCCCACAAACATCCACCCACACAAACAGAGAGAGAGAGAGAGAGAATCAGAATGCAGGCTTGATATGACAAAACAAGGCAGGCGCACAAAACAAGGCAGGCGCACATTTTCCGCCAATCACAAGATACACACAATGCCAACAGTCAATATTCAGGGAGAAAAATACCAGCACATACATTTCGCAACATTCACACATACGTACGTAGCTACATGCACACTTACAGTCAAATGGTCCCTGTTCTTTTTCTCCGTACACCCTACAGACAAATCTCTATAGACAACAGGAGACAATTGACATATGGACACGTCTGGAGACGACAGTAATACTGTAGGATGGGGAACACCTATCTATCTATCTGTGGTGTGTGTGTGTGTGTGTGTGTGTGTGTGTGTGTGTGTTGTGTGTGTGTGTGTGTGTGTGTGTGTGTGTGTGTGTTGTGGTGTGTGTGTATGTGTGTGTGTGTGTTTCGGCGTCTGTCATCTGTTCACATTACACACACACACACATATATATATATATATTATATCACAAATATATATGTGCATACATATATATGTACACACATACATATATACATTTATCACAAATATATGTGCATACATATATATGTACAGACATATACATAATTTATATATATATATATATATGTATATATATGTCTCATTATATATGTATATATATATGTCTCATATTATATATGTATATATATGTCTCATATTATATATGTATATATGTCTCATATTGCTGGATTATTGATAGATTGTTCTTGTGATGTGTTGTGCCAGGCAGGAATGAGCCAGCCAATTTTAAAGTGAACGGATTTGGCTAAAAAGCTACCGTTGGAACCGAAGATCTCTCTCTCTCTCTCTTTCTCTGTATGTCTGTCTGTCTGTCACACACACACACACACACACACACACACACACACACACACACACACACACACACACATACTTCTCTGTCTCTCACTCACACACACACACACACTTCTCTGTCTCTCACTCACACACACACTTCTCTGTCTCTCACTCACACACTTCTCTGTATCTCACTCTCACACACACACTTCTCTGTCTCTCGCTCACCTCACACACACACTTCTCTGTCTCTCATTCACACACACAAACTTCTCTGTCTCTCTCTCACACACACACTTCTCTGTCTCTCTCACACACACACACTTCTCTGTCTCTCTCTCACACACACACATTTCTCTGTCTCTCACTCACACACAAACGTCTCTGTCTCTCACTCACACCACACACACACTTCTCTGTCTCTCACTCCACAACACACAGACACACACTTCTCTGTCTCTCACTCACACACACCCCACACACACACACACTTCTTGTCTCTCACTCCATACACACACTTCTCTGTCTCTCACTCACACACACACTTCTCTGTCTCTCACTCACAAACACACACACAAACTTCTCTGTCTCTCACACACACCACACTTCTCTGTCTCTCACTCACACACACTTCTCTGTCTCACTCACACACACACACACACACACACACCACTTCTCTGTCTCTCACTCACACACACACACATTCTCTGTCTCTCACTCACACACACACACACACTTCTCTGTCTCTCACTCACACACACACACACACACAACTTCTCTGTCTCTCACTCACACACTCACACTTCTCTGTCTCTCACTCACACACACACACACACAAACTTCTCTGTCTCTCACTCACACACACACACACACACTTCTCTGTTCTCACTCACACACACAAACTTCTCTGTCTCTCACTCACACACACACACACACACTTCTCTGTCTCTCACTCACACACACACACTTCTCTGTCTCTCACTCAACACACAACTTCTCTGTCTCTCACTCACACACACACACACTTCTCTGTCTCTCACTGACTCACACACCACACACTTCTCTGTCTTCACTCACACACACACACACACTTCTCTGTCTCTCACTCACACACACCACTTCTCTTCTCTCACTCACACACACACACAACACACCTTCTCTGTCTCTCACTCACACACACACACTTCTCTGTCTCTCACTCACACACACTTCTCTGTCTCTCACTCACACACACTTCTCTGTCTCTTACACACACACACCACCTTCTCTGTCTCTCACTCACACACAAACTTCTCTGTCTCTCACTCACACACAAACTTCTCTGTCTCTCACTCACACACACACACTTCTCTGTCTCTCACTCACACACACAAACTTCTCTGTCTCTCACTCACACACACAAACTTCTCTGTCTCTCACTCACACACACACACAAACTTCTCTGTCTCTCACTCACACACACACTTCTCTGTATCTCATTCACACACACACACACACACACACTTCTCTGTCTCTCACTCACACACAAACTTCTCTGTCTCTCACTCACACACACACACACTTCTCTGTCTCTCACTGACTCACACACACACACACACTTCTCTGTCTCTCACTCACTCACACACACACACACTTCTCTGTCTCTCACTCACTCACACACACTTCTCTGTCTCTCACTCACACACACACACTTCTCTATCTCTCACTCACACACACACACTTCTCTGTCTCTCACTCACACACACACTTCTCTGTCTCTCACTCACACACACTTCTCTGTCTCTCACTCACACACACTTCTCTGTCTCTCACTCACACACAAACTTCTCTGTCTCTCACTCACACACAAACTTCTCTGTCTCTCACTCACACACACAAACTTCTCTGTCTCTCACTCACACACACACACAAACTTCTCTGTCTCTCACTCACACACACACACACAAACTTCTCTGTCTCTCACTCACACACACACTTCTCTGTCTCTCACTCACTCACACACACACACACTTCTCTGTCTCTCACTCACACACGCACACACACACACTTCTCTGTCTCTCACTCACACACACACTTCTGTCTCTCACTCACACACACACACACACACTTCTCTGTCTCTCACTCACACACACACACACTTCTCTGTCTCACACACACACACACTTCTCTGTCTCTCACTCACACACACACACACACACTTCTCTGTCTCTCACTCACACACACACAAACACACTTCTCTGTCTCTCACACACACACTTCTCTGTCTCTCACTCACTCACACACACACACATTCTCTCTTTCTCACACACTTCTCTCTCTCTCTCTCTCTCAACACCAGCAAAATAACAGGAAGAGGCAAATGGACAGTGTTCCAATCAAGCAAAAAGATAATTTCCTTCACCATTTTTCTGAGAGAGAGAAAGGACAAAGCGAGATGGAACAGAGAAAAATGAAACAGAGGGTAGTACAAAGAAAAAGGCAAAAACAAGGTGCTAAGAGGCTTTTCTATTTCTTTTTAACCCTTTGACTCCCTCACCCTGTCCACCAGCTTCTTACATTGTCAACCATGCTAGCAAAGCAAAAACTTAACCCTTTGACTCCCTCACCCTGTCCACCAGCTTCTTACATTGTCAACCATGCTAGCAAAGCAAAAACTTAACCCTTTGACTCCCGCGCCCTGTCCACCAGCTTCTTACATTGTCAACCATGCTAGCAAAGCAAAAACTTAACCCTCTGACTCCCCTACCCTGTCCACCAGCTTCTTACATTGTCAACCATGCTAGCAAAGCAAAAACTTAACCCTCTGACTCCCTCACCCTGTCCACCAGCTTCTTACATTGTCAACCATGCTAGCAAAGCAAAAACTTAACCCTCTGACTCCTCACCCTGTCCACCAGCTTCTTACATTGTCAACCATGCTAGCAAAGCAAAAACTTAACCCTTTGACTCCCTCACCCTATCCACCAGCTTCTTACATTGTCAACCATGCTAGCAAAGCAAAAACTTAACCCTTTGACTCCCTCACCCTATCCACCAGCTTCTTACATTGTCAACCATGCTAGCAAAGCAAAAACTTAACCTTTGACTCCCTCACCCTGTCCACCAGCTTCTTACATTGTCAACCATGCTAGCAAAGCAAAAACTTAACCCTTTGACTCCCCTACCCTGTCCACCAGCTTCTTACATTGTCAACCATGCTAGCAAAGCAAAAACTTAACCCTTTGACTCCTTCACCCTGTCCACCAGCTTCTTACATTGTCAACCATGCTAGCAAAGCAAAAACTTAACCCTCTGACTCCCTCACCCTGTCCACCAGCTTCTTACATTGTCAACCATGCTAGCAAAGCAAAAACTTAACCCTTTGACTCCCGCACCATGTCCACCAGCTTCTTACATTGTCAACCATGTTAGCAAAGCAAGAACGTAACCCTTTGACTCCCGCATCCTGTCCACCAGCATCCTGCATTGTCAACCATGCTAGCATAGCAAAAACTTAACCCTTTGACTCCTTCACCCTGTCCACCAGCTTCCTTCATCGTCAGCCATGCTAGCAAAACAAAAATTTAAACCTTTTGACTCCCACACCCTATCCACCAGCTTTCTGCAGGAAGCTGGTGGATAGGGTGAGGGAGTCAAAGGGTTAAGATTTTGAAGTTGGTGGTCAGGTACGGGAGTCAAAGGGTTAAGTTTTCTGTTTTTTTTCTTCTTTCTTCTTTTCTCTCTCTCTCTCCCCTCTTCCCCTCTCTCTTTCACCCTTCTCTCTTTCGCGTTGTGTATATATCGGTGGCCTTTACAATAAACCATGTGTCAATTTCTTTCTCTCTCTCTCTCTCTCCCTCTCTTTGTCAGTCTATGTCTCTCGCTCTCAGTCTCTCTCTCCCTCTCTTTCACACACAATATCTCACTATGTCTCTCGTTCTCTCTCTCTCGCTCTTTGTCTCTCCTCTTTCACACAATCTCTCACTCTCTCGTTCTATCTCTCTCACCCTCTCTATCTCTCTCACACACACACACTCTCTCTCACTCTATGTCTCTCTCTCACCCTTTCTCTCTCTCTCTATCCTCTCTTACACAAACACACTCTCTCTCACTCTGTCTCTCTCTCACCCTTTCTCTCTCTCTCTATCCTCTCTCACACACACACACTCTCTCTCACTCTGTCTCTCTCTCACCCTTTCTCTCTCTCTATCCTCTCTCACACACACACACTCTCTCACTCTGTCTCTCTCTCACCCTTTCTCTCTCTCTCTCTATCCTCTCTCACACACACACACTCTCTCTCACTCTGTCTCTCTCTCACCCTTTCTCTCTCTCTCTATCCTCTCTCACACATACACACTCTCTCTCACTCTGTCTCTCTCTCTCACCCTTTCTCTCTCTATCCTCTCTCACACACACACACTCTCTCTCACTCTGTCTCTCTCTCACCCTTTCTCTCTCTCTCTATCCTCTCTCACACACACACACACACTCTCTCACACCCTTTCTCTCTCTCTCTATCCTCTCTCACACACACACACTCTCTCTCTCTCTGTCTCTCTCTCACCCTATCTCTCTCTCTCTATCCTCACACACACACACACTCTCTCTCTCACCCTTTCTCTCTCTCTCTATCCTCTCTCTCTCACACACACACACACTCTCTCTCACTATGTCTCTCTCTCACCCTTTCTCTCTCTCTATCCTCTCTCACACACACACTCTCTCTCACTCTGTCTCTCTCTCTCTATCCTCTCTCTCTCTCTATCCTCTCTCACACACACACTCTCTCTCTCTCTCACCATCTCTCTCTCTATCCTCTCTCTCTCGGCACAAGGTGATGGGGGGAGTGGGAGGGTACATATCTACTCGACGCTCTAAAAGTTAGTGTGGCAAGATGTGCGTGCAGCTGTAAATCTTGTTAACCCTCTATCTCCCAGCTGTCAATAACACTTGACAGAAGTGTAGCTCACAGCCACCAGTCTGCTCCAAAAGAGGCCACAGACTGCTCTTCAATCTCTATTATAAAGAAGACAGGGAGGGGAGGGAGGAAGGAGTGAGAGTGAGAGAGACAGAGCGAGAGGGAGAGCGAGAGACAGAGAGAGCGAGATTGAGAAGAGACAGAGATTGAGAAGAGACAGAGTGAGAAGAGACAGACAAACAGACAGAGAGCGAAAGAGAGCTAGAGAGAGATAGACGGACGGAAGAGAGCGAGAGAAGAGAGTGAGATGAAAAGAGACAGGACAGACGAGAGTGACAGAGAGCGAAGAGATAGAGTGAGACGCGAAGAGACAGACAGACAGGACATCGACAAGAGCGAAAGACAGAGAGCAGACAGAGAGTAAAGAGACAGAAGTGAGGAGACAGCGAGTGACAGAGCGACGAGAGAGGGACAACAGAGAGAGGAGGGAGAGAGAGGACAAAGAGAGAGAGAGAGAGAAGAAGAGAGAGGATAGAGAGAGGGATAGAGAAGAGGGAGAGAGAGAGAGAGAGAGAGAGAGAAGAGAGAGTAAGAGAGAGAGAGTTCAGACTTTGGAACACTTTTATCACTGAAGAGTAGTAGCATAAGGCACCACTGGACCTGTCTGTAAGTTCAGGTGCATACTGTTTGTAACCAGCCGACTGCTGACCCTGTCTTACAGCTAATTCTTGCCACTCTACACACATACACACACACATACAGACACACACACACATACATACACACACACATACATACACACACACATACATGCACACACACAACAACGTACACACACACACACACACACATACATACACACACGACACACACATACATACACACACACTCGCACACACACACACACACATACACTCACACACACATACACACACGCACGCACGCATGCACACAGACAGACACACATTCACACACAATCACACTCAAGCACACAGACACATACTTTCTCGTGCACGCACGCACACAAAGAAACACACACACAAACACACAATATAAACATTAAAAAAAACCCAGATAAACCATAAACGCACAACGTGAAACAAATGATAAAAATGAATAAATTTTGACGTTTAAATATGTGCCAACAGGTCCACCGCTTTACAAAAGCATGACGATGACAAAGACAGACACATATAAAGCCAATAATGTCAACCCTTACCAATAACAATAAAAACAACAACAACAATAATAACAAAGGAGAAGAACTGAAGGAAGACTTAAGAACAAACGGGGAAGGAGGGGAAGAGGGAGGAGACACGTTCAAGTTCATGCTGCTTATAGCCCAGCCGACTACGAGAGCCATATCAGGGCTAACACCACGTCTTAAAACAACCCGTTAAGATAAAAGACAACAGTTAATAAAAACCATGCTCACCATTAACCTTGCAAATCTAAAATGCAATTAAAGAAAAACAGACGTAAAATCACATCAGGTGAAATCTATTGATCTCTTGTAAAAACTGGAAAATTGCACCAAGAGCGACGTCTCGGAAGAGTTTCTTTAAGACCGCCGTGTAGTGCTTTTGTCTCACATCGTACAAGTCCCAGCAAATCGAGGAGGTGTCTGATGCTCAACGGCTCGTCACAGGTATACGGCATGGTGCTTCTTCATTTTTTATAAGGTACGAGCGAGTGTAGGATGTGTGACCCGTGCGTAACCTACACAACACTGTCTCTTACGATTTCCTGCAGCAGATGAGAGATTTTCTTCCAAGCTAGGGCGGATTTGGAAAAGCTTCATCTTCATACTTCATTCGAGTGGTGTCAGTAGTTTATCGGTCCCATCTTACCCCCATCCCACTTCCAAGACCTATCAGCGCATATGGCTTTGCGCTGGCTCATTAAGTCTGCAAAATGATTGCTGGTAGACTTTGGCGAACCTGTATGAAATTTTCTGTGAGATGAATCCCCCCGTGCAGAAACTCCTAAACTCCCTCACCCCCTCTCGTAGGTTCTCGTACTATCGGTCCACACACATAAAACATTAATTTTGTAGCCCTACATCTGTGGCCATTCAGCATACCATGACTGTACCGCTCACAAGGACCACTTGGCTTCAAAGAGAAACATAGGGTGGCTGTTCACTCTCTCTTGAGAAGAGAGAGAGAGAGAGACAGACAGACAGTGAGAAAGAGAGAGAGACACAAGAGACAGACAGAGAAAGAGACAGACAGACAGAGAGAGAAAGAGAGAGACAAAGACAGAGAGAAAGAGAGACAGAAAGACAGAGACACAGACAGAGACAGAGAGAGACAGACAAAGAGAGAGACAGAGAGAGAGACAGAGACAGAGAGAGAGAGAGACAGACAGAGAGAGACAAGAGAGAGCTCCTTAAAATGAATTGATTTACAAACAACGTAGGAAGAGGGAGTGGGGGGGGGGGGGGGAGAGAGTGAGACAGAGAGACAGACTGACTGACTGACAGAGAAAGAGAGAGAGACACAGAGGCAGAGAAGACACACAGAGAGAAAAGAGAGAAACAAAGAAATAAATGGATGAAGTGAGAGAGAGAGAGAGAGAGAGAGAGGAGAGAGAGAGAGAGAGAGGCAGAGAGACAGACAGCGAGAGAGAAAGAGAGACAGACAGCCCGACAGCCAGCCAGAGACAAATACAGAGAGACACATACACAGACAGATAGACAAAGAGAGAGAGAGAGAAAACAGACAGACAGAAACAGACACAAAGAGACAGAGACAGAGACTTCAAATCGATTTAAGAAGACATTTTCTTGTCCTTTTTCGTTAAAGAAAGAATGAACAGAGAAAGTGGGCAGAACGAAAAAAAAAAAACAAAAAAAAAAACAACAACAACAAAAAAGGCAAAAATGGGTAGAATGAATGACGCCAAGAAGATTAAGCGACAAAAGCCAAAATAAGTTGACAAGACCAGTTTGCTTTTCCGTTTCTCTTTTTCTGGGCGCACGCTCTCTTGGGGCCTCTGAACTGTCCGTCTTGGGAGCCACCAGGCAATAAACACTGACGTGATCGAAACCAACCTGTCAGTAAACCCTGACGTTACTGTAAACGGTGTGGTGTAAACCGTCAGTAAACCTTGACGTTACTGTAAATGTCTAAACCTGTCTGTAAACCTTGACGTTACTGTAAATGTCTAAACCCGTCAGTAAACCTTGACGTTACTGTAAATGTCTAAACCCGTCAGTAAACCTTGACGTTACTGTAAATGTCTAAACCCGTCAGTAAACCTTGACGTTACTGTAAATGTCTAAACCTGTCTGTAAACCTTTACGTTACTGTAAATGTGGTATAAAGCAACACAACAGTAAACCTTGACGTTACTATAAATGACGTGAGTAAATCAGCTGTCAGTAAACCTTGGTTTCACTGTAACCAACCTGTCAGTAAACCTTGACGTTACTGTAAATGACGTGGTGTAAACCAACATGACAGTAAACCTTGAACGTTACTGTAAATGTGGTGTAACCAATATGACAGTAAAACCTTGACGTTACTGTAAATGTGGTGTAAACCTGTCAGTAAACTTGACGTTACTGTAAATGACGTGGTGTAAACCGACCTGCAGTAAACCTTGACGTTTACTGTAAAACTGATATGATGTAAACCAAAAACTGTACAGTAAACCTTGACGTTACTGTAAATGTGTGTAAACCAGCAAATCAGTAAACCTATAACGTTACTGTAAATGTGGTGTAAACCAACCTGTCAGTAAACCTTGACGTTACTGTAAATGTGATGTAAACCAACCTGTCAGTAAACCTTGACGTTACTGTAAATGTGTTAAATCAGCTGTCAGTAAACCTAAACGTTACTGTAAATGTGGTGTAGACCAACCTGCCAGTAAACCTTGACGATACTGTAAATGTGATGTAAACCAACCTGTCAGTAAACCTTGACGTTACTGTAAATGTGTTTAACCGCTGTGTAAAGTTGATTAAAAATAAACCAGCCTGTCGGTAAACCTACGTACGTTACTGTAAATGTGTGTGTAAACCAACTGTCGGTAAACCTTGACGTTACTGTAAATGTGTGTAAACCAGCCTGTCGGTAAACCTTCGTACTGTATACTGCTAAATCATGATGTGTGTAAACCAGCCTGTCGGTAAACCTTGACGTTACTGTAAATGTGTGTAAACCAGCCTGTCAGTAAACCTTGACGTTACTGTAAATGTGTTAAACCAGCCTGTCGTAAACCTTGACGTTACTGTAAATGGTGTTAAACCAGCCTGTCAGTAAACCTTGACGTTACTGTAAATGTGTGTAAACCAGCCATCAGTAAACCTTGACGTTACTGTAAATGTGTGTAAACCAGCCTTCAGTAAACCTTGACGTTACTGTAAATGTGTTAAACCAGCCTGTCAGTAAACCTTGACGTTACTGTAAATGTGTGTAAACCAGCCTGTCAGTAAACCTTGACGTTACTGTAAATGACGTGGGTGTAAACCAACCTGTCAGTAAACCTTGAC
This sequence comes from Monoplex corrugatus, assembly GCA_030674185.1. Classification (NCBI taxonomy): domain Eukaryota; kingdom Metazoa; phylum Mollusca; class Gastropoda; order Littorinimorpha; family Ranellidae; genus Monoplex; species Monoplex corrugatus. The sequence goes on along the minus strand of JAPXFY010000025.1, from coordinate 7,538,442 downwards.
GTTACTGTAATACGATGTAGTGTAACCACTGTATAAATTGGTGTACTGTAAACCAACCTGTCGAAACCTTAACATTGACTTACTGTAAATGACACTTAATGTTCCTATTTGGTGGTGCTAGACTCGTGTTCCGAAATTCCTCTTTACCCCCTCCCTATTTCAAGACCCTGCCAGTGCTTGTGGTTTTGCGCAGGCTCAAGGCGTCTGCCAGATGATTGATTGCTGGCAGATCTGGGTGGAGCGTGTATGGAATTGTCTGAGTGCAATGAATCCCTTTAGAGCAAACTTAACTTCTCTTACAAGTGTATGTGTGTGGGAGGGGGGGAGGGGGGGAGGGGGTTGTGGTGTATGTGTGTAGCGTGTGTGTGTCTGAATAAGTGTTTGTATATGTTCTCTGTCTCTTTTTCTCTCTCTGTCTTCCTTTGTTTCTCTCTTTCTGTCTTTCTCTCTCTCTCTCCGCTCTCTCTCTCTCTGTCTTTCTGTTTCTGTCTGTGTGGTGTGTCTCTCTCTCTCCCCATGTCTGTCAGTCTCTCCGCGTGTCTGTCTGTCTCTCTCACACACACATACACACACCCGCACGCACATACACACACACTCACGTAAGCACGCAAACACACACACAAACAAAAAGAAAAACTAATGACACCAATCCAAAAAGATGGACCAACAGACAGACAGACAGACAGACAGAACTGACCAAGAAGACAAAATCCCCATTCCCAAGTTCTCTCAAAGGGTCAGTCAAAACGAGGTCGGCAGTGAGGACGTAGAGTCGAGAAAAGACGGGAGAAAAGCGGAAGGGGGGAGGGGAGGGGAGAGGGCAGTCACAAGAAAAAGCTCAAAATATGTGGCAGAACATTTCTTCTTCTTCTTTCCCCAACCCTCATTGAGTTCTTGAATACGTCAGCCCAAGGAGTCAGGCCCCTAATAGCATCGGCGTGATGGAGCTGAGACCCGCCATAAAACTTGACGTTAGTGTAAATCACCAGGAGGACCATTTTATCTCTAAGAGGGGCCAGTGACGGCTTTTTCTATCGACCTTAAGAAAGGGTGAGAGAGAGAGAGAGAAAGAGAGAGACAGAGATAGAGAGAGACAGATAGAGATAGAGACAGAGACAGAGAGAGACAGAGATAGAGACAGAGACAGAGATAGCGCAGCGAGCGAGCGAGCGAGTGAGAGAGAGAGAGAGAGCAAGCGAGCGAGAGCAAGGGAGAAAGAGACAGAGAATGAGAGACAGAGAGAGGAGATAGTAAAGAGAGAGAGAGACAGACAGAGATAGAGACAGACAGAGAGATAGAGAGAGACAGACAGAGAGATAGAGATAGAGACAGACAGACAGAGATAGAGAGACAGACAGAGAGATAGAGAGAGACAGACAGAGATAGAGAGAGACAGACAGAGAGATAGAGAGAGAGACAGACAGAGAGATAGAGAGAGAGAGAGATAGAGAGATAGAGAGAGACAAAACTCGTTCTCTCCTTCATAATGTCTCGCATTGACTATTGCAATTCACTCCTGTCTGGTCTTCCTGCCTCCACCATTCACATCCTACAGCGCATTCAAAACAATGCTGCACGCCTTGTACTCAAAAAAAAAAAGCTGACCACATATCTCCTCTCCTGGCACAACTTCACTGGCTCCCTGTATCAAAGCGCATACAGTACAAACTAGACACCATGTGCTACAAAAGCCTCAATAACGCAGCCCCCGATTACCTGTCAAGCCTACTTGAGATCTATGTTCCCTCACGTACCCTCCGCTCTGCCTCTGATCCTCTGACTCTTCGCTTTCCACGCACTAAGCTCAATACCTATGGTCCACGAGCCTTCTCTGTTTCTGGTCCACTCTCCTGGAACAAACTTCCTCTCTCAGTCCGTCAGCAACCTACTTTTGTCTCCTTCAAGTCCGCTCTCAAAACTCACCTTTTCTCTCCTGCATAAAATCCTAACCTCACTCAACCCTCCCCTCTGCAGCCTGTCTCCGCTCGGAGGGAATCACATGGTTATAATATATAATTGTATGCTATGCTCTCTATAATTTTCCATTGCTTTTATTCTTGCTTTTATTGCTTTTATTCTTTCTCCCCATTTATAGCCATGCGTGTGTGTGGGTGTGTGTGTGTGTGTGTGTGTGTGTGTGTGTGTGTGTGTGTGTGTGTGTGTGTGTGTGTGTGTGTCTGTATGTGTGCGTGCGTGTGTGTGCGAGCGTGCGTGCCTGCGTGTGTGTCTGCTTCAGCGCTTAGATTTGACTTTATCAAGATTTTGCGCTATATAAATATAGTAATTATTATTATTATTATAGAGATGAAAAAAATCACACCTGGAGAAGAAATGCGCACATGATTTAAGAATTTGAAGCTGACGTTGAATATTTCGCCAAATTTGTCACCAGTTTTTATTTATACAAACCTGAATACAAACGTATAAACATAAAGTACACTAAAACAGTATAAACATAAAGTACACTAAACAGTATAAACATAAAGTACACTAAACAGTATAAACATAAAGTACACTAAACAGTATAAACATAAAGTACACTAAACAGTATAAACATAAAGTACACTAAACAGTATAAAACATAAAGTACACTAAACAGTATAAAACATAAAGTACACTAAACAGTATAAAACTGGCCTATATCACCTAAATTGCTTCTGCTCATCACATTTCCTTAGAGCCAAAAATGCGGTTAATATTGCCAATCATCAATCCTCGTAGAAAGAATGTAGGACTTTATGAAACACATACAGGTGAATGGACCAGCCAGGCAGAAACCGATAGGAAGAAATGACAGAAAGCAAAGGAACAAGGCAGAAACAAAGCGAGTGACAGAGGAGACGATATTTCAACCACAGAATTTCCAGAAGGTGGGGATAACTAAGCTACGCACAAAAAGTTAAGGATCACTATGAGAAAACAGGTGCGTAATAAACTCAGTTCGCTACTGTTATTTATTTCTCAGTCCAGCCAAATTGTTATGAATTCTTGTTCAGCTGTAAGTGGGCGATGTTGTGTTAGTGCGAAAATTGCACGGGATTCTCTACTACTGAGCTTGGCCGCAAACGGAAAAGCGGAAACTTGCGAAAAAGGACCTTGTTTTGGACCGTTCTGCCTGAACACATTGCACAAGCCAGATGGAAAAACCATTATGCACGTGCAAGCACTGCTGTTTATGTGTGAGATGCTGTCTCTTGCTTGGCTTTATAAGAAGACATTCCACCAGTAGTAGGCCTGATCTGACAATGCCTCCACGACGAAAATTGAGCGAGTTTGAGAGGGGACGAGCTGTTGCATGGTTCCAAGATGGTGTTCCCAAGCGAGAAGTGGCCAGGCGACTTCAGGTGTCCATCTCGGTCATTGTCAGACTGATTCAAAGCTTCACAGCACCTGAGAGGGTCCATGAAAGACGCAGATCTGGTCGACCGAAGAAGACAAACCCACGTGAAGATCGTCTCATTGAACGACAAGCCCTGCAGACAAGAACAGCCTCTTCCAGCATCATTCGAAGGCAGCTGAGGGTGGCTACTAACATCAACATCAGCCAGCAGACCATACGGAACCGCCTTCATGGGTTTAACCTCCGTTCTCGTCGCCCAGCTGTACGGCCACGCTTAACTCCAGCCCATAGGGCAGCACGCCGCGCCTTCTGCAGACGTCACGTGAGGTGGACACGTCAGCAATGGTCCCAGGTCCTGTTCAGTGATGAATCACGCTTCACCATGAACCACAACGACGGCCGACTGAGGGTCTGGAGGCACCCAGGGCAACGCTTTATTGACACCACTGTCCAAGAAAAGGTGGCCTTTGGTGGAGGTTCTGTAATGGTCTGGGGGGCCTTCAGCCTTCACCACAGAACACCCTTGTATCATGTACAGGGTAACCTGACTGGCCTCCGATACCGGGATGAGATCCTTCGACCGCTGGCTGTGCCTACACTGCAGCAGATGGGACCGACGGCTGTCTACCAGGATGACAACGCTCGCCCCCACAGGGCAAGGGTGGTCAACGACTTCCTGCAGCAGTCTGGAGTCAACAGAATGGAGTGGCCAGCATGCAGTCCCGATCTCAACCCGATTGAAAACCTCTGGGATGAGCTGGATCGCAAAGTGAGGAGCAACCACCCCCCTCCCAGGGATGCCCAACACCTCTACCAGATGCTGCAGGCTGAGTGGCAGGCGCTTCCACAGAGGATCTTCACCAACCTGGTCAATTCGATGAGGACTCGCTGCGTCGAGTGCCAGAACAGCCATGGCGGTTACACGCATTACTGAACTTTTGGGAGCATCAGAATGCCCTGTCTTGTGATTTCAATGACTTTGGAAAATCAAATTTCGATACGTACCCACTTTGATCAAATGTACACACCAAACGATTGCTCGAAATTGAAGGCAATTGTGTATCGTTATCACTAAAGCATGGAATTAAATGTTTGCCAAACTTCAACGCATTGGCTTTCTTATTTTGAAAGTTATGAATTTTTGTGCAAGTGATCCTTAACTTTTTGTGCGTAGTTTATTTATACCAAAAGAGCCCTCGGCAGCCCCGTGGTGTTAAAAGAAAGAAAAACAGAAAAAAAAAGGGAGGGGGAAAAAAAAGACAAGTCTTGTGGAACAAATGATACCTGGCCTGAAAAGATGAAAAGCTAATTCTTTTGTAGTTTAAAGTTAAGCCTGAAGAGAATGAAATTGAAAAGTCAATTTGCAGTTTGAACCAGATGATGATAATCTACCATAAGAGACTGAAACTGAAAAGCCAATTTGCAGTCTGAAGGCGAAAAAAGACTGAAACTGAAAAGCCAATTTGCAGTCTGAAGGCGAAAAAAGACTGAAACTGAAAAGCCAATTTGCAGTCTGAAGGCGAAAAAAACAATCTCCCTGAAGAGACTGAAACTGAAAAGCCAATTTGCAGTCTTAAGGAGAAGAGATAAATCTGCCCAAAGGGATTGAAATTGAAAAGCCAAATACTTTGTTCTTTAATGACAGGCGGACAATCTGCCTGAAATTGAAAAGCCAATTTGCAGTCTGAAGAAGGAGGATAATCTACCAGAAAAGACTGAAACTGAAAAGTTAATCTGCAGGTTGAAGGCGAGGATATTATACGCCTGGAAAAGGTAAAATTGAAAAGCCAATTTGCAGTTTGAAGGAGGGGAGATAATCTGCCCAAAGGGACTGGAATTGAAAACCCAAACACTTTGTGATTTAAAGACGGGGCAGATAATCTGCCTGAAGAGACTGAAATTGAAAAGCCATTTTGCAGTTTGAAGACGAGAAGACAATCTGCCTGAAGAGACTGAAACTGAAAAGCCAATTTGCAGTATGAAGGACAGGAGGTAATCTACCATAAGAGACTGAAATTGATGAGCCAATTTACAGTTTGAAGGCGAGGAGATAACCATTACGATAATGACGGGTAGTGTGAATGTGGTGAGACAAAGACGGACCATCCAGTGTTTAGCACAACGATCACTGTCCTCAATGGACGGCTGTGTGGCCTGGCCTTTTACTGCTGTGTCACCTGGCCTTTTACTGCTGTGTGGCCTGGCCTTTTACTGCTGTGTGGCCTGGCCTGTTACTGCTGTGTGGCCTGGCCTTTTACTGCTGTGTGGTCTGGCCTTTTACTGCTGTGTCACCTGGCCTTTTACTGCTGTGTGGCCTGGCCTTTTACTGCTGTGTGGCCTGGCCTGTTACTGCTGTGTGGCCTGGCCTTTTACTGCTGTGTGGTCTGGCCTTTTACTGTTGTGTGGCCTGGCCTTTTACTGCTGTGTGGCCTGGCCTGTTACTGCTGTGTGGCCTGGCTTTTTACTGCTGTATCACCTGGCCTTTTACTGCTGTGTCACCTGGCCTTTTACTGCTGTGTGGCTTGGCCTTTTACTGCTGTGTCACCTGGCCTTTTACTGCTGTGTGGCCTGGCCTTTTACTGCTGTGTCACCTGGCCTTTTACTGCTGTGTGGCCTGGCCTTTTACTGTTGTGGCCTGGCCTTTTACTGCTGTGTGGCCTGGCCTTTTACTGCTGTGTGGCCTGGCCTTTTACTGCTGTGTGGCCTGGCCTTTTAGTGCTGTGTGGCCTGGCCTGTTACTGCTGTGTGGCCTGGCCTTTTACTGTTGTGTGGCCTGGCCTTTTACTGCTGTGTGGCCTGGCCTTTTACTGCTGTGTCACCTGGCCTTTTACTGCTGTGTGGCCTGGCCTTTTACTGCTGTGTCACCTGGCCTTTTACTGCTGTGTGGCCTGGCCTTTTACTGTTGTGTGGCCTGGCCTTTTTCTGTTGTGTGGCCTGGCCTTTTACTGCTGTGTGGCCTGGCCTTTTACTGCTGTGTGGCCTGGCCTTTTACTGCTGTGTGACCTGGCCTTTTACTGCTGTGTGGCCTGGCCTTTTATTGCTGTGTGGCATGGCCTTTTACTGCTGTGTGGCCTTTTACTGTTGTGTGACCTGCCCTTTTACTGCTGTGTGGCCTGACCTTTTACTGCTGTGTGGTCTGGCTTTTTACTGCTGTATCACCTGGCCTTTTACTGCTGTGTGGCCTGGCCTTTTACTGCTGTCACCTGGCCTTTTACTGCTGTGTCACCTGGCCTTTTACTGCTGTGTGGCCTGGTCTTTTACTGCTGTGCGGCCTGGCCTTTTACTGCTGTCACCTGACCTTTTACTGCTGTGTCACTGGCCTGTTTACTGCTGTCACCTGGCCTTTTACTGCTGTCACCTGGCCTTTTACTGCTGTCACCTGGCCTTTTACTGCTGTGTGGCTGGCCTTTTACTGCTGTCACCTGACCTTTTACTGCTGTGTCACCTGGCCTTTTACTGCTGTGTCACCTGGCCTTTACTGCTGTCACCTGGCCTGTTACTGCTGTGTCACCTGGCCTTTTACTGCTGTGTACACCTGCTGTTACTGCCTTGTGTCACCTGGCCTTTTACTGCTGTGTCACCTGGCCTGTTTACTGCTGTCACCTGGCCTTTTACTGCTGTCACCTGGCCTTTTACTGCGTGTGTCACCTGGCCTTTTACTGCTGTGTCACCTGGCCTTTTACTGCTGTGTGGCCTGGCCTTTTACTGCTCACCTAGCCTTTTACTGCTGTGTCACCTGGCCTTTTACTGTTGTGGGCCTTTTACTGCTGTGTGGCCTGGCCTTTTACTAAAAATCAATATCGGCAAGCGTGAATGAAAAGGAGCACATCGATACTTTCCCCATTTTCGATATTCCCTCTCCTCCATAGTCTGTTCGACACAGCCTCTGCTTGATACTGCCCCTCTGAACACTCCCCATCAACCAGCTTAACACGCTCCCCCTTGCTTGACACTTCCCCCTGCTTGACACTCTCCTCCCTTTCGACATACTCCCTGCTCGACACACTCCTTCCCCCCCCCGTCTAACCCCCCCTTGCTTGACACTCTCCCCCTGCCTGACACTCCCCTGCTGGCCGCACACTCCATGTTCGACACACTCCCCTGCTTGACATTCCCCTGCTCGACACACTCCCTCCTTGCTTGACACTTCCCCTGCTGCTGACACACTCCCCCTGTTCGACACTCCCCCTTGCTCGGACACTCCCCCTGTTCGACACTCCCCTTGCTTGACACTCCCCCCTGTTCGACACACTACCCTGTTCGACACATTCCCCTCTGCTTGACATTTCCCCTGCTTGACACACCCCCCTGCTCGACACACTCCCCCTGCTCGACACACTCCCCCTGTTCGACACATTCCCCCTGCTCGACACCCACCCCCCCTGCTTGACACTCCCCTCTGCTCGACACACTCCCCTCTGCTCGACACATTCCCCCTGTTTGACACACTCCCCTTGCTTGACACACTCCCCCTGCTCGACACACTCCCCCTGCTTGACACTCTCCCTCTGCTTGACACTCCCTCTGCTTGACACTCCCCCTGCTCGACACACTCCCCCTGTTCGACACTCCCCTTGCTCGACACTCCCCTGTTCGACACTCCCCTTGCTTGACACTCCCCCCTGTTCGACACACTCCCCTGTTCGACACATTCCCCTCTGCTTGACATTTCCCTGCTTGACACACACCCCTGCTCGACACACTCCCCCCTGCTCGACACACTCCCTCTGTTCGACACATTCCCCCTGCTCGACACCCACCCCCCTGCTTGACACTCCCCTCTGCTCGACACACTCCCCTCTGCTCGACACATTCCCCCTGTTTGACACACTCCCCTCTGCTCGACACACTCCCCCTGCTCGACACACTCCCCTGCTTGACCACTCTCCCCCTGCTTGACACTCCCCCTTTTGACACACTCCCCCTGCTCGACACACTCCCCCCTGCTTGACAATCCCCCTGTTTGACACACTCCCCCCTGCTTGACACATTCCCCCCTGCTCGACACTGTGAATACAAATTTAAACATAACGACACTAAAGCTGGTAGATAGGGCGAGGGAGTCAAAGGGTTAAGTTTTTGCTTCGCTAGCACGGTTGATAAATGCAGGATGCCGATGGACAGGGATCGGGAGTTAAAGGGTTAATAATCACACAAGCGCGTAGCGGTATTGACAGCTTAAGTGATTACATGAAGCCAATGTATCCTGGTTCATTTTCACCATCAGCAGGGTTCCGGCAGGCGCGTTATGGTGTTCACCTTGCTTGGTACAAATCACTAAAAAAAAAAAGTAACAATAATAAAAAAAAATAAAAAAGGGGGAGGGGGGAATTTAATAATCAGACATGCCTGTAGTGTTTTGACACGAACAACACTTCATCATCATCATCGTCGTCGTCGTCGTCATCACACCATCATCATCATCACCATGTGCCATGCAGCACAGCGTTGGCGATCATGGCCCTCCGTACGATTTATCCCTTGTCGCTGCACGTAGCCTACATCTCCCACCCTCTCTGTCTTCATCCACTGCGCAAATGTGTCCAATATTATTCTCCCTGGGTCTGCCTGGTGCTTTTTTCCCCTCCAACTTTCATTTTGTGACCAGGTGCTCTAATTTCTCTTCCCTCATTGCACGTCCTATAAATGTTGCCTGTCTTTTCCTATTCTTATTCATTAATGTTCTTTTTAGTGTCTACCTCCCTGAAGACTGTCCTCCTTTGTTTTCTTTGCTATCCATGGAACTCTCAACATTCTTCTCAGAAACCACATTTCAGCTGTCTCAATCAGGGCTTAAAACAGGAGGAAAAAAACCACTGAAACTAGTCCGACCTGAAACTTCTTCCAAGAAAAATCAGGGGCCATAACTTGCGCGCCGTTGCTATGAACGCTTGCAAGCCGATCACGGATGCCTTGCTCCTTTCGTTTTTATTGTTGTTGTTGTTTTGTTTGTTTTTTTGACAAACCGAAATCGCGGAATTCCGCCCAGACGCGGAACGTTTTAAGCCCTGCACAATCTTTTTCTGACTTTTCTGACTGTCCACGCTTTACATCCGTACGACAATATATAACACCGAAGAATTCTCTTCCTGATGCTGATTGATAGGCATTTGTTGGCAAGGAGGCTTGTCATGTTCTTTCTGTTATTGTTTGAATGCTGAAGACCACAGCAGCGAAATAAATCTGGAGATGGGAATGTCCACTTTTGCCAGAACAAGCGGCGGGAGATTCAAGTTCATGCTGCTTATAATTCAGCCGACTACTACAGCCAAATCTGGGCTAAGTTCATATCACTTATAGCCCAGCCGACTACTAGAGCCAAATCTGGGCTAAGTTCATATCACTTATAGCCCAGCCGATTACTAGAGCCATATCAGTGCTAACTTCATATCACTTATAGCCAAGCCAACTATTGGAGCCATGTCAGGGCTAAGTTCATATCACTTATAGCCCAGCCAACTATTAGAGCCATGTCAGGGCTAAGTACATATCACTTATAGCCCAGCCACTACTACAGCCAAATCTGGGCTAAGTTCATATCACTTATAGCTCAGCCAACTACTAGAGCTACATCAGGGCTAAGTTCATATCACTTATAGCTCAGCCACTACTACAGCCAAATCTGGGCTAAGTTCATATCACTTATAGCTCAGCCAACTACTAGAGCTACATCTGGGCTAAGTTCATATCACTTATAGCTCAGCCAACTACTAGAGCTACATCTGGGCTAAGTTCATATCACTTATAGCTCAGCCAACTACTAGAGCTACATCTGGGCTAAGTTCATATCACTTATAGCTCAGCCAACTACTAGAGCTACATCTGGGCTAAGTTCATATCACTTATAGCCTGGCCGACTACTAGAGCCACATCAGGGCTAAGTTCATATCACTATAGCCCAGCCAACTACTATCAGCCAATCTGGGCTAAGTTCATCACTTATAGCCTGGCCGACTACTAGAGCCACTCAGGGCTAGTTCATATCACTTATACTCAGCCAACTACTAGAGCTAATCAGGGCTAAGATTTATATCACTTATAGCTCAGCCAACTACTAGAGCTACATCAGGGCTAAGATCATATCACTTATAGCTCAGCCAACTACTAGAGCTACATCAGGGCTAAGTTCATATCACTTATAGCTCAGCCAACTACTAGAGCAAAATCAGGGCTAAGTTCATATCGTTCATAGCCCAGCCAAATACTAGAGCTACATCAGGCTAATTTCATAGCCCAGCCAACTACTAGAGCCACTCAGGGCTAAGTTCATATCACTTATAGCTCAGCCAACTACTAGAGCTCATCAGGGCTAAGTACATATCGTTCATAGCCAGCCAACTACTAGAAGCCATCAGGGCTAAGTTCATATCACTTATAGCCTAGGCCAACTACTAGAGCCACATCAGGGCTAAGTTCATATCACTTATAGCTCAGCCAACTACTAGAGCCACATCAGGGCTAAGTTCATATCACTTATAGCTCAGCCAACTACTAGAGCCACATCAGGGCTAAGTTCATATCACTTATAGCCCAGCCGACTACTAGAGCCCACATCAGGGCTAAATTCATATCGTTCATAGCCCAGCCAACTACTAGAGCTACATCAGGGCTAAGTTCATATCACTTAATGTTATAGCCCAGCCGACTACTAGAGCCATCAGGGCTAAATTCATATCACTTATAGCCCACCAACTACTAGAGCCATGTCAGGGCTAAGTTCATATCACCTATAGCCCAGCCGACTACTAAAGCCAAATCTGGGCTAAGTTCATATCACTTATAGCTCAGCCAACTACTAGAGCTACATGAGGGCTAAGTTCATATCACTTATAGTTATAGCCCAGCCGACTACTAGAGCCATCACAAGTTCTTATCACTTATAGCCCAGCAACTACTAGAGCTACATCAGGGCTAAGTTCATATCACTTATAGCCCAGCCGCTATTTGAGCATATCAGGCTGTTCATATCACTTATAGCCCAGCCGACTATTAGAGCCATATCAGGGCTGTTCATATCACTTATAGCCCAGCCAACTTATTATAGCCATGGTAGGGCGAAACTCATATCACTTGTAGCCGGCCAACTACTAGAGCCATGTCAGGGCTAAGTTCATATCACTTATAGCCCAGCCGACTGCTAAAGCCATATCAGGGCTAACACCACGTCAAAAACCACCCGTTAAGAAAAAGACAACAGTTAAAAACCATGCTCACCGTTAACCTTGCAAGTCTAAAATTCAGTTCAGTTCATATTGCTTATAGCCCAGCCGACTACTACAGCCATATCAGGGCTAACACCACGTCAAAAATGTCAACCAGGTTGAAATAAAAGACAACAGTTAAAAAACCATGCTCACCGTTAACCTTGCAAATCTAAAATGCAATTAACGAAAAACAGACGTAAAATCAGGTGAAATCTATTGATTTATTGCAAAAACTGGAAAATTGCATCAGGAGGGACATCTCGGAAGAGCTTCTTTAAGGAGTTTGCCGTGTAGTGCTTTTGTCTCACATCGTACAAGTCCCAGCAATCGAGGAGGAGGTGTCTGATGCTCAACGGCTCATCACACGGTATACACCACGGTGCTTCTTCATTTTTCAAAAGGTAGGAATGAGTGTAGGATGTGTGACCCGCGTGTAACCTACATAACACTGTCTCTTTATTACAGTTCCCTGCAGCAGATGAGAGAATATCGGCGGAAGGTGATGCATGACTCTGTTATTTGGATCACAGAGGACACAAGACTTGTACATACAATAAACCAATCTCATACGTTTGAATTAAAAACGTGGACCATTGAGGACACGCGAAAGTGTAAATCTGGACGTTATGTCACTGAGGTCAAAGAAGAAAAAGCGAGCCTAAGATTTGCCATCAGTCTAAGATTTGCCATTTTTTGAGGAACATGTTTGAATAGTGCTTTTTCAAGAACTTCTGACAATACTGACGTTACTATTATTATCATCATCATTATTATTATTGTTATTATTATTATTATTATTATTATTATTATTAGGCAAACACAGTGAGACGTCTAGCTGTCATGACCCCAGTGCTCAGGAACTTCAGACAATATTGTTATTATTATTATTATTTTTAATCATTATTATGATTATTATTATCAGGCAAATGCAGTGAGACGTGTAGCTGTTGTGACCCCAGTGCTCCAGCCTCCAACCCAGCAATTTCCACTGGCAATAGAAAAATCACCAGGGCCACTTCACCACACAAAATGGCCAGGGATGGAGTTTCAATCTCCGTTTGCAGAAGGGGAAATGAGCCTGGTTGGGATCAAATTGTGCCATTGATCTTTCTCTCTCTAATAAAAGGGAAGGGGGGAGGTATTTCTTCCCCCTCTCTGTCTCGCTAATGAAAGGAGACAGGTACTGATGTCTAATTTTTTTTTTAATTAAAAAGGGGTGGGTGGGGTGGGAAGGTACTGATCTCTCTTTCCCAAAAATAGGTAACGGGGTACTGACCTCTCTCACACACACTCTCTCAAAAAGGAGCAGGTACTGATCTCTGTGTGTGGGGGGGGGGGGGGCGTGCGTGCGTACGTGTGTGTGCGTGTGTGTGTGTGTGTGTGTATGTGGTTTTTTCTCTCTCTCACACACACACACACTTTCTCTCTCTCTCCCCCCACCCCTTTCTAAGGGACTGTAGCCTCAATGAATAATTCATCTTAAGTCTGTAGTCTCTCTCTGTTTCTTTCTCACACATACACTCACTCTCTCAAAAAGGGGTAGGTACTACTCGCTCTTCCTCTCTCTCCTTTCTCTCTCTAATAAAAAGGGGAAAGATTGTATTATCCCCACTCCTTCCCCAAATACCCCACCCCACCTTTTCTTTTTCTTAGGATCACCACACTGAGGATGTGGTTTCTCAGAAGAATGTTGAGAGTTCCATGGACAGCAAAGAAAACAAACGAGACAGTCTTGATGGAGGCAGACATAAGTAGATCACTCATAAGGAAGATTAGGAAAAGACAAGCAACATTTATAGGCCATTTTATGAGGAAGGGGGATTTGGAGCACCTGGTCACAACGGGAAAGCTGGAGGGAAAGAGAGCACCGGGTAGACCCATGGAGAGAATGCTGGACGGACTTGCAGAGTGGCTGGGGATGAAGAGGGTGGGGGAGATGCTGGGGGCAACGAGAAATAGAGATGGTTGGAAGTCCATGGTCGCCAACGCCATGCGGCAGGGCACCTGATGATGATGATGACAATTAGGTAGTTTCCTTTGTGCTAACTTTTTTTCTGATGACGATGACGAGGATGATAATCATGATAGCTACAGAGTTCCATCTAGGATTGAGACTGCGGTGACAGGGCTGTACTCTACTCGGCGCATGTTATGAAAATACGTCTTGACATCAACCAGGCCCGAGAGAGGTTGGGTTAGTTTTTACAATGCCATGATGATGACGACGACGATAATCATGATGGTGTGGAGTTCCATCTAAGACTGAAACTGCATGACATGGCTGTACTGGGCGCTTACTATTAAAATGCATCCCCAAATCAACCAGGCCCGAGAAATACCGATACATGCGGTGCTGGTCATGAGATTTGAGCAAAACCCTCGATGAAGCATCCGTGAAGTGGATGAGACTGGATCTATGGTCCCAGTCTTCCCACACGAGCCCATGGCACGCTCAACTCTGGGTAGAAGCCAGTTGGATCCGGAAAACACACACACACACACACACACAAACACACATAATATAAACCTTCATGAAGTTTGTACTTTAGAGTTAAATTTTCCATACACGTTGTTGATGTTAATTGTTAGTGTTAAGTTCTTGTTCCATTTTTCTATTTTCCCACATACTTATGTCTATTACTCTTGTCTCCTCTCTGCCCCAAATCTAACCCGCCCATCTCTCCATCTTTTTTCTCCACCCCCCCCCCCCCCACCCCTCCGTCTAATATCACTCATAGTGAATAGACGTTAAATCAAAGAACGAATGAACACAATGAACCTGTTCATATTGCTTATAGCCCAGCCGACCACTAGAGCCATATCTGGGCTAACACCACGTCAAAAAGAAAAGAACAACCCGTTAAGATAAAAGACAACAGATAAAAACCATGCTCACCGTCAACCTTGCTAAATCTAAAATGCGGTTAAAAGAAAAACACGTAAAATCACATCAGGTGAAATCAAAATGAACATAAAAGGACTGATGGGGATTGGAACCCACAACCTTCCAAACGGTAGTCAATTCATATTGCTTATAGCCCAGCCGACCACTAGAGCCATATCATAATATATAATATAATAATAATATATTTTATTTATATAGCGCAAAATCTTGATAAAATCAAATCTAAGCGCTGAGCGTATACATGCATACATACCTACATACATATGAGCGTATACATGCATACATACATGCCTACATACTTACATACATAAATCTAAGCTGAGCGTATACATGCATACATACATACATACATAAATCTAAGCGTATACATACATACATACATACATACATACATACATACATACATACATACGTACGCACATGCATACATAATAATTACAATATTTATATAGCGCAGATCTCGACAAAATCAAATCCAAGCGCCGAAAAGACACACACGCACACACGCACGCACGCACACACACGCACACACACACACACACACACACACACACACACACACACACACACACACACACACACACATGCATGGCCACAAATGGGGAGAAAAGAATAAAAGCAATAAAAGCAAGAATAAAACCAATGGAAAACCACAGAGAGCACATCATATACAATTATATAGACCGAAAAATACGCCGGTCTTGCCAGCACCCTGAAGAAAGCAGGTCTGCGGGTCAAAATCTTCGCCATAGAGGTCGGGGCAAGAGGGTTTGTGGGCACCTCCGCTTATGATCTCATGAAACAACTCGCCATTTCTGGGAAGAAGAGGACTAGAGCCCTTAAAGCGATGGCAGAGGCAGCAGAAAGGAGCTCAAGCTGGATCTGGGCAAGGAGGAACCAAAAAAGTGAACTTCATAAGGATTAAATTCCCTACAGATGATGTGTGCCCCGTTAGCACATTGGTAAAACCGCGTACCGCAGTTCTGAAGCGCAGAATCGCCCAGGTTCGATCCAGGAGTCATGACCTGGATGTGGCCCGGCCCCCCGAGAGTGTAAGGAATTCAGGGCCGAAACACTTGTCTAAAGGGGGTTACTTCTCTGAAGACCTTCTGTTGTCTAGCTCTCCCTAGAGTTTCTTTCTACCTGCACATGGTCAGTCCATTGACTTCCGGGAATAGTTCGGAGGACATTCGGGAAAGACCGAAGGACACTGGGAAAGACTAGATCTGCGGGCTTTGTGGGTTGGCTTCCCACCTTGCCTTTGATAACATGCCACGAGTTTTCCAAATGAAAGATGCTCCCAGGATTCACCGAAAGGGGGAGAGAATGATGAATCCATCGGCACTGACTCCATCACGACTGGAAACGCACAACGGACCATGATTAATGACCAGTTGGAATTTCCGTGTGCGTGTGGAAGGAGATTCACCACCAAACGCGGCATGAAGATCCACAGGACAAAAATGGGCTGTTTGAAGACACATACGAACCAGCAGCAGCGCACTGCGATAGCAGGTGAGACGTTGGATGACCAAGGCCAGGAATTAAACCATAGTGCCAAGGACATCCACGCTGACGGTTCTGATGCGGATTTTGCACAAGCTCTTAACGCCAAACGTGGAAAACTCAATTTGCCGCCTGCCGGTGCAAAAGAACAATGGGAGAAATTAGATGAGGAACTTGTCCTTAAGCTGAATGCGCTAATAGGGAACAGTACGCTGGAACACAAACTTGACACATACGGAGACATCATATACTCTATCTGCAGGGACACTTATGGAGTGAAGCAGCCAAAGACAAAAACGCCTCCCCAGAAATCCAGAAGACAGCAACAGATGGAGAGCATCCGGAGGGAGAAAAGGAAGCTTAAAAAGCGAATGAAAACTGCCTCAGAATTCGAGAAGCAAGGGCTCCTGGAACTCTGGAAAGATCTGAAGGCCAAACACAATGCTCTCAGCAAAGTGGAATCAGCAAGGCGAAGAGAGAGCAAAAAGAAGAAGACTCAAGATCGTTTCTTCAAAGATCCCTTTGACTTTGCAAGAAAGCTGTTTGAACAACCCAAATCAGGGACTCTCACAGTGGGCAAGGAAACCCTAGAGCAGCATCTCAGGGAAACATATTCCGATTCTCAGCGCGAGGCACCACTTGAAATCCAAAATCTGGTTTGGCCTGCAGCGCCAGAAGGAAAATTCAATAACAAACCACCAACACTGGATGAAGTGAAGAACGTAGTAAAGAAAGCCAGAGCCAAGTCAGCACCTGGACCAAACGGAATACCATACCTGCTCTACAAGAAATGCCCAAAAGTGCTCGAGTGGCTCCACAAGATGATTCGATCAGCATGGAGGAACCAGAAGATCAGCGACCAATGGATGAGAGCTGAAGGAGTGTACATTCCGAAGGAGCAGAACTCCAGCAG
Source organism: Monoplex corrugatus (assembly GCA_030674185.1). NCBI lineage: Eukaryota > Metazoa > Mollusca > Gastropoda > Littorinimorpha > Ranellidae > Monoplex > Monoplex corrugatus. Next base: position 7,521,574 of record JAPXFY010000025.1, on the reverse strand, counting down.
CATCAATCAGTTCAGGCCAATATCACTTCTGAACGTCGAGGGGAAAATCTTCTTCTCTGTTATGGCAGCAAGATTGACAAAATACCTGACTGAAAACAAGTATCTGGATATGTCAGTCCAAAAGGGAGGCATACCAGGAATGCCTGGATGCTTGGAACATGCCACGTTGATTTGGGATGCCATCCAAAAAGCAAGAACAGAGAAGAGAGACATTGACGTAGTTTGGCTTGATCTGGCGAATGCATATGGATCAGTTCCACACGATATGATCCAGCTGGCTCTTGAAATGTATCACATCCCAGAAAACATCCGAACAATGCTGAGGAAGTATTTCCAAGGGTTCTCAATGCGGTTCTCTACCAAAGAATACACCACGGACTGGATAGACCTAGAGGTGGGCATTGCAATGGGCTGTGCAATCTCTCCCATACTGTTCGTGTTGGCAATGGAAGTCATCTTGAAAGCTGCAATGAAGAGTTCAGGTCCAGTGAATCTGGGAGATGGATACCAGATGCCTCCTCTGAAAGCTTTCATGGATGACACAACAGTCTTGTCCACGGATGAGGAAGAGACACACCAAATCTTAAAGCAGCTGGATGAGCTGGTGGCCTCTTCAAGAATGAGGTTCAAACCTAAGAAATCCCGAAGTCTCTCACTGCGAAAAGGAAAAGTGGCAGATTCAGTCAAATTCATGGTAGCCAACCAAGCCATCCCCACTGTCACAGAAGAGCCAGTAAAAAGTCTCGGAAGATGGTATGATGACTCCCTGAAAGACACACAAAGGGGATGTGAAACCAAGCAAACAGCAGAAGAAGGCCTGAAGAAAATAGATAACTGCGGACTGCCAGGCAAATACAAAGTCTGGTGTCTACAGTTCATGCTGATACCAAAGCTGCTGTGGCCACTGCTAATCTATGACATTTGCACCAGCACAGTCGAAGCAATGGAAGCCAAAATCAACAAATACACAAGAAAATGGCTCGGTGTCCCACCTGGTCTCACTGATGTTGCATTCTACTGTCGTCAAGCAATGCTGAAGCTACCTCTGAAATCCATAGTGGAGGAATACAAAGTTGGAAAAGCAAGACTGTTGAGCATGCTGGAGGAATCGGAGGACAATATCGTGAGAGCAGTTCATCCAAAGCTGAGAACTGGCAGAAAGTGGAAAGTCCAAGAGGCTGTAAACAATGCCAAGAGAAACCTCAGCATCAAAGAAATAATTGGACACACGCAAACCAACAGACAGGGACTGGGAGCAACAAAAATGCAGTGGTGGTCCAAAGCCAAAGGGAAGGAAAAAAGAGACATGATCATACAGGAGTTGAAGGAAGAAGAAGATGTCAAAAGAGTGCAGAAGGCAGTCCAGCAAGGTCAACAGGGGCAATGGACAACATGGGACAGTGCACTCCAAAGAAGTCTCAGCTGGAACGATATGTGGCACATGGCTCCTCTAAGGATAAGCTTCCTCCTCAGATCTGTATATGACCTGCTCCCCTCGAATGCAAACTTAGTGAAATGGGGGAAAGCAGACGACCCAGCATGTCCGCTCTGTCAGAAGAAACAAACAGTGGAACATGTCCTAAGCTCTTGCAAAGTAGCGCTAGCCCAAGGAAGGTATACATGGAGGCACAACCAAGTTCTGAAAGTGATCACAGATGTGGTTAGCGAAAAAACCATGACCCCAAACGCACCAATTGCTATGACAACGTTCTACAAAGCAGGAGGGAAACAGGTCTGGCCCGAAAGGGCTATGACAACCAGCACATTGCCAAAGGGTCTTCTGGATGGAGCAGTCGACTGGGAGTGTACAGCAGACCTCCCAGAGTGGAGAAATTACCCAGATGTCATCAGCAAGACAGGCATGAGACCAGACATCGCTCTCCACTCTGACTCCTCGAAACAAGTGATTCTGATAGAACTCACTGTGCCATACGAAAGCAGAATGGAAGAAGCACATATCTACAAGACCGAAAAATACGCCGGTCTTGCCAGCACCCTGAAGAAAGCAGGTCTGCGGGTCAAAATCTTCGCCATAGAGGTCGGGGCAAGAGGGTTTGTGGGCACCTCCGCTTATGATCTCATGAAACAACTCGCCATTTCTGGGAAGAAGAGGACTAGAGCCCTTAAAGCGATGGCAGAGGCAGCAGAAAGGAGCTCAAGCTGGATCTGGGCAAGGAGGAACCAAAAAAGTGAACTTCATAAGGATTAAATTCCCTACAGATGATGTGTGCCCCGTTAGCACATTGGTAAAACCGCGTACCGCAGTTCTGAAGCGCAGAATCGCCCAGGTTCGATCCCCGGCGTGGGAAAAAAATAGACAACAGCAGAAGGGCATCCAGGAGTCATGACCTGGATGTGGCCCGGCCCCCCGAGAGTGTAAGGAATTCAGGGCCGAAACACTTGTCTAAAGGGGGTTACTTCTCTGAAGACCTTCTGTTGTCTAGCTCTCCCTAGAGTTTCTTTCTACTATATTAAAACAAAGTGATTCCCCTCCGAGCGGAGACAGGCTGCAGAGGGGGGTTGAGTGAGGTTAGGATTTTATGCAGAGGAGAAAAGGTGAGTTTTGAGAGCGGACTTGAAGGAGGCAAAAGTACATTGCTGACGGACTGAGAGAGGAAGTTTGTTCCAGGAGAGTGGACCAGAAACAGAGAAGGCTCGTGGACCATAGGTATTGAGCTTAGTGCGTGGAAAGCGAAAAGTCAGAGGATCGGAGGCAGAGCGGAGGGTACGTGAGGGAACATAGATCTCAAGTAGGCTTGACAGGTAATCGGGGGCTGCGTTATTGAGGCTTTTGTGGCACATGGTGTCTAGTTTGTACTGTATGCGCTTTGATACAGGGAGCCAGTGAAGTTGTGCCAGGAGAGGAGATATGTGGTCAGCTTTTTTCTTTTTGAGTACAAGGCGTACAGCATTGTTTTGAATGCGCTGTAGGATGTGAATGGTGGAGGCAGGAAGACCAGACAGGAGTGAATTGCAATAGTCAATGCGAGACATTATGAAGGAGAGAACGAGTTTTGCAGTTGTTTCAACAGAGAGATACTTCCTGATCAGGCTTATACGATGGAGATGATAGTAGCAAGATCTGGCAGTTTGAGAAACAAAGTTGTTCATGGACAGGGTAGAGTCAATGCAGACACCAAGGTTTTTAGCTGAATCAGAAATTGGGACTGATGTGTTACATAATGGGAGAGAAAGAGGAGGCAGCTGAGAAAGTTTCTGACGGGTGCCAATGAGGATAGCTTCTGTCTTGTCGTCATTAAGCTGAAGTCAGGGCTAACACCACGTCAAAAAGAAAAGAACAACCCGTTAAGATAAAAAACAGATAAAAACCATGCTCACCATCAACCTTGCAAATCTAAAATGCCATTAAAGAAAAACACGTAAAATTACATCAAGTCAAATCTATTGATCTCTAGTAAAAACTGGAAAATTGCATCAGGAGGGACGTCTCGGAAGAGCTCCTTTAAGGAATCTGCCGTGTAGTGCTTTTGTCTCACATCGTACAAGTCCCAGCAATCCAGGAGGAGGTGTCGGATGCTCAACGGATCATCACACGGTATACACCATGGTGCTTCTTCATTTTTCAAAAGGAACGAGTGAGTGTAGGATGTGTGACCCGTGCGTAACCTACATAACACTGTCT
>JAPXFY010000025.1:7455431-7507931 GCA_030674185.1 Monoplex corrugatus | reverse complement strand
TGTCATTTTGTGTCCGCGCCTGCAAAATTGCCTATGCGCGCGCGGGTCTGCTCGCGTATATATGCACGGACGCGAGTGCACATGCGTTCATGCGTGTGGAGTGTGCGCGTGCGTGTGTGTGTGTGTACAGGCACCAAACGATAGACCCATAGACGCCTGACAACGGTGTTTTTTAGGGCAATGAAAATAAAGCGTCTTTCACCGAATCACAAAGCGGGCACAGACACACACAGGGCCGATTCTTATGAAGACGGGCACTCCTCTGCTTGTTTCGGCTATCTGTTGGCTAAACAAGAATAACTGACACACACTGGAATCCTCCCTCTCCTTCCCCCCCCCCCCACCCCCCGCCCGTCCCCCTTCCTCTCCATCCCCTTTCCCCCATCTCTGTCTGTCTCTGTGTCTGTCTGTCAATAGCTCCGTCTTTCAAACTCTGTCAGTCTGTCTGTCTGTCCGCCTGTCTAGCTGTCTCTCTCTGTCCGTCTGCTTGTCTGTCAGGGTGACTGTCTCTCTGTCCGTCCGTCTGTTTCTCTGTCTGTCTCTTTCTCAGTCTGTCTCTCTGTCCATCTGTCTGGCTCTCTCTTCTCTGTCTGTCCGCCTGTCAAGCTGTCTCTCTGTCCGTCTGCTTGTCTGGGTGACTGTCTCTCTATCCGTCCGTCTGTTTCTCCGTCTGTCTATCCGTCTGTCTGTCCATCTGTCTGGCTCTCTCTTCTCTGTCTGTCCGCTGTCTAGCTGTCTCTCTGTCCGTCTGCTTGTCTGGGTGACTGTCTCTTGTCCGTCCGTCTGTTTCTCCGTCTGTCTGGCTCTCTCCGTCTGTCTATCCGTCTGTCTGTCCATCTGTCTGGCTCTCTCTTCTCTGTCTGTCTGTCCGTCCGTCTGTCTGTCTCCCTCTCTCGCGTGTGATATCCACGTGGTCCTGTGTGCGCTTCATTTCCAGCGAGGTGTTCAACAAGGAACTGGTTGTCAGAGAACAAAAGGAAATGGTTTCTTACGCTTTGATTCGTTTATTTTCGTGCTAAGAACAGAACTCTTACGTAATTTTGGATTTTTAGGGTGACTGCGGGTGGCTGTGATGTCACTGTACCCCACTGATGGTGGGGGTGGCTGTGATGTCACTGTACCCCACTGATGGTGGGGGTGGCTGTGATGTCACTGTAACCCACTGATGGTGCGGGTGGCTGTGATGTCATTGTACCCACTGATGGTGCGGGTGGCTGTGATGTCACTGTACCCCACTGATGGTGGGGGTGGCTGTGATGTCACTGTAACCCACTGATGGTGGGGGTGGCTGTGATGTCACTGTAACCCACTGATGGTGGGGGTGGCTGTGATGTCACTGTAACCACTGATGGTGGGGGTGGCTGTGATGTCACTGTAACCCACTGATGGTGGGTGGCTGTGATGTCATGTAACCCACTGATGGTGGACAGATGAAGGCCATGTATAAAATTGTTTGAGGTTTTTATTTCTGTGATGGTAGAAAGAAACTCTAGGGAGAGCTAGACAACAGGTTCTTCAGAGAAGTAACCCCCTTTAGACAAGTGTTTCGGCCCTGAACTCCTTACACTCTCGGAGGGCCGGGGCCACATCCAGGTCATGACTCCTGGATGCTCTTCTGCTGTTGTCTATTTTTTTTTTTTTTTTGTTTCCCCCACGCGGGGAGCGAACCTGGTGATTTGCGCTTCAGAACTGCGGTACGGTTTTACAATGTGCTAACGGGGCAACATCATCTGTAGGAATTTAATTCTTATGAATTCACTTTTGTTCTCCTTGCCAGATCCAGCTTGTGATTGTTATACAGGGTGATACACATCGGTGAGGTCTGTTTGTACATTGGGGCTGGTTGTGTTTACATACACACGCAGGTTGTGTTTACATACACAGGCTGGTTGTGTTTACATACACACGCTGGTTGTGTTTACATACACATGTGGTTGTGTTTACATACACACGCAGGTTGTGTTTACATACACACGCAGGTTGTGTTTACATACACATGGGTTGTGTTTACATACACATTGGTGGTTGTGTTTACATACACACGCAGAGTTGTGTTTACATACACACGCAGGTTGTGTTTACATACACATGCTGGTTGTGTTTACATACACATGCAGGTTGTGTTTACATACACATGCAGGTTGTGTTTACATACACATGCTGGTTGTGTTTACATACACATGCTGGTTGTGTTTACATACACATGCATGGTTGTGTTTACATACACATGCTGGTTGTGTTTACATACACATGCTGGTTGTGTTTACATACACATGCAGGTTGTGTTTACATACACATGCAGGTTGTGTTTACATACACATGCAGGTTGTGTTTACATACACATGCAGGTTGTGTTTACATACACAAGCAGGTTGTGTTTACATACACAAGCAGGTTGTGTTTACATACACAAGCAGGTTGTGTTATAATAATAATAATAATTAATAATTACAATATTTATATAGCGCAAAATCTTGATAAAATCAAATCTAAGCGCTGAAGCAGACACACACGCACGCACGCACGCACGCACACACACACACCGCATGGCTATAAATGGGGAGAAAGAATAAAAGCAATAAAAGCAATAAAAGCAAGAATAAAAGCAATGGAAAATTATAGAGCATAGCATATACAATTATATACTCCTAATCATAATTTAAGGGCCACTTCTTCCTTCCTCTCTAATTTTAAGTTGAAATAATTGACAATGTTTAGAATTGATTCTATGTTTTATTTCATCATTTCCACACCTGTTTTGGAAAAAGAAATTAGCACAATGACCCATTAGTGAACAGCACATGCATTTAAAGGAACATCCCCCCCTTTTCAAAAAACAGAAAGTGTCAGATTTGGCCAATCTGTTTTCAATATCGCGTGTGTCCGCCCCGAGCCTGGATGCATGCTTCACAGCGCCGATGCATCGACCCCACAAGGGTACGGAGTGTGTCCTGAGGGATGGCCGCCCACTCGATCTGCAGGATGTCGACCAGCCTGGCCAGGGTGCCCGGTGGGGGGTGGTTGTCCCTGATGCGCCTCCCGAGCACATCCCAGAGGTGTTCAATTGGGTTCAGGTCAGGTGAGCACGCTGGCCAGGCCATTACGGACGACTTCATGCTGCTCCAGGAAGTCGGTCACAAGGCGTGCTCGATGCGCAGGTGCATTGTCGTCCTGGAAGATGGCGCCTTGACCAAGGTCCACAAGCGCAGGCAGTGCCACGGCCGCCAGAACCTCGTCCCGGTACCGGACCCCGTTCAGGATGCCGTCAATGGGGAGCAGGGGGGTCCGGGTACCACGGCTCATGCCACCCCACACCATCACCGACCCGCCGCCGTACCGGTTATGCTCTTGGACAGTGGCGTCAGCGAACCTCTCCCCTTGACGTCGCCACACCCGAGCCCGGCCATCGTTAAAGGTCAGGGTGAACCTGGACTCATCCGAAAACAAGACCCGGGCCCACTGTTGCCTTGTCCAGGTCACGTGCTCCCTGGCCCAGGTCATGCGGCGCACTCTGTTGACCGGTGACAGCACGGGTCGGACGGCCGGTCTCCGTGACCTCAAGTTTGCCTCATGTAGCCGTCTTCTCACCGTGCTGCAGCTGATGTTGGCACCTGTTGCGTCCCTCAGCTGACCCCTCAAGGTCACCGCAGTGGATGCCCTTTCCCTCAGGACGGAGAGGGCAAGGTAGCGGTCTTGCTGTCTTGTCGTTACTCTGGGTCGACCCGTGTGACGCCTTTCCTGGACTGCTCCAGTCTCATTGAAGCGCTCCAGCAGTCTCTGGATTGTGGAATGCGACACTTCAAGTCGTCTAGCAACTTCCCGCTGCGCTAGGCCTTCATCAAGCAGAGCGAGGGCTCTCCCCCGCTGCTCATCCGTCATCCGTCGTCTTGCAAGCATGGTTAAAACGAACCAAGAACGGGTCCTTTTTATCCTCGTCTGCGGGCAACTTTGGCTGGAGTAGTGTTCAAAAAGGGCTTGCCTTGCACGTGCAAAGCGAATTTTGTCGCTACCTTGCCTGCGTCGTCAGAGAGACCCTGCTGAAGATTCGACAATTTCGTGTGGAAATTGTCTTCCTTGGGCCGCCCATTGCAAATCGGCAAATCCCCAAACACGTGCCAAAAGGAAACTGCAATGTTGTCTGAGCTCTTATCCATTCAGTTACGGCAACGAATTGGAGAAAAGAGTAAGAGAAAATAGGTTATTTCTCCTTTCAAAAATTGACTCAAAAACGTTCCTGGCCCTTCAATAATGACGTGTAGTATATATTATAACCATGTGATTCCCCTCCGAGCGGAGACAGGCTGCAGAGGGGGGAGGGGGGTTGAGTGAGGTTAGGATTTTATGCAGAGGAGAAAAGGTGGGTTTTGAGAGCGGACTTGAAGGAGACAAAAGTAGGTTGCTGACGGACTGAGAGAGGAAGTTTGTTCCAGGAGAGTGGACCAGAAACAGAGAAGGCTCGTGGACCATAGGTATTGAGCTTAGTGCGTGGAAAGCGAAAAGTCAGAGGATCAGAGGCAGAGCGGAGGGTACGTGAGGGAAGATAGATCTCAAGTAGGCTTGACAGGTAATCGGGGGCTGCGTTATTGAGGCTTTTGTAGCACATGGTGTCTAGTTTGTATTGTATGCGCTTTGATACAGGGAGCCAGTGAACTTGTGCTAGGAGAGGAGATATGTGGTCAGCTTTTTTCTTTTTGAGTACAAGGCGTACAGCATTGTTTTGAATGCGCTGTAGGATGTGAATGGTGGAGGCAGGAAGACCAGACAGGAGTGAATTGCAATAGTCAATGCGAGACATTATGAAGGAGAGAACGAGTTTTGCAGTTGTTTCGACAGAGAGATACTTCCTGATCAGCCTTATACGATGGAGATGATAGTAGCAAGATCTGGCAGTTTGAGAAACAAAGTTGTTCATGGAGAGGGTAGAGTCAATGCAGACACCAAGGTTTTTAGCTGAATCAGAAATTGGGACTGATGTGTTACATAATGGGAGAGAAAGAGGAGGCAGCTGAGAAAGTTTCTGACGGGTGCCAATGAGGATAGCTTCTGTCTTGTCGTCATTAAGCTGAAGTTTATTGTGTGTCATCCAGTTCTTAATGTCCAAGTAACACTCAGTGGTGCGAGTCAACAGGCGCTGTATATTATCAGGTGAGTCACTGTCTTGAAGTTGGGTGTCATCAGCATAGAAGTGGTGTTTTATAGAGTGGGAGTTGATGATGGTGGACAGGGGGGAGGTGTAAAGAGTGAAAAGAACAGGGCCAAGGACAGATCCTTGTGGAACACCACAGGTCAGGTATGCAGGTATGTGTTTACATACACATGCAGGTTGTGTTTACACACACATGCAGGTTGTGTTTACACACACATGCTGGTTGTGTTTACATACACATGGTGGTTGTGTTTACATACACACGCTGGTTGTGTTTACATGCACACGATGGTTGTGTTTACACACACATGCTGGTTGTGTTTACATACACATGGTGGTTGTGTTTACATACACACGCTGGTTGTGTTTACATGCACACGATGGTTGTGTTTACACACACATGCTGGTTGTGTTTACATACACACGTGGTTGTGTTTACATACAACGCAGGTTGTGTTTACATACACACGCAGGTGAGTGTTTAAAAACACAGCAGCTTGTGTTTACAACACGACGCAGGTTGTGTTTACATACACACGCAGGTTGTGTTTACACACACACGCAGGTTGTGTTTACATACACACGCTGGTTGTGTTTACAACACAGCTGGTTGTGTTTACATACACACGCTGGTTGTGTTTACATACACATGGTGTGGTTGTGTTTACATACACATGTGGTTGTGTTTACATACACATGCTGGTTGTGTTTACATACACATGTGGTTGTGTTTACATACACATGCTGGTTGTGTTTACATACACATGCTGGTTGTGTTTACATCACATGCTGGTTGTGTTTACATACACATGCGGTTGTGTTTACAACACATGGTGGTTGTGTTTACATACACATGCTGGTTGTGTTTACATACACAGCTAGGTTGTGTTTACATACACATGTGGTTGTGTTTTACATACACATGTGGTTGTGTTTACATACACATGCTGGTTGTGTTTACATACACATGCTGGTTGTGTTTACATACACATCTGGTTGTGTTTACATACACATGACTGGTTGTGTTTACATACACATGCTGGTTGTGTTTACATACACATGGCATGGTTGTGTTTACATACACATGGTGGTTGTGTTTACATACACATGCAGGTTGTGTTTACATACACATGCTGGTTGTGTTTACATACACAAGCAGGTTGTGTTTACATACACAAGCAGGTTGTGTTTACATACACAAGCAGGTTGTGTTTATACACACAAGCAGGTTGTGTTTACATACACATGCAGGTTGTGTTTACATACACATGCTGGTTGTGTTTACATACACAAGCTGGTTGTGTTTACATACACATGCTGGTTGTGTTTACATACACATGCTGGTTGTGTTTACATACACACGCAGGTTGTGTTTACATACACATGCTGGTTGTGTTTACATACACATGCAGGTTGTGTTTACATACACATGCTGGTTGTGTTTACATACACACGCAGGTTGTGTTTACATACACATGCTGGTTGTGTTTACATACACATGCAGGTTGTGTTTACATACACATGCTGGTTGTGTTTACATACACATGCAGGTTGTGTTTACATACACATGCAGGTTGTGTTTACATACACATATGGTTGTGTTTACATACACATGCAGAGAAGATATAGACCACATCCACACGCAAAGTAGGGGACTCATGATCTCACAAACACACAGCTTAGCAGAAAATGATAGGAAGACATGACAGAAAGCAGAGAAGCAAGCAGAAACAATGAAAGTGACAGAAAAAAGGACACTTGCAATCACAGAATTTCCAGAAGGTGGGGATACTATTTGTACTGCCGGCTTATACTGATGGCAAAGACACCACACAAAATGCATTATTTTTCTAAAACCCAGCCGACTGCGCAGAGCCATATCTGGGCTATAACCATCTCAAAACGTACACAATACCTCACTGGAGAAAAAACACCTGAAAAATATAATGAAGTACACACATCAATGCATTCGCGCACATAATCTAAGGATATGCCCCTGGCGTTGACCATCCGTCTAATTTTATCACACGGGGATTTAAAAAAAAAACAAGCCTGACTACAAATATACTTTACTTCATATCGCTTATGACCCAGCCGACTACTAGAGCCATATCAGGGCTAACACCGCGTCAAAAACGACATCCCAGTTAAGATAAAAGACAACAGTTAAAAACCATGCTCACCGTTAACCTTGCAAGTCTAAAATGCAATTAAAGAAAAAACAGACGTAAAAATCACACCAAGTGAAATCTATTGATCTCTTGTAAAAACTGGAAAACTGCATCAGGAGGGACGTCTCGGAAGAGGTTCTTTAAGGAGTCCGCCGTGTAGTGCTTTTGTCTCACATCGAACAAGTCCCAGCAATGAAGGAGGAGGTGTCTGATGCTCAACGGTTCGTCACACGGTATACACCATGGTGCTTCTTCACTTTTCAAAGGGTACGAATGTGAGTAGGATGTGTGACCCGTGTGTAACCTACACAACACTGTCTCTTTCTTATGGTTCCCTGCAGCAGGTGGGAGAATTTCTTTCAGGCTAGGGCGGATTTGGAAAAGTTTATCTGTCTGTTCATTCCAATCCTCCTGCCTGAGATTTCTCACGTAACTGTGTACTTTCGATTTGACATCTGTGTAAGGAATCAAGGAATTAGACATCTTTTCCTTTGTGGCCTTCTAGGCCAGGCAGTCGGCCTTTTCATTGCCTCCAATTCCAACATGGCCAGGAATCCAGGCAAAAACAATCCCATAACCTTCATTTGTAAGAGTAGAATACAGTTCGAAGAACGTCACAAGTTCAGGGTGACTAATGTTTCGGCCAGCAAATGCCTGCAAAGCAGAAAGGGAGTCAGAAATAATGAGAAACTCTATGTTTGGATTTATACACCATTTTTAGTGAACTGTGTACTCTGGATTTGACATCTGTTTAAGGAATCAACGGACATGGACAGCAAAGAAAACAAACGAGACAGTCTTGATGGAGGCAGACACAAGAAGATCATTGATAAGGAAGATTAGGAAAAGACAGGCAACATTTATAGGCCATTTTATGAAGAAAGGGGAATTAGAGCGCCTGGTCACAACAGGAAAGCTGGAGGGAAAGAGAACACCACGTAGACCCAGGGGAAAAATGCTGGACGGACTTGCAGGGTGGCTGAGGACAGAGAGGGTGGAAGATGAGCTTGCGGCAACAAGGGACAGATGCATAATGAGGGAAATGATTGCCAACGCCATGTGGCAGGGCACATGATGATGATGATGATGATGATGACGATGATGATGATGATGTAAGGAATCAAGGATTTAGACATATTTTCCTTTGTGGCCTTCTTGGCCAGGCAGTCAGTCTTTCCAGTTCACTTCAGTTCATAGTGCTCATAGCCCAGCCGACTACTAGAGCCATATCAGGGCTAACACCACGTCAAAAAACAAAAACAAACAAAAAAAACGTAAAGATAAAAGACCAGTCAGTCAGCCTTTTCATTGTCTCTAATACCAGCATGGCCAGGAATCCAGGCAAAAACAAAGTACCAGGTCAAAGAGTCAAGAAGACTCGCACACTCTGCCATGGACACAGATGGCTCCATCACTCCTCAATTCTCCTTTGTCCCATTCCGCCAGTTAAAGGTGGGTCCACACTCAAGACACACGCGACGTGCGCGTCACGATGCTGAATTACCGGCCCCTGTGTCGAACAAGGGCCGCCATGTCATATTTCTTCCTGTAACGGAACGGAATTGCTGACATGTTTACTGCCCTTCTCTGTGGACTTGATACCCTCTGTGGTTGTGTGTGTGGGGGTGGGTGGGGGTTGTAGTAGTAGTAGTAGTAGTTAGTGTGTGTGTGTGTGTGTGAGAGAGAATGAGAGGAGAGAGTGTGTGTGTGTGGTGGGGGTGGGGGTTGTAGTAGTGTGTATGTAGTGTGCGAGTATGTGAGAGTGAGAGAGAGAATGAGAGAGAGAGAGTGTGTGTGTGTGTGTGCGCGTGTGTGTGCGGTGTTGTGTGTGTGTGTGGGGGGTTGCAGTAGTGTGTGTGTGTGTATGTGAGAGAGAATGAGAGTGTGTGTGTGTGTGCGTGCGTGCGTGTGTGCATGTAGAGTGTGTGAGAGAGAGAGAGAAAGAGAGTGTGTGTGAGACAGACAGAGTGTGTGTGAGTGGGTGAGTGAGTGAGTGGTGTGTGTGTGTGTGTTGTGTGTGTGTGTGTGTGTGGCGCGCGCGCGCGCGTGCGTGTGTGTGTGTATGTGTTTATGTACATGCGTCTGTGAGTGACAGAGAGACAGAGACAGAGAGATACAGACAGTGGAAAACAGAGAGAGGAGTGTGTGTGTGTGTGTGTGTGTGTGTGTTGTATGGTGTGTATTTGCGTGTGTGTGTGTGTGCGTGCGCTAGTGCGAGAGTGAGATAGAGTGTGTGTGTACGTGTGCGCGCGCGAGTGTGGATAAAGAAAGTGGGGGGGGGGGAGAGGGGAGGGGGAGGGGGCTGGTCATCACGCGCAGACGTCTGGCCATTCCAGAAATTGACTGAGCCGCTGGAATTCTTTTGTTTCCTATAAATATTGTGCAAAGCTATACCATCTAGTAGAGAAACACACACATGGGGGACTCCTCGCTAATCGTTCATACAATGCTGTGGTGTGCTCATATCCCAAGTTATTGCTATTGCCGTTTTAAGCCCAGCCGACTGCGTAGAGCCATATCAGGGCTATAGCCGATTCAAAACATACACAAACTTCAACAGGAAAGAAAAGGGGGGAAAAAATTAATACACATATCAATGCATTCGCGCATATAAGCTAAGGAGATGTCCTGGCCTTGACCACTCCGTCCAATTTCTCGCACATGGGATTGAAAAGGCTATACCTGAATACAAATTTAAAGATAAGAAATCTAAAACGTATATAAAAACGGGTTTAAAATATCTGAAATTGCTTCTCATATCTCATTTCCCTAGAGCCAAAAATGCACTTATTCCTCTTCTCAGATTGGACACAGCAGCAGGGAAGTTTCAGTCTTTTTCTCATAATTTTTGTATCTGGTGTTTGTTTGTTTGTTTGTAATCTTACGCTTGACAAAGGCCAGTTGGCTGAAAATTTGCGCCTATTTGTCTTCTTGTATTAATAAATACGCGTTCGTATTCTTCTTTCGTGTTTTTTCTGGTTCCTGTTTGCTTGAACGCGGGCAGTCACACTTGTTTTGCACTTATTTTTGTTTATAGCCCAGCCGACTGCGTAGAGCCATATCAGGGCTATAACTGTTTCAAAACATACACAATACTTCAACGGGAAAAAACGGAAAAGAAAATTAAGAACACTATCAATGCATTTACGTGACACTGACCACTCCGTCCAATATATCACACAGAGGATGTAAAAAACACCTGAACACAAATTTAAACATAACTAAGGATACTCATCATCATCATCAGGTGCCTTGCCACATGGCGTTGGCGATCATGGCCTTCCATCTGTTTCTATCTCTCGTTGCCTCAAGCATCTCTTCCACTCTGTCTTCAGCCACTCTGCAAGTCCGTCCAAATCTTCTCCCTGGTGCTCTCTTTCCCTCCAGCTTTCCTGTTGTGAACAGGTGCTCCAATTCCCCTTTCCTCATAGAATGGCCTATAAATGTTGCCTGTCTTTTCCTAATCTTCCTTATCAATATCTTCTTTTGTGTCTGCCACCATCAAGACTGTCTCGTTTGTTTTCTTTGCTGTCCATGGAACTCTCAACATTATTCTTAGAAACCACATCTCGGCTGCCTGAATCTTGTTCTGGCTTTGCGTGTCGACTGTCCACGCCTCACAACCGTATTGGTTATATATAACATTCATGAACTCGCTTCCTGATGTTAACTGATAGGCATTTGTTGGTAACTTTTCGTCTTCTTGAATGCTGTTTTGGCGTGGCTGATTTTGCTGGCTATTTCTGATGTGCATCTGCCGTTGTGCCGTTTGCTGTTATTGTGCATGTGGGGATTTCATGTTTTTTTTTACTGATCGCCATGACTTCAGTCTTCCTGCTGTTTAGTTCCAACCCCTTACCTTTGCTTTCTATTTCAAGTATATTCACAAGGTTTTGTAGGTCCCTTTCACTTTCTGCACTTAGCACGGCGTCATCTGCGTATCGAATGTTGTTTATCATTTTCCTCCAACCATTAATCCAGGGTCTTCCTCTAGATTCCTCATGATGTGGTGACAAAACACAACCCTGTCCGATTCCTGTTTCGATGTTTTGGAAAGAGCTTATATCGTTTTCTATTCTCATTGCAGCTGTTTGTTCCCAATACATATTCCTGATTATTCGTAGATCTTTTCCATCAATTCATCATGTCTTACCCGATCGAAAGCCTTGGTATAATCAACAAAGCATGAATTAATCTCTCTATGATAATTCTTAGGATGTATATGGCATTAATAGTTCCTTTCCCTGCCACAAATCCACACTGTTCTTCTGCCATTTCTCTTTTTGATTCTATTCCTTGTCCTCATCATGATTATTCTTAATTGGATTTTTGTTACATGACTCAAACTGTGCGATGGAGTTCGCATCCTATAGCCCCTGTCTTCTTTGGAAGTGCAATGAAAATTGATTTTGACATATCTTTGGGGATTTTTCCAGTGTCGTAAATTTCATTCAGGAGGACTGTTATTTTTTCTATGCCAAATTCCTCCAAGGCTTCAATCATCTCTGTAGTAATGTTGTCTGGTCCTGGGGCATTTCCTGGTTTCATCTTTTTCAGTGCTGCTCTAACCTCATCTTTCATTATTGGTGGTCCTTCAACGTTCTTTCTTATAATGTGTTCTTCGTTTCTGTCACCTTCAAAAAGGTCTTTAATGTACTCTCCCATCTGTCTAATATTTTGAACTAAGGATACTATAACATATATAAGAACAAGCCTAAATTACCTGAATTTGCTTCCGTATATCTCATTTCCCCGGAGCCAAAAATGCACTTAATACATGTACCCAATTATCAATCATGAGAGAAAGTACGTCAGACTTTATAGAACACAGGTGACACAGGAAATTTCTAGCAGGGCATACTATTTATACTTAAAGTTGAAGTTCATATTGCTTATAGCCAAGCCGACTACTAGAGCCATATCAGGGCTAACACCGCGTCAAAAATGAGAACCAGGCAGAGAGAGAGAGAGAGAGAGAGAGAGAGAGAGAGAGAGAGAGAGAGAGAGAGAGAGAGAGAGAGAGAGAGACAAGACAAGACAGTGTGTGTGTGTTGCGCGCGTGTGTGTGTGTGTGTGCGCGCGCGCAGTGTGTATTAAACTGCCCATCCAACACACACACACACACACACACACACACACACTCTCTCTCTCTCTCCTCAGATTTCCCACCTCTAATATTCCTTTTCCAAAGACAGATTGGCGAATGCAGAACAGTTTCACGTCTGCAGCAGCTCAAATAATTCACAGTCACGCGCTACAGAACAGAATTAGATCACATGTTCCATAACATCTTTTATTCATCCATTCGTCTACAAGAAAAATAACGTATAAAAAGTATCCCCATGACAGATCTGACCCCCAGGCAGTTATCATTCAAACACTAATTTCATTGTACAAGCAGTATCCCTACGACAGATTTGCCCCAGGCAATTCTCATTCAAACCCAATTTCATTATATACATGTACGTAGCATCCCCACGAGAGATTTGCCCCAGGCGGTTCTCATTCAAACCTAATTTCAGTATATACGTAGCATCCCCACGACAGATCTGCCTCAGACAATTGTCATTCAAACCTAATTTCAATACATACATACATACATATATATATATAGAGAGAGAGAGATAGAGAGAGAGAGAGAGAGAGAGAGAGAGAGAGAGAGAGAGAGAGAGAGAGAGCACCCCACGAGAGATATGCCTCAGGCAAATTTTGCTGACACCCGATTTTACTATGCCCCTGGTAAATCTGTGCAAATTTGTCCAGGCAGAATTCAAGTTCGTAATCAGGTTCAGGTTCAGATTCAAGGTTCTTATTGCTTAAAAGCGAGCCAACTACTAGAACCACGTAAGGACTAAGGCCACATTAAAAACAACTGGAATACTACTACTAATAATAATAACGATAATACTAACAATACTAGTAATTATAGCATTTATATGGCGCCAAATCTTGACAGTTTACATCAAGGTGCACACACGCACCAGACACATGCATGCCATCAACGCAGACAATTTTACAACACGCGGAAATGAGGGGGGAAAAACTGATGGAAAGTTCAGTTAAGAAAACGGTTAAAAAAAAAAAAAAGCGCACAATTCTCCTTTCAAGTGAAACTGCATTTAAAAATATTTCCTATACCTGCAATCATATCAGATGGGGAAAAACGTCCTTTTCAAGTCCTAACAAGGAATCAATCTGAAAGTGCAAATACCCAACTTCTGCCATTCCAGTTTGCCGGTGCCGTTATCAAAAGCAGGAACACACCTTCCAAGACAAGCAAAATTCACTGATGCCCTTGAATCTGCCGGTTCGGTTCAGTTCATATTGCTTATAGCCCAGCCGCCTACTACAGCCATATCAGGGCTAACACCACGTCAAAAACGATAACCCGTTAAGATAAAAGACAACGGTTAAAAACCATGCTCACCGTTAACCTTGTAAGTCTAAAATGCAGTTAAGAAAAACAGACGTAAAATCTTATCAGGTGAAATCTATTGATCTCTTGTAAAAACTGGAAAAATTGCATCAGAAGGGACGTCTCGGAAGAAGTTCTTTAAGGAGTCCGCCGTGTAGTGCTTTTGTCTCACATCGTACAAGTCCCAGCAATCGAGGAGGAGGTGTCTGATGCTCAACGGCTCATCACACGGTATAATAATAATAATAATAATAATAATAATAATGTTTACTTGTATAGCGCATATTCCATATAAAAACATGCTCACCAGCGCTTTACATTTCGCAAGAAAGGCAAAAGGTGATAAAAAATGTTCACAATCACATACACAATAAGATAACAACAAACATTAAAGCTATACAAGTAAGAAGACACATAAGAAACCACAGAATATTAAAATTTAAACACTGACTTATGTAATGAAGAAAGATTAACAGATTTTTCATATGAATAAAGAGGCATACTGTGTTTATATATTGCTGCGTGTGTGTGCTTGCGTACGTGTGTGTGTACATGTGTGTGTGCGTGCGTGTGCGTTGCTGTGCGCGTGTGTTTGTAAGAATGTGTGTGTGTGTGTGTGTGTGTGTTGTGTGTGTGTGTGTGTGTGTGTGTGTGTGTGTGTGTGTGAGAGAGAGAGAGAGAGAGAGAGTGTGTGTGTGTGTGTGTGCATGTGCTATGTTTGCATGCGTGTGTGTGTGTTTATGCATGCAATAGTTGTACATAAAATTATAATCAATATTTTGAATGAAGATAAAAACAGAAAAATTCTAATCCATATACAGGAAAAACATTACAACTTCAGTATTACAGCATTAATACCTTGACAATCAAAATTCCTCACAAATTATGAACTATTCGCATATCATACATCACAATTTACATACAAACAAAGATTTGAAAAAGTTTCTTAAAGTATTTCAGTCTCTTTCCCACTCAATTTCTCCCCTATCCCTTCCTCAGCTGTACACATACAGTGATACACACACATGCTCACTCAAGCGCACACACACACACACACACACATACACATATGCACGCACACACACACCTTGCTCTATAGGCCCTTATACAAAATACTGTTATACAGGCAGGAGAGATTAGTCTGATGACAGACTTGCAAACTAAGGCTCTTCAGGTTAGATGAGTTTGAAAGAGGTGGGTTTTCAGATGCCGTTTGAAGGTTGAGAAACACCATGGTGCTTCTTCATTTTTCAGAAGGTTGAACCTGCCAGAGAAGCTTTTGCGGCCTGAGAATGTGTTACACATAGTCGATGTTTGTCATCTGCAATTTCTTTTCTCTGTCTATGGCTCTTTTTAAGACTATCACGCTCGGACACCGATTTTTTTTTTCTGAAATACAAGTCACTTTTGGAATCATTTTTTGTTACTTTAACTTGTTATAATCAAACTGGTTTATTATTCTTAGCATCATCTGTTATTATCATTACTATTATTATTACTGCTGTTCTTATTACTATTCTAGCCCTACCCTGTTCTTGTGACAACTTGGGTCAAGGTTCACACGCTGAGCAAGTAGAGTGTACCCTATCTCAGAATCTTGTGTGTGTGTGTGTGTGGTGTGTGTTGTGTGTGTGTGTGTGTGTGTGTGTGTGTGTGTGTGTGTGTGCGCGCGTGCGTGCGTGCACGCGCATTGTTTGTACTCTTTCTGCAAAGTGCAACAACCATGCTGTTGACATGGACTGTCCACGACGTGCGATTTTTTTTTATTATTATTTTTTTTATAATTTTTTTATATTAAATCTATTCATCTCGTGAAAACTTCAAAATTGCCTCAAGAGAAAAATCTGGAGAGATTCTTTAAGGAGACCACTGTATAGTGCTTGTATCTGACATCTTTAAGGAGACCACTGTATAGTGCTTGTATCTGACATCTTTAAGGAGACCACTGTATAGTGCTTGTATCTGACATCTTTAAGGAGACCACTGTATAGTGCTTGTATCTGACATCTTTAAGGAGACCACTGTACAGTGCTTGTATCTGACATCTTTAAGGAGACCACTGTATAGTGCTTGTATCTGACATCTTTAAGGAGACCACTGTATAGTGCTTGTGTCTGACATCTTTAAGGAGACCACTGTATAGTGCTTGTATCTGACATCTTTAAGGAGACCACTGTATAGTGCTTGTATCTGACATCTTTAAGGAGACCACTGTATAGTGCTTGTATCTGACATCTTTAAGGAGACCACTGTATAGTGCTTGTATCTGACATCTTTAAGGAGACCACTGTATAGTGCTTGTATCTGACATCTTTAAGGAGACCACTGTATAGTGCTTGTATCTGACATCGCCAAAGTCCTCGGAGCATGGCCTTCAGATATACAGAAATTGTGGCTTTAAGTGGAGTCTCTCTGTGTCACAATCCTCTCTTCACCATGTCCACAATCCTCTCTTCACCATGTCCACAATTCTCTCTTCACCATGCTGACAATCCTCTCTTCACCATGTCCACAATCCTCTCTTCACCATGTCGACAATCCTCTCTTCACCATGTCCACAATCCTCTCTTCACCATGCTGACAATCCTCTCTTCATCATGTCGACAACGCTCTCTTCACCATGTCGACAACCCTCTCTTCACCATGTCCACAATCCTCTCTTCACCATGTCGACAATCCTCTCTTCACCATGCTGACAATCCTCTGTTCACCATGTCCACAATCCTCTCTCTTCACCATGTCCATAATCCTCTCTTCACCATGTTGACAATCCTCTCTTCGCGGGCGCGCGAGTGTGTGTGTTTGTGTGTGTGCGCGCGCGCGCACGTGTGTGTGTGTGTGTGTGTGTGTGTGTGTGTGTGTGTGTGTGTGCGCGCGCGTGCGTGCGTGCGTGTGTGTGTGTCTGTTTTGGACTGCCCATCCACGACACGACACGACACGACACTTCACCACACTACACACACCTCCACTTACTCACCCCCCCCCCCCCCCCCCCCTCTAATATATTCCTGTTCCAAAGACAATGGGGAATACAGAACAGTTTCACGTCTGCAGCAGTCAAATAATTCACAGTCACGCGCTACAGAACAGAATTTGATCATGTTCCACATCTTTTATTCATCCACGTCTAAGAAAAAAATAAGAGACACACACACACCTACACACACACTCGCAAACGCACACACCGAAGAGAGAGAGAGAGAGAGAGAGAGGGGAGAGAGAGAGAGAGAGAGAGAGAGAGAATGATTATTTTCTATAACGCATAAGATTATCCCCCATGATAAATCTGGCCCAGGCAATTCTCATTCAAACATCGTTACATTATACAAGAAGTACCCCTAAGGCAGTTCTCTGATCGAAACCTGATTTTATCACGCCGCTGGTAAATCGGTTCAAATTCGTCCAAGTAGATTTGGTAAACAGCATGAAAAGTGTCTGGAACAGGTGAAGGACGCTGGCAGTCTCTCAAGTTCAAATTCACATTGCTTACAGCCCAGCCGACTACTAGAGCCATATCAGGTCTAACACCACGTCAAAAACGACAACCCAGTTAAGATAAAAGACAACAGTTAAAAACCATGCTCACCGTTAACCTTGCAAGTCTAAAATGCAATTCTAGAAAAACAGCCGTAAAATCAAATCAGGTGAAATCTACTGATCTCTTGTAAAAACTGGAAAATTGCATTCAGTTCAGTTCATATTGTTTATAGCCCAGCGGACTACTAGAGCCATATCAGGGCTAACACCACGTCAAAAACGACAACTAGGCTTTTTAAGATTTTATAGCCCAGCGGACTACTAGAGCCATATCAGGGCTAACACCACGTCAAAAACGACAACTAGGCTTTTTAAGATTTTATAGCCAGCCGACTACTAGAGCCATATCAGGGCTAACACCATGTCAAAAACGACAACTAGGCTTTTTAAGATAAAAGACAACAGTTAAAAACCATGCTCACCATTAACATTACAAGTCTAAAATGCAATTAAAGAAAACTATACTCAGACGTAAAATTATATCAGGTGAAATCTGTTGATCTCTTGTAAACACTGCAAAACAGCATCCAGGGCTTAAAACAGGAGGAAAAAACCCCACTGAAACTAGGGGGGTCGAGGGGAGGGCAAATCAGGGGTCATAACTTGCGCGCCGTTGCTATGAACGCTTGCAAGCCGATCACGGATGCCTTGCTCCTTTCGGGTTTTTTGTTTTTGTTTTTTGTTTCTTTTTTTTTTTATAAACCGAAATCGCGGAATTCCGCCCAGACGCGGAACGTTTTAAGCCCTGAGCATCAGAAGGGACGTCTCGGAAGAGGTTTTTAAGGAGTCCGCCATGTAGTGCTTTTGTCTCACATCGTAAAAGTTAAAATGCAATTAAAGAAAAACAGACGTAAAATTATACCAGGTGCAATCTAATGATCTCTTGTAAAAAACTGGATAATTGCATCAGGAGGGACGTTTCGAAGAGGTTCTTCAAAGAGTCCAGCACGTAGTGCTTTTGTCTCACATCGTCAAGTCCAAGCAATCAAGGTTCATTTCATATTGCTTAAAGTCCAGCCGACTACTAGAGCCATATCAGGGCTAACACCACGTCCAAAAAAAAGACAGGGAGGTGGAGTCTGATACTGAACAGCTCGTCACATGGTGGCAGTCTCTCATTGACACACGCTAAATCACACTGTCTGACGTTTTCTTCAGAAGGGGGCTCACTGCATGGGCGACAGGCAATAGTGCTTATTGTTATCGTTTCGTTTAAAGCACAGCCGACTGCGTACAGCCATATCAGGGCTATAACCGTTTAAAAATATCCACAGTACTTCAACAGAAAAAAAGAAAATTAAGTACACATATCAATGCAGTCGTGCACATAATCTAAGGACATGCCCCTGGTGTTGAGTACTGAAAGTGTGGAAAATTTAGTTAGTTTATTACTCATTAGACATCAACTTCAACATGTCTGGACTTTGTTCAAAAGAGATCCAATGTATTCGGAAATTCCATGTGCTCCATCCAAATCTGCCATCAGCAATTTTCTGGAAGACTTGTTTTTGTGTAAAGCCCAGTCGACTGCGTAGTACTGCTATTTTTGTTAAAACTACGTAGATCCATGTCAAGGCTATATAACCTTGTCAAACTATATAATACGTCAGGTTCATATTGCTGATAGCCCAGCCGACTACTAGATCCATATCAGGGCTATAACCGTGTCAAAACATATATAATACGTCAGGTTCATATTGCTGATAGCCCAGCCGACTACTAGATCCATATCAGGGCTATAACCGTGTCAAAACATATATAATACCTCAGGTTCATATTGCTGATAGCTCAGCCGACTACTCGAGCCATATCAGGGCTAGCACCACTTCAACTGGGAAAAAATTAAGTACACATATCAATGCATTCGCATACATTATCTAAGGAGATACCCCTAGTGCTGACCACTCCGTCCAATTTATCACATAGACTAAAAAAACATGCCTGAATACAAATTTAAACATAACTAAGGACACAAAAACATTTTAAAAAACAGGCCTAAATTACCTAAACTTGCTTCTGCATATCACATTTCCCTAGAGCCAAAAATTCATTCAATACCTGTACTCAATTATCAATCCTAAGAGAAAGTACTAAGATCTTACAGAACACATACAGGTGAATGGACCAGTAAGGCAGAAAATGATAGGAAGAAATGACAGAAAGCAAAGCAACAAGGCAGAAACAAAGAGAGTGACATTAAAGAGGAAATTTCCAGCACAGAATTTCCAGAAGGTGGGTATACTATTGATACTGAAACAGCCCCCGGTGACAGAAAAGAGGAAATTTCCAGCACAGAATTCCCAGAAGGTGGGGATATACTGGAACGTCATCTGAATGTTACTATAACTTTAATGCAACCTAGAAGCAAAACGCTTTTGCAAACAGTGAAAAACAGAGTTGTAAGCTCTTATCACACAGCATTTTATAAGCAGATTGAAACAGAAGACACATATCCGAGTATTAACCCTTTGACTCCCGCACCCTATCCAACTACAAAAAAATTAGTCTTTGAACCCCCTCACCTGCAGGAAGCTGGTGGATAGGGTGAGGGAATCAAAGACTCAAGTTTTTGCTTTGCTGGCATGGTTGACAATGCAAGATGCTGGTGGACAGGGTGCGGTTCAGTTCAGTTCAGTTCATATTGCTTTATTGCCCAGCCGACTACAACAGCCATATCAGGGCTAACACCACGTCAAAAACAACAAGTTAAGATAAAAGACAACAGTCAAAAACCATGCTCACTGTTAACCTTGCAAGTCTAAAATGCGATTAAAGAAAAACAGACGTAAAATCACATCAAGTAAAATCTATTGATCTTGTAAAAACTGGAAAATTGTATCAGGAGGGACGTCTCGGAAGAGTTTCTTCAAGGAGTCCGCCGTGTAGTGCTTTTGTCTCACATCGTACAAGTCCCAGCAATCAAGGAGGAGGCGTCAGAATCTCAACAGCTCGTCACACGGTAAACACTATGGCGGTGCTTCATTTTTCAAAAGGTACGAATGAGTGTAGGATGTATGACCCGTGCGTAACCTACATAACACTGTCTCTTTCTTACGATTTCCTGCAGCGGGTGGGAGAATTTCTTTCAGGCTAGGGCGGATGACAGGGTGCGGGAATCAAAGGGTTAACCACATGATTTAAGTACCGAATGGTTTGAAGGGACGGCCAGGGTGTTTTACAGACGCACTTAACACGCTTTTAGAGACATCTCGTTGAAAGCACGGCGCTCTTATCGAAGTGGGTTTGAAAGATACGGAAGTATCGTTTAACTTACCCCACGATCGACATGTCGCTACACGTATCAGTCTGGATCCTTTTTTAGTCTGCACGTCCCTCCCCTCCCATCATTCCCACGTATATATAACTCACAAGTTATACAGAGGTGAGAGAGGGATACCGAGAGAGTGACAGAGAGAGTGGGGGGGAAGATGGAGGAGACAGAGTGACAGAGAGAGA
Source organism: Monoplex corrugatus (assembly GCA_030674185.1). Taxonomy (NCBI): domain Eukaryota; kingdom Metazoa; phylum Mollusca; class Gastropoda; order Littorinimorpha; family Ranellidae; genus Monoplex; species Monoplex corrugatus. The sequence goes on along the minus strand of JAPXFY010000025.1, from coordinate 7,487,206 downwards.
GATAGGGAGAGAGAGAGCAAGAGAGAAGGGAGAGAGAGAGAGAGAGAGAGACAAAGAGGGGCGAGAGAGAGCGACAGAGAGAGTGGGGGGAAGATGGAGGAGACAGAGTGACAGAGAGAGAGATAGGGAGAGAGAGAGCAAGAGAGAAGGGCGAGAGAGAGAGAGAGAGACAAAGAGGGGCGAGAGAGAGCGGCAGATAGAGTGGGGGAAGATGGAGGAGACAGAGTGACAGAGAGAGATAGGGAGAGAGAGAGCAAGAGAGAAGGGCGAGAGAGAGAGAGAGAGAGAGAGAGAGAGCGACAAAGAGGGGCGAGAGAGAGCGACAGAGTGGGGGGAAGATGGAGGAGACAGAGTGACAGAGAGAGAGATAGGGAGAGAGAGAGAGAGAGAGCAAGAGAGAAGGGCGAGAGAGAGAGAGAGAGAGAGAGAGAGAGCGACAGAGGGGCGAGAGAGAGCGACAGAGAGTGGGGGGAAGATGGAGGAGACAGAGTGACAGAGAGAGAGATAGGGAGAGAGAGAGAGCAAGAGCGAAGGGAGAGAGCAAGAGAGAGAGAGCAAGAGAGAACGGAGAGGGAGAGCAAGAGAGAAGGGAGAGAGAGAGCAAGAGAGAAGGGAGAGAGCAAGAGAGAAGGGAGAGAGAGAGCAAGAGAGAGCAAGAGAGAAGGGCGAGAGAGAGAGAGAGAGAGAGCGACAAAGAGGGGCGAGAGAGAGCGACAGATAGAGAGTCGAAGGTGGGAGAGAGAGACAGAGAGCGAGCGAACAGAGAGGGGAGAGCGAGAAGAGAGAGGGAGAGAGAGCAAAGAGGGAGAGGAGGCGAACAGAGAGGGGAAGAGGAGAGAAGAGCGACAAGAGAGGGGAGAGAGAGAGAGAAGCGAGAGAGAGCAAGAGAGAAGGGGCGAGAGAAAAGAGAGAGAGAGCGACAAAGAGGGGGGAGAGAGACAGAGAGAGAGTGAAGGGAGAGAGAGAAGAGACGAGCGACAAGAGGGGAAGCGAGAGAGAGAGACAAAGAGGGGCGAGAGAGAGCGACAGAGAGAGTGGGGGGAAGATGGAGGAGACAGAGTGACAGAGAGAGAGATAGGGAGAGAGAGAGAGCAAGAGAGAAGGGAGAGAGAGCAAGAGAGAAGGGAGAGAGAGCAAGAGAGAAGGGAGAGCAAGAGAGAAGGGCGAGAGAGAGAGAGAGCGACAAAGAGGGGCGAGAGAGAGCGACAGAGAGAGAGTCGAGGGTGGGAGAGAGAGACAGACGAGCGACACAGAGAGGGGGAAAGAGAGAGAGAGAGAGACAAAGAGGGGCGAGAGAGAGCGACAGAGAGTCGAGGGTGGGAGAGAGAGACAGAGAGCGAGCGACACAGAGAGGGGGAAAGAGAGAGAGAGAGAGAAATAGAGACATAGCGACAGAGGAAGAGAGACAGAAAGAGCGAGAGAGAGCGACAAAGAGAGATTAGAGAGAGAGGGGGGGAGAAAGACCGACAGACCAAAAGAGAGAGAGAGGGAGAAAGAGAGAGCGCGCACGCAAGAACGAGAGTGTTCAAGTTCGTACTGCTTATAACCCAGCCGACTACTAGAGCCATATCAGGGCTAACACCACTTTAAAAACGACACCCAAGTTTTAAACAAAAACAAACCAAGCTCACAATTATGCTTTCAAGTTTAAATGTATTTAAAAATCAAAATATTAAAAAATACCTTGTTTGTAAAAGATCCTTGGGAGTATAAAACATAACGTTTCGAGCCCAGGCCCTTTGTCAAGTAGGAGAATCCTTTGTGCTTTTGTATGTAGCTGGTGATCTTTGTTGATGGAGCATTTCAGTTGAAAACCCTTTGGGATAGTTCTAGACCGAATACAGGAACGCAGAAAAACTACATGGATGTTCAGTCTTGTCTTGGTGAGAGTGCATCTGAGGTATGAAATGTCGACGCTTGCCTGGATGGTGGGCAGTGTCCGTAGTCTGGCCAGTGCGGCACTGAAGACAGTAGAATCAAGGGGCATTGTAGCTAGGAAGGTTGCAGTCCAAGTTGGTAGAATCCACTGAAGGTAAAACAAAATGTGACTGCTCGATCTTGAGGGTAAAAGCAAAATATTAAAAAAAATACCTTGTTTGTAAAAGACCTTGGGAGTGTAAAACACAAAGAGCAAAATATTTTTAAAAAATACCTTGTTTGTAAAAGATCCTTGGGAGTGTAAAACACAAAGAGCAAAATATTAAAAAATACCTTGTTTGTAAAAGATCCTTGGGAGTGTAAAACACAAAGAGCAAAATATTAAAAAATACCTTGTTTGTAAAAGATCCTTGGGAGTGTAAAACACAAAGAGCAAAATATTAAAAAATACCTTGTTTGTTAAAGATCCTTGGGAGTATAAAGTACAAAGGGCCTGGGCTCGAAACGTTTGTTTTTATACTCCCAAGGATCTTTTACAAACAAGGTATTTTTTTAATATTTTGTTTTTACCCTTAAGATCCAGCAGTCATATTTTGTTTTACCTTCAGTGGATTTAAAATCGTTCTCATACGTAAAGTCAAATCAAATAACATCTACTGAACCCTTGTGAAAACCAAAAAACTTGCGTCCAGAGGGACATCTCGTAAGAGGTTCTTGACGGAGTCTGCTCTGTAGTGCTCATGTCTCACATCCTACAAGTCCAAACATTCATAAGGGGTCTGATGCTTAACGGCTCGTCACGTGATATACACTATGGTGTTTTTTGTTGTTGTTGTTATTGTTGTTTAAAGCCCAGCCGAATGCATACAGCCATACCAGGGCTATAACCGCTTCAAAACATTCAAAAGTTCAACAAGGAAAAAAAAAAAGAAGAAAATTAAATACACACATCTATGCATTTACGCACATAATCAAAGGGCATACCCCTGGCATTGACCACTCCATCCAATTTATCGCACAGGGGATTTAAAAAAAGAACACCTGAATATAAGTATAAGCATATCTAAGCACACCAAAACATACATAAAAACGGGCATAAAGGACTGAATATTGCTTCCGAATATCTCACCTCCCTACAGCCAAAAATGCACTTCCAGTACATGTACCCAATTATCAATCCTAAGAAAAAGTATACAAGACTTTAATATCGAACTCATACAGGTGAATGGACCAGCAAGGCAGAAAATGACAGGAAGAAATGACAGAAAGCAAAGCAACAAGGTAGAAACAAACAAGAGTGACAGAAAAGAGGAAATTTTTAGCACAGAATTTTAAGAATGTGGGTTGATACTACTTATACTGAAAGAGCCCCCCCGCAATGCCCACAGGGGGGAACCACGGTGCTTCATCATTTTTTAAAACGTAACAATGAGTGTTGGACTTGTGACCCGAGTGTAACCTACATAACATTGTCTCCTACTGGAAATAAGAGGGAAGCAGGGAGAATTTTAAATATCAACTAAGTAACATAACTCTTGAGAGTCACGGAGTTATCTCCCATGTCGAATTTCTCAAACCCAACACAGTTTGCGCTACCCATTCAGCGAGCATAGACGCAGCCACAAAGCATAAAATGGTAAGCTCAGAACATGCGTCTGTGCTAGCTGAATGGGTAGCGCAAACTGTGTTGGGTTTGAGAAATTCTACATGGGAGATAACTCCGTAACTCAAGAGTTATGTTACTTAGTTGACTGTCTCCTACTGTTTCCTGCAGCAGTCGGGAGAATCTCCTTCAGGATACGGCGGATTTGGAAAAGTTTATCAGTCTGCTTGTTCCAATCCTCCTACCAGAGATTTCACACATGTGTACTACTTTGGCTTTCAAGGAGTAGGGATGAGGGCGGGTGGATGGAGGGGAAGAAAAGGGAGGCTATGAGTACCGGTCGGTCATTAACGTATCGCAGACAACCGGTAATGTTGCCCTGTCGTCGCCTGCCCATCCCTGACGGATCACCATAGCAACCAAGACCTATCCAAATCACCATCCTAATCAACTACCGTGAAGTGCAAATTGTTCGGGCTTGTATCTGCAACAGCTAAAAAAGCTAAAACAAGAGAAGTGTGGCAGAATGGTTCAGACGTTGGCCTACCAATAATTAAACTCAAGGTTCCAGGGTTCGTTTCCCGTCGAAGCCTCGACTTTTCTCTTCAGTTTGACCGGAAAATCGAACTGAACGTCTAGTCCTTTGGAACGGGACGAAAAGGGGGTCAGATCCGTGTGCCTTTTGGCCCGCGCACGCTGAAAAGATCCCACGGCAGTTGAAAATCATGATGAGCAGGGCATTCGCCTGGATGCTCTGGTATAAAACAGTGGAGAGATAGGTTGATTTTTCAGGTCCCAACCCTTGAAGGCCAATTAGCCTTCTTGCCTTTCTGAAGTCTTGGTCGAAAAATAAAAAAACTGGAGGTGCTGCACTGCGGTGACGCACATGCAAAGGGGAGAGCAGCCCGAATTTCATATTTCATTCATTTGATATTGCTTTTAGCCCAGCCGACTACTACAGCCATATCAGGGCTAACACCACGTCAAAAAGAAAAGAACAACCCGTTAAGATAAAAGACAACAGATAAAAACCATGCTCACCGTCAATCCTGCAAATCTAAAATGCCATTAAAGAAAAAACACGTAAAATCACATCAAGTGAAATCTACTGATCTCTTGTAAAAACTGGAAAAGTGCATCAGGAGGGACGTCTCGGAAAGCTACTTTAAGGAGTCCGCCGTGTAGCCGAATTTCACATGATTCAGGTTCAGGCTCATATTGTTTGTGACCCAGCCGACTACTATTTCACATGGTAAATCCACTGTGACAAAGGAATTTGAATATGAATGAATAATAATAACTGGACGTTTGTATAACATCTCACAATGTACTTTTATTATTATTATTATTATACAGGCATACGCGCACGCACACGCGCACACACACATACTCAGCATACACACGCACATACATACACACGCATACATATACAAGCGCACACATATACGCACACACATACACACGTATATACAAACGCACACACACACACGCACACAAAACACACGCACATACACACACACACGCATACACACACAGAGAACACGACACATACACACACACGTACCCAATACACAACCATATTCAACACACACACGGACGCATAAGCGCACCACACACACATACTCAGCATACACACACGCACACGCACACACACACACACACATATATATATATATATATATATATATATATATAAATATATATATATATAATACACACACACACACACCGCACACACATACACACAAACCACACATTCAGCCATTAAAATTCACTCCTGCACTTCTGGGAACAGCTTCAAGTTCATACTGCATATAGCCCAGCCGACCTCTAGGCCATATCAGGGCCAACACCACGTTAAACAACTCCAAGTTTGGTTAAAAAGACTACAGTTAAAAACCAAACTCACAATTATCCTTTCAAGCCTAAAGTGCATATAAAACTTCCCCCATACATGTAACCATAAGAAATTAAATCTAGTGACCTCTTGTAAACAAAACTTGAAAATTGAGTCTGGCTGTCCATCGTTCACAAGGCTCTGTAAGGAGTCTGTTGTGTAATGCGTATGTATCATAACGTGTATCGTTATTGTATTGTTGTTTAAAGCCCAGCCGACTGCGTAGAGCCATATCAGGGCTATAACCCGACAAAACTTCAACTGGAAAAAAGGAAAGAAAATTTAAGTACACACATCAATTCATTCGTGCACATAATCTAAGGACATACCCTGGCGTTGACCACTCCAATTTATCGCACAGGGGATTTAAAAAAAAACACCTGAATACAGATTTAAGCATACCTAAGGACACCAAAACATATAAACACAGGCATAAGTTATCTAAAAAATTGCTTCTGCATTTCTCATTTCCTTAGAGCCAAAAATGCACTCAATACATGTACCCAATTATCAATCCTGTGAAAAAGTACGCAAGACTTTATCGAACACACACAGGTGAATGGACCAGCAAGGCAGGAAATGATAGGAAGAAGAAAAAATAAAGCAAAGGAACAAGACAAAAACAAAGAGAGTGACAGAAAAGAGGACATTTCTAGCACAGAATTTCCAAAAGGCAGGGATACTATCTATACTGAAAGAGCCCCCGGCATCCCCACGTGAAAATTCTAGATTTCAAAAATGTGTTTGATGCTGAAGGGTTCATCACATGGTATACACCAGTTCAGTTCCTGCCATTTCATATTGCTTATAGCCCAGCCGACCACTAGAACCATATCAGGGCTAACACCACGTACATGGTATACACCACGGCGCCTCTTTGATTTTCTGAAACGTATGAATTTGTGTAGAATGTGTGACCCGTGTGTAACCTACCTAACACTGTCTCCTACAGTTCCTTGGAACAGATGGGAGAATTTCAGGTTGGAGCATACTTGGAAAAGTTTGTCTGTCTACTTGGTTCATATTGCTTACAGCCCAGTCGACTACTAAAGCCATATCAGGGCTAACACCAAGTTCAAGGTCATATTGCTTATAGCCCACCGACTACTACAGCCATATCAGGGCTAACACCACGTCAAAAACGACAACCTGGTTAAGATAAAAGACAACAGTTAAAAACCATGCTCACCGTTAACCTTGCAAGTCTAAAATGCAATTATAGAAAACCATAGTTGGACGTAAAATCACACCAGGTGAAATCTATTGATCTCTTGTAAAAACTGGAAAATTGCATGAGGAGGGACGTCTCGGAAGAGCTTCTTTAATTAAGGAGTCAGCCGTGAAGTGCTTTTGTCTCGCATCGTAAAAGTCCCAGCAATTAAGAAGGTGACTGATGCTCAACGGCTCGTCACATAATATACACCATGGTGCTTCTTCACTTTTCAAAAGGTACAAACGAGTGCAGTAGTAGATGTGACCCGTGTGTAACCTACATAATGCTGTCTCTCTCTCTCTCGGTTCCATGCAGCAGATGGGAGAATTAATTTATAAAGTTGGGAGGGCTAGATTGATGGCTACCTCATACCGATAAAAAAAAAAATTAGTTCGTTTAACAACAACGACAACAAAAGTACTGCAAGGCTGATGGTTATCTCAAGCGGATAATTAAAAAAAAAAAAAAGTTATATCAACAACTGCAGGAAAAAAAAAACAGAGAAAATCTTAATCCCGTGATAACGATAGTCGTTATCTTATGAAACATCCACACCCAGCCGACTGCTAGAGCCCTATCAGGGCTAATACCACGTAAAAAAGAACAATCAGGTCAACACACCCACAAAACGCACACACATGCACGCAAGCAGCATGTAGACACATGAAAACACACACACACACACACGCGCTCAAACTTGAATCCACGCAGCATCCATATCTCTCTCTCTCTCTCTCTCTCTCTCTCCACACACACACACACACACACACACACACACACACACACACACCGAAAAGTCACACACACATACTTTCACCCACACACTTTTCTGTTGCAAGAACAAAAACAACAGCAACAACAACAATAATAATAATACCAAAAAACAAATAACAGAATCGCTGGTCAACAACAATTGTCATTTCATGGCGATTTTATACCGAACATTGGGCACAAATCCTACGTCCACGACACTAGTCATCTCTTGAGAGCAATAGAAATTTTTATCGTTGTTTAAAGCCCAGGCGACTGCGTACAGCCATATCAGGGCTATAGCTGCTTCAAAACATACAAAACTTCAACAGCAAAAAAAAAAAGAAAGAAAAGAAAACCCAAGTACACACATCAATGCATTCGCGCGCACAATCTAAAGACATGCCCCTGGCGTTGACAACTCCGTCCAATCTATCGCACAGGGGACCCAAAAGACACCCAAATACAAATATAAGCATACCCAAGGACACCAAAACATATACAAATACAGGCATAAACTACCCAAAATTACTTCCACATATCTCACCTCCCCAGATCCAATAAAGCACCTAATACATGTACCCAATAATCAATCCTAAGAAAAAGTATGTAAGACTTTATGGAAAACATACAGGTGAATGGACCAGCAAGGCAGAAAATGATAGGTAGAAATGACAAAGCAAAGGAACAAGGCAGAAACAAAGAGAGTGACAGAAAAGAGGAATTTTGTAACAGAATTTCCAGAAGGTGGGGTTACTATTTATACTTAAAGAGACCCCCCGGCATCCCCACGGGGGCATCAACAGAAATAAGTAGATCCTTAAATCTGAAATTTATTGTCATTGTTATTGTTATTGTTATTATTATTCTTATCTAAAGCCCAGCCGACTGCACAGAGCCATATCAGAGCTTTAACCATCTCAAGTTCAAGTTCATAGTGCTCATAGCCCAGCCGACTACAGAGCCATATCAGGGCTACCACATCAAGAACGACAATCAGGTTAACACACCCACAAAACGCACACACACGCACGCAAGCAGCATGTAGACAGACGGACATGAAACACACACACACGCGCGCGCGAAGCAGCATCCTTCACACACCACACACACACACACACACACACACACACACACACACACACCCGAAAAGTCACACACACACATACTTTCATCCACACACACACACGCGCCACACACACACACCGCAAGCCACGTACGTATTTATGTTGTCACACCACACACACACACACACCAACACACACACACCACACACACGCAAGCACGCACACATACATACACGCTTTTTTACCCCCACTTTCATTCAACTTGAACTTTTGTGTTGCAACAACAAATAATAATAACAATGTTATTACTCTTATTATTGTAACAACAACAAAATAATTATACTAATAATAATAATAATAAGGATAATATTACTATTATTATTATCATTAGTATTATCTTTATTTGTTGTTGTTGTTCAAAGCCCAACCGACTGTCTAGAGCCATATCAGGGCTATAACTTTCGAAACAGTGCTTCAGCAGAAAAAAAGAAAAAGGCATACATTAATGCTTCGTGCAAATTGTTACTGTTCTTGTTATAGCTATTTTTGTTTACAGCCCAGCCGACAGCGTAGGCCATATCAGGGCCATAATCATTTCAAAACGTACAGTGCTTCAACAAGGGGAAAAAATAAAGAAAGGAAAATTAACTACACATTCAATGCATTTGTGCACATAATCTAAGGACATGCCCCGGGCGTCGACCACTCCGTCAACTTTATCGCACAAGGGATTTTGAAAAAAGAAAACCCTGAATATAAATTTAAACATAACTAAGGACACTAAAACATACAAAAACGGGCCTAAGTTATGTAAAATTGCTCACGCATATCACATTTCCCTAGACCTAAAAATGCACTTAATGTGTACCCAATTATCAATCCTAAGGGAAAAGTACGTAAGACTTTATCGAACACATACAGGTGAATGGACCAGCAAGGCAGAAAATGATAGGAAGAGATGACAGAAAGCAAAGGAACAAAGCAGAAACAAAGAGAGTGACAGAAAAGAGGAAATTTCTAGCACAGAAATTTCAGGTGGGGATACTATTTATATTATACCGATACAGCCTCCGGTATCCGCACGGGGGGACACTAGAGTTGTCAAAAGGATGTTGGATCTTCATTATTACTATTATTTATACCTTATTGTCATTATTATCATTATTGTTGTTGTTTTTGTTGTTGTTTTGCCACAAGAATTTAACGTGTGATTTACAAAATGACAAGTTTGTTTAAAAAATAAAAAACAAAAAACAAAAATAAAAACAAAACCAAAGCTTATGACAGTAGATGTGTTCCTAGTGAGAGTCAGTATTTAACTGAAAAACACACACACACGTACACGCCCGCCCGCGCGCGCACACACACACGCCCGCCCGCGTGCGCGCACACACATACACACACACGACCCGCCCGCGCAGACACACACACTCCTCTACACACACACACACACACACCATAAAGTCACACACACACACACCACACACACTAGTCATCTCTTGAGATCAATAAAAAATAACTAGATCCTTAAACCTGAAATTTATTCTCATTGTTATTGTTATTACTATTGTTCTTTAAAGCCCAGCCGACTGCGCAGAGCCATATCAGAGCTTCAACCATCTCAAGTTCATATGGCTTACAGCCCAGCCGACTACTACAGCCATATCAGGGCTAACACCACGTCAAAAACGACAACCAAGTTAAACTTTTTTTAAAAAGTTAAAAACCATTCTCACCGTTAACCTTGCAAGTATAAAATGCAATTGAAAGCAAAGAAACAAGGCAGAAACAAGTGCTTTTGTCTCACATCGTACAAGTCCTAACAATACAAGTGACAGAGAAGAAAATATTTCTAGCACAGAATTTCCAGAAGGTGGGGATACTATTCATACTGAAAGAGCCCCCAGCAATCTCCCCATGGGGGCATTTCATGACTTAGGGTTCGACTACATTTTGTTCTTTACATAGTTGGTCAGTTGCATTTCACTATGGAGACGAGATTCTAATGCCAAGTCCGTTCATTGGTAAGTAAGCCAAGGAAAAAAAAAACGTAAAACCCACACACACACACAAAAATGCAATTTACTTGTATTTCATATTTGTCAACCAACACAAACACGCCTACACGCATGCAACTCTCTCTCTCTCTCTCTCTCCCCCCCCTCCCTCCCTCCCTCTCAAGCACACACATTCACAAATACACAAACAGCATTACACATTCGTACAAGACGTTCACATCAACGCGCGCACACACACACACGGGCATACGACCAGTATTACACATTCATTCACACACACACACACACACACACCAGTATTTTACACACACACACACACACACACACACAACCAGTATTTTAACACACACACACACACACACACACACCAGTATTTTACACACACACACACCAGTATTTTACACACACACCAGTATTTTACACACACACACACACACACACACACACCAGTATTTTACACACACACACATACACACACCAGTATTTTACACACACACACACACACCAGTATTTTACACACACACACACACGCATATATATATATATCAATGTCAACACATGCACAAGCACGCAAGAACACACACACACATATTTTATCCCACTTGAATTTTTCTGTTGCAGAACAAACATAATAGCAACAGTGATAATAATACAAAAAAATAATAACAGAATCGCTGGTCAACAACAATGGTCATTTCATGGCGACTTTATACCGAACATTGGGCACAAATCCTACGTCCATGACACTAGTCATCTCTTGAGATCAATAAAAATAAGCACATCCTCAAACCTGAAATTTATTGTCATTGTTATTGTTATTACTTTTGTTCTTTAAAGCCCAACCGTCTGCGCAGAGCCGTATCAGAGCTTTAACCATGTCAAGTTCAAGTTCATATTGCTTGTAGCCCAGCCGACTACAAGAGCCATATCAGGGCTAACACCACGTCAAGAACGACAGGTTAACACACCCACAAAACGCACACACATGCACGCAAGCAGCACATGGACATGAAAAAACACACACACACACACACACACACACGGGCAAGCCCGCACACACACACACACATACACTGACACATATTCGCACACTTTCCCATTCCAATCGACAAGACTATATACACATACGCAATGTACGTACATCTAAACACGTAACACTTTCCCGCACACACACTCATGCTCCCAAACTCAGTCTCTCGCTCTCACCCCCCCCCCCCCCCCTGAAAAGTGACACACACACACACACATCGAAAATTAACACACACACACCCGCCCGCATACACACGCACACGCACACACACACACCCGCCCACATACACACACACACCTCTAACACACAAGCCACATACACACACACATACACACACACAGAGGCATACAACCAGTATTACACACACACACGGGCATACAACCAATATTACACACACACACACACACACACACACACCACACACACACACACACACACACACAGGCATACAATCAGTATTACACATTCACATACCCACGCACGCACGCACGCGCGCGCACACCACACACACACACACACACTCGGGCATACAATCAGTATTACACATTCACACACCCACGCCACACACACACTAACACACACAACACGTTACACACATACACGCGCGCACAAAAGAAACAAACTACCGTGCGCGCACTCGCGCATGCACACACACACACACACACACACATACACACACACACACAAACGTTACAAACTTACCTCACACACACGCACAATATTGTCGCAGATGCGCGCACACATTCGTAGGGACGCGCACATACATACACACGCACTTTTATCCCACCTGAAGTTTTCTGTCGCAACAACAAATATGATAATAGTAACAGTACTACTACTACCACTAACAATAATAATAATAACATTGATAATAATAATGATAATACAATAAGACATTATTACCATTATTGTAAATATTATTATTATTGTCAGTAGTAGTAGCATTCGTATTATTATTATCAATATTACTATTACTACTATTGTTGCTGCTATTCTTTTTGTTTAAAGCCCAGCGGACTGCGCAGAGCCATATCAGGGCTCTAACCATTTCTAAACATACAATACTTCAACAGAAAAAAATAGGCAAAGAAAATTAGATACACATAATCATTGCAATCCCGCACATAATCTAAGGAGATGCCCCCAGAGGTCACCACATTGTCCAATTAATCACACAGAGGACGTGAAATACACACCTGATTACTAATTTAAATATGATTAAAAAAAAGGCCTAAATTATCTAAAATTGCATCCACATTCAAGATTTCCCTAGAGCCAAAAATGCACTTGTTCTTGTTATTGTTTCAAGCCCAGCCGCCCGTGTATGGCCATATCAGGGCTATAAACGCTTCAAAACATACAAAAAGTTCAACAGGGAAAAAAAAAAAAAGAAAAGACAAGACAACAAAGTGCACATATCAATGCATTCGCGGACATAATCTAAGGACATGCCCCTGGCGTTGAGCACTCCGTCCAGTTTATCGCACAGGGGATTTAAAAAAAAAAAAAACACCATAAGGACACCAAAACATACATAAAAACGGGCATAAATTACCTAAAATTGCTTCCACATATCTCACCTCCCCAGAGCCAAAAATGCACTTAATACATAAACCAAATTATCAATCCTAAGAGAAAGCATGTAAGACTTTATCGAACCCATACAGGTGAATGGACCAGCAAGGCAGAAAGTGACAGGAAGAAATGAAGAAAGCAAAGGAGAAAGAAAGAAACAAAGAGAATGACAGAAGGAGGAAACTTCTAGCATAGAATTTCCAGAAGGTGGGGAAACAATACCGAAAAGAGCCCCCGGCATCCCCACGGGGGGACCCGTCACACTTGACTGGAGATGATATTCTAATGGCAGTTCAGTTCGGTTCATATTGCTCATAGCCCAGCCGACTACTAGAGCCATATCAGGGCTAACACCACGTCAAAAAACAAAAACAAAAAACCCGTTAAGATAAAAGACAACAGTTATTCTAATGCCAAGACCGTTCATCGATACATTTGCCATGAAAAAAAAAGACGTAACAATAAAAAAAACAATAATATAATAAAATAATATATAAAAATAATAAAACAGAAAAGGCAATACATTTCATATACTTGTCACCCAAAACACACGTCTACATGCATGAAGCACTCTCTCTCTCTCTCTCTCTCTCTCTCTCTCTCTCACACACACACACACACACACCCCTACACAAACATCAAGCCAACGCATGCACATGTGCATGAAAATACACACATTGACAAATATACATACACAAGCGCTTTCTCTCTCTCTCTCTCTCTTTCTCTCATTCCCAAATACACACAAAATGTTACACACTCGTTCCTAAACGCACACACATCAACGCGTTATGCGCTCACACACACACACACACACACACACACACACATCACACACACACACACAACACATGCAGGCATACAACCAGTATTACACACACACACACACACACACACACACACACACACACATGCAGGCATACAACCAGTATTACACATTCACACACACACACATGCACCCACACACCACGTCACACGCACACACTCTCCTAACACGCGCGCACAAAACAGTCGAATTTACGTGCATGCACACACACACACACACGCGTGCACACACACACACACACATACGCGCGCGCGCACACACACATACTCACATGCACACACACACACATACAAACACACGCACAAACACGCACACACACGCGTGCGCACACACACACACACACACTTTTATCCCACTTGAACTTTTCTGTGGCACCAACAAATAACAACACCACTATTATTATCATTATGGTTATTATTTTTGTTTAAAGCCCAACCGACTGCGTAGAGCCATATCAGGGCTATAACCGTTTCAAACCACATACAAAAAATACTTCCACCAGAAGAAAGTAAAAGAAAATTAAGTACATATACCAATGCATTCGTGCACATAATCTAAGGAAATGCCCCTGGCGTTGACCACTCCGTCCAATTTATCACACAGGGGATTTAAAAAGCACATACCCGAATACAAATTTAAACATAAGGACACCAAAACGTATACAAAAACGGGCCTAAATTACCTAAAACTGCTTCCGCATATCACATTTCCACAAAGCCAAAAAATGCCTTTAATACAGTCATGTACGCAATTATCACTCCTAGGGGAAAGTACGTGGGACTTTATCGAACACATACAAGTGAATGGACCGGCAAGACAGAAAACGATAGGAAGAAATGCCAGAAAGCAAAGGAACAAGGCAGAAACAAAGAGAGTGACAGAAAAGAGGAAATTTCTAGCACAGAATTTCCAGAGGGTGGGGATACTATTTATACCGAAACAGCCCCCGGCATCCCCACGGGGGTACACTAGAGTCGAGTTGTCAAAAAGATGTTGAATCTTTATTTCTAATTACTTATATCATCATTGTCATTTTTATTATTATTATTATTATTATTGTTGTTGTTGTTGTTGTTCTGTTGTAGAACAAGTATTTAACTCGCGTCATTCACAAAATGACAAGTTCAGTTCAGTTCACATTGGTTATAGCCCAGCCGACTACTAGAGCCATATCAGGACTAACATCAGGTAAAAAAAAAAAACAACGTTAAGATAAAAGACAACAGTTAAAATGACAAGTTTGTTACATAAAAAGAAATAAAACCAAACAAAACTTGATTTCTGTTCCTACTGAGAGTCAGTACTGAACTGAAACACACACGTATACATAAATACATAAACGCACACCGGCAAGACATCTATTTATGAACACACACACACACACACACACACACACACACACACACACACACACACACACACAAGCCATACATATTTATGTTAACACATACACAAGAACACACACACACACACACACACAAGCCACACATTTATGTCAACACATACACAAGAACACACACACACGCGCGCGCGCGCGCACAACACACACACACACACACACACACACACACACAAGCCACACATTTATGTTAACACATACACAAGAACACACACACACACATTTAACCTCTGATTTAAACTCTCATTCTGTTGCAACAACAAGTGTAAGAATGAAAACATTAACGATAAAAATCATAATAAAACGGTAACAACAACAACAAAAACAGCAACAATAACAAAAATAATAACAGAATTGCTCGTCAGCAACAATGGTCATTTCACGGCAATTTTATACCAAAAATTTGACATAAATCCCATGTCCGTGACAAAGATTATCTCTTGACATCAACGAAAGTAAGTAAACCATTAAACCTGAAAGTTTTGTTATTATTGTTGTTATTATTGGTGTTTAAACCCCAGCTGACTGTGCAGAGCCATATCAGGGCTACAACCATCTTAAAATGTACACAACACCTCACTGGAGAAAAAAACACCATTGCACCATTCAGAGAAGAATATTAAGTACACGTTCATATGTCCATATTGCTTATAACTCAGCCGGCTACTAAGGCCATATCAGGGCTAACACCACGTCAAAGACGACAGCCAGGTTAAGATAAAAGTCTTGTTCATACCGTAACGTTACACTTGACTCAATGCACATGACATTAATGCCAAGTCCGTTCATCAATACGTTTGCCATGGAAAAAAAAAAACAAACAGAAAAGGCAATACATTTCATATACTTGTCGCCAAAAACACACGCCTACACGTATCCACTCTCTCTCTCTCCCTCCCTCTCTCTCTCTCTCTCACACACACACACACACACGCGCGCGCGCGCGCATACAACCGGTATTACATATTCACAAACACGCGAACGCACGCACACCACACACACACACCACGCACACACACACACACACAAACGCACACACACACACAAACGCGCGCGCGAGCATACAACCAGTATTACATATTCACAAGCACGCACATACACACACACACACACACGAACACACACACACGCATACACACGTACACACACACACATACATACATACACACACACACAAACACACAATCGTTACAAACTTATCCCATACGCACGCAGAATATTCTCGTACGTACACACGCGCACGCGCGCGCGCACACACACACACGCACACCACCACACACACACACACACACACAATACACACTTTTATCCCGCTTGAACTTTTCTGTGGCACCAACAAATATAATATTATTATTATTATTATGGTTATTGTTGTTTAAAGCCCAGCCGACTGCGTAGAGCCATATCAGGGCTATAACCGTTTCAATACGCATACAATACTTCAACTAGAAAAAAAAGGAAAAGAAAATTAAGTACACACGACAGTGCATTCGCGTACATAATCTAAGAAGATGGCCCCAATGTTGATCATTCTGTCCATTTCATCACACAGGGATTTAAAAAAAATCAAATTTAACCATAACTAAGGACATTGAAACATATAAAAACGGGCCTAAATTACTAAAACTGCTTCCGCATATCACATTTCCACAAAGCCAAAAAATGCCTTTAATAGTCATGTACGCAATTATCACTCCTAGGGGAAAGTACGTGGAACTTTATCGAACACATACAGGTGAATGGACCAGCAAGGCAGAAAATGATAGGAAAAATGACAGAAAGCAAAGGAGGAAGAAAGAAACAGAGTGACAGAACATAGGAAATTTCTAGCACAGAATTTCCAGAGGGTGGGGATACTATTTATACCGATACAGCCCCCGGCATCCCCACGTGCGCGTCGAGTTGTCAAAAAGATGTTGGATCTTTATTTCTATTACTTATATCATCATTGTTATTTCATTATTACTATAATGATCATTGTTGTTGTTGTTGTTGTTGCTGCTGTTGTGCCACAAGAATTTAACGCGTGTCATTCACAAAATGACAAGTTCAGTTCAGTTCACATTGGTTATAGCCCAGCCGACTACTAGAGCCATATCAGGACTAACATCAGGTAAAAAAAAAACAACGTTAAGATAAAAGACAACAGTTAAAATGACAAGTTCGTTACATAAAAAGAAATAAAACCAAACAAAACTTGATTTCTGTTCCTACTGAGAGTCAGTACTGAACTGAAACACACACGTATACATAAATACATAAACGCACACCGCCAAGACATCTATTTATGTGAACACACACACACACACACGCCATACATATTTATGTCAACACATACACAAGAACATACACACACACACACACACACACAAGCCACACATTTATGTCAACACATACACAACACACACACACACACACGCGACGCATTTATGTCAACACACACACACACACACACACGCCACACATTTATGTCAACACATACACAAGAACACACACACACACACACACACACACCACACATTTATGACAACACATACACAAGAACACTCACTCACACACGCACACAGACACACACACAAGCCACACTTATAGTGAAAAGACGTAAAATCAAAGAACGAACGAACGAACACAAGCCACACCTTTATGACAACACAAACACAAGAACACACACACACACACACACACACACACACACACACACACACACACACACACACACACACACATTTATCCTCCGATTTAAACTCTCATTCTGTTGCAACAACAAGTGTAAGAATAATAACATTAACAACGATAAAAATCATAATAAAACGGTAACAACAACAGCAACAGTAACAACAACAATAACAGAATTGCTCGTCAGCAACAATGGTCATTTCACGGCAATTTTATACCAAAAAATCGACATAAATCCTACATCTGTGACAAAGATTATCTTTTGACATCAACGATAGCAAGTAAACCATTAAACCAGAAAGTTATTATTATTGTTATTATTATTGGTGTTTAAAGCCCAGCTGACTGCGCAGAGCCATATCAGGGCTATAAGTGGAAGGGGAAAGACTGATGCGCGCTGTTAATTAGCTGGCAGGGTAGAACCAACAATTAGTGGCCAGCTAAGGTGGCTCGGATTTGGGCGCCTTGGCGTGAGAGTGTGTGTGTGTGTGTGTTGTGTGCGTGTGTTTCTTCGATTCCGTGGATGACCGACGAATTTGTCTTTTATGATGCTGAATATTGTAATTGTTGTGAGGTGTGAGTGTGATTGTATGCATAGCCAAAACATTTTCCTTGTGTTTGTGCACTGCACAGAAGACAAATAAGACAGAAGGGACAAGCGCCTCCTCGGTATGTTCCGGCAATTTCCGTAAACGTTCGGGGCGCCATTTTTAAAATGCTGACTGAGGCAGCATGGCGAGTACCAGTACTGTAACCAAACGCGGAGCGTGTTACTGTTGTGTGATCAACTGCAGCAACAACAATCGTACAAGTATTGACCCAAGAACAGGCAAGCCAGTGCGCTTCTTCTATTTTCCAAATACGGAGACAGACAGAGAGAGGTAAGTTGGTATTATTTTCAGTCTTCTTGTGTTGAGTGCCAGTGTGTGTGTACACGTGTGACTTGTCAAAACAAAGTGTGCGCCGACAACGTGTAGGCCACCGCCAACCGACACCGGCCTGCCCCATTGTTTACAAATGCAGTGCATGAACTGCACATGTAAGACCCTATGTTATGTATGTGGAGGCAAATGTGCATGGAAACTTTATATTTTTTTTATCAATATTTCATTAGATAACCTGACCTACATAATCCCTTGCATATAATATATATATATGTGTGTGTGTGTGTGTGTGTGTGTGTGTGTGTGTGTGCGTGCGTGCGTGCGTGCGCGTGCGTGTGTGTGTGTGTGTGTGTGTTTGTGTGTGTGTGTGTGTGTGTGTGTGTGTGTGTGTGCGTGTGTGTGTGTGTGTCTGTGTGTGGTAAGAGTGACTTTGAGACTGAGACTGACTGTGATTAGGTGAGCTTGGTTAATCACAAATTCTACATACTTGGTGGTGGTTGGCAAGCTGAGCTATGAGGCAACTGTGGATGTATTTCATGTTTACTTTGATTTTGTTTCAGGTGCCAGAAGTGGATCATCAACATCAGGAGAGATGACGTCAAGATTGCTGACATCAAGTCGAAGAGGGTGTGCTCTGTACATTTTCATGAGAAAGTTTTCAACTGCCCTACAGACATTCAGCATTCTCGACTGCTACCGACTGCCGTGCCTACCATTGTCAGCTGCCCAAATCCTCCTCCATCCATGAAATGTCGACGACCTCCGCCCAAGATCAGAGAGCCTGTACCAAAGAGGAGACGACAAGATACTGCCTCCAGCTCTGTATATCATGAAGGTGATGGTGATGATTGTGATGGTGACAGAGACAGTACTAGACCCGTGGTGAAAGCGTCCGAACCAGATCCTGAGAAGTTGGCCCGAGAGCTGAAGCAGGCCAAACGTGCTTTAGAAGACCTCAAGAAACAAAACAAACAACTTGAAAGGAAATGCAAAACAGCACAAGCAGCCAAGGTCAGACTTATAAAGCGCCATGCTGTACAAGTAGCGTCTCTTCGTGCAAAGAAAGAAGCAATCCTGGAGAATTTCCTCAAAGACCTGCCAGTTGTTCCAGCAGCTTTATTCAAGATCATGATGCGGAAGAAAAAGTGGATCAACTGGGACACCGAGAAAGAGGCTATGGAGTTGTGTCTCGCTGTGTACTTTAGGAGCACTTCTGCTTATGCCGTTCTCCGCTCCGTTGGGTTTATGCTTCCACATCCAAGAACACTCAGGAGGCGCTTTTCAACTGTGTTGACTGGGGTCGGTCTGTGTCAGTCTGGTGGAAATGATGCGCTTGAGAACATTAGCACTTGAAGAACATGAGAAAAGAGTGACACTCTCCTTGGATGGAATGACTGTGACCAAAGCCCTGACCTACAGTCATCATCGTGACGAGCTGGTCGGCTTTGTCAACTGCGGCGAGCATCACCAGAGTGACGAAATCGCTGACCAAGCAATTTTGGTCATGATCAGGGGACTGACCCTGAAGTGGAAGCAGGTGTTGGGGTATTTTGTTGCCAAGCACAACCTGGCAACACCTACTTTGACAGCCATCATTTCCGAAATCGTCAGAGCCGTCACAGGGATTGGTTTGTATGTTGATGCCATTGTGATGGACCAAGAATCCTGCCAATGGAAATGGATGAAAGACATGGGTGTGTGTGTGGAACGACCGTATGTGTTTCATGGCACTACACAGTCCTTTGTCATGCCAGATCCGCCACACCTCATCAAAAACTTGAGGAACAATTTCATGACGAAATACATCTCCTTCAGCTGGGATGGAGAAAGAATGATTGCAAAGTGGTGTCACCTCCAAGAACTCTTCTCCCTTGAAACATCTGGCGGGTCAATTCGCGCTGCTCCCAAGCTGAAGGAGTGTCACTTCACCCTGCCCAGAGGGAAAAAGATGAAAGTCATCTTGGCATGCCAGATATTTTCCCACTCAGTCGCTGCTGCCTTGAAATTGTATGTGTCAAAGTCGATGTCCGAGGCTGCTCTTCAAACAGCATGCTTTGTGGAGACGGTGAACAGCATGTGGGATTTTGTCGACTCTCATTCCCTCTCCGCCCCAGTCGGGAAGAAGCCGGTCACAAGGAGTGATTTTGAGGGTGACCAGGTTCGATTTGCTTCCTTTTCCAACTTTGTGGAAAGCTGGTGTTTCACAAACCCAAAGAATGACAAACTGGCCAGCAACATTCCAAGTCACAAAGGGTGGCTCCTAGTGCTTTCGGCAATGAAGGGATTGAGCCAAAAGCTAATCATGGAGGAGGAGGTCTTGACACACTTGTGCCTGAGAAAGTGTAACCAGGATCACGTTGAGAACCTTCACAGTCAAATACGTGGCTACAATGGCTTCAACGACCACCCGACGTTGCCAGCATATGTCGATGCACTCCGTTGCCTGTCTTGTTCTTCTGCAACATCAGAGCTCTTGGACAAGACAATCAGTGCTGGTGCCAACTGCCAGCCTGATGGTGAGCATGGACACCATCCCATTGTCAACCCATGCACAGCAGACGTTGAATGTGATGCAGAGAATGCTGATCATGCAGACCCCATCGAAACCAACTCCTTCAGTTGTGAGAACAACTTGGTTTCCTCTTCCTTCACAGACTTGGAGATGGAACTGCCACCCGTCGAGTCAGACATTGTTCAGTACATTGCTGGTGCTGTCGTGAGGAAGTTCAAGCAGAAAAACGACTGTCCTCTCTGTGTGGAAAAGTTCACCATCAGTGCAAATGAGGCAACTGGAGAAACTCCCTCACTTGTGTCACTTGTGTCACTCAAAGAGTTTAAACTTGGATGCCTGGTTCGTGTCAGTGAGCCACTGCTGCAGGTTTTCAGATGCTTTGAACTTCACTTCAGAGTAGCAACATCAAAGGGATTGCCAAGAGCCAACCCAAGGCAAACTATTCTGAACAGCTTTGTCAAGTCACAAACAGATGATCTGAATTGTGAGTGTGAATGTTTGGCAAGCCTTATTGCTGCTTATTGCAACATCAGGATTTACCACGAAGTGAAACTGTTCAATCAGCAACTGAAGTCAAAAGTCAGAGGTGCAGAACTGAACAAGGACAAGAAACTTAACATGTGAACATTTACAGACCTCTATTTCAGCTGGATTTAACTGTGAACATAACACACTGCTGTAGCTGATATTGTGATAAGGAACTGAACTTGTGAACAATTATGTAGTTCATCTGTGGATTTTAGATTTGATTGTGTATTACACACCTGTGAACACTCATGGGCCATTAATGCAACAGTGAATATTTTACTACATTTCTGTGGATGACGAGAAACTTAACGTGTGAAGACTAACTGTGTATTATAAACCGCTGTGGCTGACAAGACACTTGAGATGTGAACATTCCTGGAATGAGTGCTGTTGGAGCTGGATTAACTGTGAATTATACACCGCTGTGGCTGATCATTTTGGGAAGATGTCCAGGCATGTCTTTGTCAAGTCATGTGAGTACATTTTAAATCATGAATTTTACATGTGTGAATTCTGTATTATATTACTTTATTGTTGTTTTTTTTTTATTCTGAGTTCTTCATTTTTATGTTGTTGTATACGACAGGCAAAAACTCTGAAGTGATGAACACTTGTAATTTCACAGAAAAAAATTGTGAAACTCAATCATTCTTACTTGTCGTGTACGACTTCTGTCTCATGTGTGTGGCGCATGTTATAATCAAATGTCTAAAGGTACCATCTTTTAAATAATCCTCGCTGTTGACAATGACATTAAACCTGAAAAGATCGACTGATTGCTTGTGTAACAATACTAACATAAATTCAGAAGTAAGCACACACAAAATGATGACTCAACACATAACAAAGAGAAAAACTAATGGTATGAAGTGTAAGACACACACACACATCCTCCCCCTCAGTCCCAGTACACACACTAACTGACTAAGTGACAGGTCAATGTTTCTGAAGCAGTGACTGGGTGAAAATAATAGTGCGACGGCTAATGAAGAGTTTCACTTTTCAAAGAAGTAAGAATTTTTTTTTTGGGGTATGACTATGAGTATCATGCAATAGTTTTCTACCCATGCATCGGCAATTCCCCCCCCCCCCCACCCCTGTCCCCTCCCCCCTCTCTTCTCTCTCTCTCTCCTTTTACACACACATACGTAAACAGTCTGTCAGGTTACAAACGTAAACAGAGGCAAGCCATGTGAGAGCAGCGCACTGCGTGTGTGTATCGCTCGCCGCGACAGCGAATCTCAGCATTAACAAGATGGCGGCCAGCCGAGCCAACCAGCACGCGTTTTTCGATCGCGCTAAGAGGGCTTGTCCCTTCTGTTGTTTTAGTGTTCTGTGGTGCACTGGGCTAAAATAAAATCTTATCTTGTTAACCATCTTCAAACGTACACAACACCTCACTGAAAAAAAAACAAGAAAAAAAACATCCAAACAAAATTGAGTACACGTTCATACTGCTTATAGCCCAGCCGACTACTAGAGCCATATCAGGGTTATAACCATCTTACAACGTGCACAATACCTCACTGAAAAAAACACCAATCAGATAAGAAAATTCAGTACACGTTCATATGTTCATATTGTTTATAGCCCAGCCGACTACTACAGCCATATCAGGGCTAACACAACGTCAAAAACGACAACCAGGTTAAGATAAAAGACAACAGTGATCTGGCAAGTCTAAAATGAAATTAAAGGAGAGAAAAAAAAGGCGTAAAATCTTATCAGGTGAAATCTTTTGATCTTTTGTAAAAACCGGAAAATTGAATCGGGAGGGACGTATAAAGTGCAAGTATCCATGTATTCACGTGCATAATCTAAGGACACGCCCCTGGCGCTGACCATTCCGTCCAACGTATCACCACGACGTCAAAAACAATACAAAACAAGACCGGAATACAAAACAAAACAAAACAAGACCGGAATACAAAACAAAACAAAACAAGACCGGAATACAAAACAAAACAAAACAAGACCGGAATACAAAACAAAACAAAACAAGACCGGAATACAAAACAAAACCGGAATACAAAACAATACAAAACCGGAATACAAAACAAAACAAAACAAGACCGGAATACAAAACAAAACAAGACCGGAATACAAAACAAAACAAAACAAAAAAAACCTGAATACAAACGTAAACATTACCAAGGACACTTAAACATAAGAAACGGTCGAACATATACATATCTCTAAGACAAAAAAACTGCACTTAATTAATACAGGTACCCAATCATCAATCCCAATGGAAAATATGCAAAGCTTTGATCTGAAGAACACATACAGGTGAATGGACCAACAAGGCAGAAAGTGACAAGAAATGACAGGCAGCAAAGGAACAAGGCAGAAACAGCGACAGAAAATAGGACATTTCTGGCACAGACTTTCCAGAAGGTGGGAATACTGTGTATACTTAATTAAAGAGTCCCCGGCATCCCCAAGGGGGCTTTACATGACTCGAGGTTTGAATCTGTTGCCTTCTTTACACAGGGGTCAGTAACACTTCACAATATGCCTTCTTTACACAGGGGTCAGTAACACTTCACAATATGCCTTCTTTACACAGGGGTCAGTAACACTTCACAATATGCCTTCTTTACACAGGGGTCAGTAACACTTCACAATATGCCTTCTTTACACAGGGGTCAGTAACACTTCACAATATGCCTTCTTTACACAGGGGTCAGTAACACTTCACAATATGCCTTCTTTACACAGGGGTCAGTAACACTTCACAATATGCCTTCTTTACACAGGGGTCAGTAACACTTCACAATATGCCTTCTTTACACAGGGGTCAGTAACACTTCACAATATGCCTTCTTTACACAGCGGTCAGTAACACTTCACAATATGCCTTCTTTACACAGCGGTCAGTAACACTTCACAATATGGAGTTGAGCTCCCAAGGCCAAGTCCGTTCATTGGTACATTTGCCATGAAAAAAAAACAACGTAACAAATTTGTTTAATTCAAAAAGAAATAATAAAATAAAACAGAAAAGGCTCTATATTTCATACATTTGTCACCCAAAACATACGTCTACACGCATGCTCTCTCTCTCTCTTTCTCTCTCGCGCACACACACACACACACTCTGCACTCCTCATGCCAACACACGTACATACACAAAATTCACGCTCACAATGGCACGAGCACACACACACACACACACACATACACACACACACACAAACAAACAAACAAAAACGTTACAAACTCACACCACACGCGCACACAATATTCTCATAGATGCGCACACGCACACTCGTACACGCACACACACACACACACATATACACACACATACACACG
Organism: Monoplex corrugatus; assembly: GCA_030674185.1. Taxonomy (NCBI): domain Eukaryota; kingdom Metazoa; phylum Mollusca; class Gastropoda; order Littorinimorpha; family Ranellidae; genus Monoplex; species Monoplex corrugatus. Next base: position 7,462,032 of record JAPXFY010000025.1, on the reverse strand, counting down.
CATGCACGTACGCACGCTTAGTTAAATACGAAAAAAATGTCATTCTGTGATTTTTATTATAACAATAAAAAAAAACATTTATGGTGCTTAAAAAAAAGCATCAAGCGACTATTCTTATCAATATTTAACCCCTTAACTCCCGCACCCAATCCACCAGCTTCCTGCAGGAATAGGGCGATGGAATCAAAGGGTTAAATTTTTTCCCTTCGATTCCTTTACCCTATCGATCAGCAGGAAGCTGGTGAATAGGGTGAGGGAATCAAAGGGTTAAATTTTGCTTGTCTGAGATGATTGACAAAACAGGAGGCTCGTAAATAGGCTGAAGGGGGAGGGGGGGTCAAAGGTTATAGCCCAGCCGACTGCACAGAGCCATATCAGGGATACAACCATCTCAAAATGCACACAGCATCTCATAGACCGTAACACCCCCCCCCCCCCCCAAAAAAAAAAGAAAGGAAAAAAATGCAGTACACATATCAATGAATTTTTGCACATACTGTAAGGATACACCCCTGGCGCTGACCATTCCGCCCAATGTACCTGAGCGCTGGAAATAACGAAAAGACGTACATACATACAGGAGAAAAGTGTACAAGCTGTCTAGCACCAACAGCATACATTTATCAATTCATGTAATGATTACAGAGACAGACAGACAGACAGACACCGAGAGTGAGAGAGAGAGAGAGAGAGAGAGAGAGAGAGAGAAAGACAGAGACAGAGAGACAGGAGATAGAAATAGAGAGGGAGAGACAGATAGAAATAGAGACACACAGAGAGGGAGAGACACAGAGAGGGAGAGACAAGAGACAGCGAGACAGAGACAGAGGGACAGAAACATACACACACACACACACATATACACTATATATATATATATATAGAGAGAGAGAGAGAGAGAGAGAGAGAGAGAGAGAGAGAGAGAATGAGACAGTTTGACAGAGACGGAGACAGAGACCAAAGTGAGACAGAAAGAGAAAGAGAGGAGGGACAGACAGACAGACAGACAGAAGACAGACAGACAGACAGACAGACAGACAGACAGAATGGGGCAGGGGTGATGAAATGGACGTTTATCAAGATATAAAAAAAACACCAAGTTTTCACAGATGATCTGAACGATAACAATCAGAACTACGGGTTGACAGAGGAAGTTTGTTCCATGCAGACGGAGCAGGAAGTTATTGTTATTGTTGTTTAAAGCCCAGCCGACTGCGTAGAGCCATATCAGGGATACAACTGTTTGAAAAGAAACACTTCAACAGGAAAAAAAAAAGGGGGAAAAATAAGTACACATATCAATGCATTCACGCACACAACGTAAGAAGATGCCCCAGGCGCTGACCGTTCAATTTATCACACAGAGGATTTAAAAAACACACCTGAACACAAATTTAAGCATACCTAAGGACACCAAAACATACGTATAAAAAGGGCATAAATTACCTTAATTTGCTTACGCATATCAGATTTCCCTAGAGCCAAAAATGCACTTAATACATGTACCTAATTATCAATCCTAAAAGAAAGTACGTAAGACTTTATTGAACACATACAGGCGAATGGACCAGAGCATAAAATGATAGGAAGAAATGACAGAAAGCAAAGGAAGAAGAAGAAGAAGAAAAAAAGGCAGCGAGTGACAGAAAAGAGGAAATTTCTAGCACAGAATTTCCAGAAGGTGGGGATACTGTTTATACTGAAACAGCCCCCGGCATCACCACGGGGAACACCTCGGGCTTAAAAAAAATCTGAATATTATTATTATTATTATTATTATGAACATTTAGTACGCCTAATCAAATTAATGCCCTAGGCGTTTACAATGGCAAAACATATAACCAGAATCACAAGCACACACACCCACAGAAGCACCCACACACACACAAACACACACAAACACACACACAGCATGACATGCAAATACAATGACACATTGACACTAAGACACTATAATGTCACCATTACATTACATGGGGGGAAGGGGGCAGAGATTACCAGTTTTGGGAAACAGGTAAGTTTTGAGGGAGCGTTTGAATGTGGACAGAGGGTGAGTATCTAAGAGAGCGAGGTAACTGATTCCAGATGGTTGAAGCTTGATAGGAAAAAGAACGCTGCCCAAACCTTTTAGTGCGGACTATGGGGATACTATAGAGACGGGTATCAGATGAGGACCGCAAAGCTCGAGATGGCGTGTAGAGATGTAACAGATGGGTGAGATACTCAGGACAGGAAGACTCAATAGATTTGAAGCAGAGGCAGGCAATCTTGTAGGATATTCTTTGCTGAACAGGGAGCCAGTGGAGAGAACAGAGCAATGGCGTAACATGGTTAAATTTTGAAGAGCGGAAGATGAGACGGGCAGCATGATTTTGAACTTTCTGAAGTTTGTTAATGAGATGAGAGGGGGAACCAGAAAAAAGAGCATTACAGTAATCGAGACGGGATAGAACAAATGCACAGACAAGAGCCTTTGTCGTGTCTTCTGAGAGGAGGTGGCGGATAGAAGCAATTCGGCGGAGTTCAAGAAAACAAGTCCGACAGACGTTGCTCACATGCTGGCGGAAGGACAGGGTTTGATCAAGAGTTACACCAAGGTTACGGGCAAAATGGGAGAGAGGGATAGATGAGTCAACAAGTGTGACAGAGGTTGGAAGAGAGGGGTGATTTTGGAGTTTGGGTGGGGTGATCAAGATCAATTCGGATTTCTCTTCATTTAATTTCAGTTTGTTTTCAGTCATCCAATCCTTCAGGTCAGCTACACAAGATTGGGTTTTCTGGATCATGATGGGAAGGTCAGGGAGAGGCCCAGAGACATACAGCTGATTGTCATCCGAGAAAGAATGATGCTGAAGCAGGTGTTCTTGGACAATAGAGGAGACAGGGTAGGTGTAGAGAATGAAAAGTAGGGGGCCCAGAACAGATCCTTGTGGCACTCCGTAAGTCAGACAGGAAGGATTAGAAGAAAGACCATTGACAGAAACTACTTGCAGACGATTGGTGATGTAAGAATGAAACCAGTTCAAGACAGTATCATGGAGCCCAAAAGAGTGATGTAGACGGGAGAGAAGGATAGAGTGGTCAATAGTGTCAAAGGCAGCAGATAGGTCCAAGAGAGTCAAAAGTGATACGTTGTTAGAGTCGAGAGTAGTCAGTAAGTCGTTGCAGATTTTGAGAAGAGCAGTTTCGGTACTATGTCCAGAACGGTAAGCAGACTGAAGGGAATAGACAAGGTTATTGGAATGAAGGTGGTTTAACAGCTGGTCAAGAACAACTTTCTCTAAGACCTTGGAAAGAAAAGGAAGATTTGACACAGGTCTATAGTTTTTCAAATTCTCAGGGTCAAGAGTCGTCTTTTTTAGAAGAGGTCTTACAATTGCTGACTTGAAAGAAGAAGGAAAGGAGCCAGTTGAGAGGGAATGGTTAATGATATTGGTGATGTGAGGGAGAAGAGTATCGAGACAATGGGTGAGAAAAGAAGCTGGCAATGGGTCGAGTTCACAGGTTTTAATGCCAGATTTCATAAACATAAAGTACACTAAAAATGTATCTAAAACTCCTAAAATACTAAAAAAAAAAAATTGCTGCTTTATATCACATTCCTTAGAGCCAAACATGTCCCCAATTATCAATCCTAAAAAAACACAAAGCTTTATAGAATACATACAGGTGAATGGAGCACCAAGGCAGAAAATGATAGGAAGAAATGACACAAAATAAAGGAACAAGACAGAAACAAAGAGAGTGACCGAAAACGGGAAATTTCTAGCACAAAATTTCCAGAAGGTGGCGATACTGTTTATACTGAAAGATCCCCCCGCATCCCCACACTAAAATGTATCTAAAACTGTTCAAACAATTGCTGCTGTGTATCACATTCCTCAGAGCCAGACATGTAGTCAATGCATGTCCCCAATTATCAATCCTAAAAAAAACACACAAAGCTTTATACAACACATACAGGTGAATGGACGAGCAAGGAAGAAAATGATAGGAAGAAATGACAGAAAGCAAAGGAACAAGGCAGAAAGCAAAGAGAGTGACAGAAGAAAGGAAATTTCCAGCACACCATTTCCAGAAGGCGGGGATACTGTTTATACTAAAAGAGCCACTGGCATCCCCATAGGGGAGTGTTATTTGATGTAGGAAAGAACCAGAGCATAAAATGATAGGAAGAAATGACAGAAAGCAAAGGAACAAGGCAGAAAGCAAAGAGAGTGACAGAAGAAAGGAAATTTCTAGCACACCATTTCCAGAAGGCGGGGATACTGTTTACACTGAAAGAGCCAATGGCATCCCCATGGAATGATGGTGACATCCTCAGAGAGGACATGGCAAACAGATCAATGCCATGTAGCTGCAAGCAGCAAGCACACCAAGCAAGAGGAAGCGATGCTGAAAATAAAGTATCTGATCAAGTGTCACACCCAGAATGTGCACACTCACACAGAAGTCGGGATGAGGCAGTCTTCTAGCTGGACAGAAGTGGGGACGGTGCCAGCGGACAAGATTCTAAGACGCCATTAAAGTTATTTCAGTTTTATCATTGTTCAGCTGAAGTGTGGTGTGGTGTTGTATGGTGGTGGTGTGGTGTGTGATGTGGTGGTGGTGTGGTGTGTGATGTGTGGTGTGGTGTGGTGTGGTGCGGTGTGTGGTGTCCTCTCCCTCCTCTTCCCTTTTTCTCTTCCCTTCTCTTCTTCTGGTTTGTTTCGGGTTAGTTTTTTTTAATTTACTTATTTTTCTATCTAATACATCAGACATCGATTCATAGTGGGACTAGAGGTTGGCAAAACGAAAATGATAGAAAACTAAATATATGTTAAGGTGTAAACTCTTCTCTCATTGGTTTGCTTATTTATGCAGCCATTAAAATAAATAATCAGTTCAAAAACAAGAAAAACTATCCTGCATTTAAACAAGAAAGAAAACATCTTAGATACATCACCCGTCAAGCAACAAAGACCTAGTCTGATATGATGGCAACTAAAGATAACATTTCAAACATATGGAAAACTACACACAAAAATTTGGTAAGTCATTTCCTGTACATCAACATTCTGGAAAAAAAAATTCATGGCAAAAGAATTCAACATCATTTCTTCTCCACGCCAGAAACCTTCAAGGACACAAAGACAAAAAAAAAAGAAGTTTATTGTTTGTCATCCATGCTTTATATCAGAGATACTGTGTGTGATGGTACGTGAAGTTACCTCCAGATATGTAAAGTTTACTGTTTGTCATCCATGTTTCATATCAGAGATACTGTGTGTGATGGTACGTGAAGTTACCTCCAGATATGTAAAGTTTACTGTTTGTCATCCATGTTTCATATCAGAGATACTGTGTGTGATGGTACGTGAAGTTACCTCCAGATATGTAAAGTTTACTGTTTGTCATCCATGTTTCATATCAGAGATACTGTGTGTGATGGTACGTGAAGTTACCTCCAGATATGTAAAGTTTACTGTTTGTCATCCATGTTTCATATCAGAGATACTGTGTGTGATGGTACGTGAAGTTACCTCCAGATATGTCAAGTTTACTGTTTGTCATCCATGTTTCATATCAGAGATACTGTGTGTGATGGTACGTGAAGTTACCTCCAGATATGTAAAGTTTACTGTTTATCATCCATGTTTCATATCAGAGATACTGTGTGTGATGGTACGTGAAGTTACCTCCAGATATGTAAAGTTTACTGTTTGTCATCCATGTTTCATATCAGAGATACTGTGTGTGATGGTACGTGAAGTTACCTCCAGATATGTAAAGTTTACTGTCACCAAAAAAAGTTGAGCAAGGCCATGATGGAAGCCACGTTAGTGGCTTTGTGTGCATAACGAACGAACGACAGCCCATTAACAGAAACACCTTGTGTCCGACCAAGATTATCATTATCATTTCATAGCCCAGCCGACTGCACCAGTCATATCAGGGACGTAACTATCTCCAAACACGCACACCTCGTCGTCAAAAAAGAAAACAAAAAACAGGTCCCTGGTACTGACCATTCCGCCCAACTGATCACGAAGGTGTTTACAAAAAATATCAAATACGTGCAGATATACGGTCATCAAGTACACTATGCTTTTTCTTTGCAAAAGCCTTTTTTTTTCAAAGCCGGTTATGCAACGCGCGTTTTGAAACCATGCACGTGCTGCAAAAATAAAAGACAATAAAGACACGAAAACTGTTTTGTTATTGTTGTTTTCTGAAATAGCTGTTGTAGTGGAATATATTCAATGTCACTTCAGTTCATATTGCTTATAGCCCACTCGTTGTTGTCGGGGTCTTCTGAAGAAACCAACGTTTAGGTTCAGGTTCAGGTTCATACTCTTATAGCCCAGCCGACTACTAGAGCCATATCAGGGCTAACACCATATCAAAAATGACAACCAAATAAAAAAAACAACAGTTAAAAACCATGCTCACCGTCAACCCTGCAAGCCTTAAATGCAATTAAAGAAAACCATACTCAGACTTAAAATGAAATCATGTGAAATCTATTAATCTCTTGTAAAAACCTGGAAAATTGCATCAGGCGGGACGTCTCGGAAGAGGTTCTTTAAGGAGTCCGCCTTGTAGTGCCTATGTCTCACAT